>CM046881.1:334841758-335441758 GCA_025667525.1 Glebionis coronaria | reverse complement strand
CAAGCGTTAAGCACAATAATGTGATTAAACCAGGGATGTATAGAATGCCCACTAAGCCCACAAACAAAGATACTCACTCGCCTCAGACTTCTAGAAACACTAATATTCGTGTGTCTTCTACTACAGGAATAGTCTCCACTACTAGTGTTAGCCGGCCTCAGCTTAAGAGGACTCAAGAGAATGATAAGGTCTGGAAACACAAGAATCAAGGGAAGATGAAGCAAGTAGAAGAACACCCTAGGATTTTCAATGTTTCTAAGAATAAAACGTCTGTAATCGCGTGTCATGACGATTTGAATGATTCAACTTTGAATGCTATGAATGTGAAATTTGTTTGTGTCAAATGTGGCAAGTGTGCTAATGCTAATCATTCTATGTGTGCTATGAATAATGTCAAAGGCGTAGAAACTAGAACTATGAAGCAAACTGTGATGCCTATTAGTGATAGTAAACCCAAACGCAAAGTGAACCATTCTGGTGCTACCCCCACTAAGAAAAGTAATGCATCAGACTCCACCACTAAGAATCCTAGAAGCAAAATTAAGGAATTATATGAGTCTGCCAGTAAGTCTTGGAAATGGTGGTTTGCTAATCAATGTCCTCCCGGATATAAATGGATGCCTAAAGTTAGGACAGAAAATGTGAAAACGAGTGTTAGTTTGCCTTTAAATGTTGATAAGGACACTAATGATTCTACTATCACAACTATTGTGGTATCCAATTTAGCAAATGCTCCATCGTGTTCTAACTCTTCTGCAGGTGATACAAATAATTCTCTTCATAATGGACTCCGGATGCACGAAGCACATGACGGGGAATCTCAAGCTTCTAATTAACTTCGTGGAGAAGTTCCTAGGTACGGTCCGATTCGGAAATGATCAATTTGCACCGATCCTAGGATATGGAGATTTGGTTCAGGGGAATATCACGATTAAAAGGGTATACTACGTCGAAGGGCTCAATCACAATCTTTTCTCGGTTGGTCAATTCTGTGATGCGGATTTGGAAGTTGCTTTCAGAAAGAAGACATGTTTTGTTCGTGATTATGATGGGAATGACTTACTTACCGGTACACGGGGTACTGATCTTTACACAATTTCACTTCAAGACACAACTTCATCAACTCCAATTTGCTTCATGGCTAAAGCTTCAACGACTCAGGCATGGTTATGGCATCAACGTCTTTCTCATCTCAACTTTGATACCATTAACTTGCTTTCCAAGAAAGATATTGTGAGAGGCCTTCCAAGCTTGAAATTCATCAAAGATCATCTTTGTTCTTCTTGTGAACTTTGTAAAGCTAAACGAAGTAGCTTCAAAACAAAGACCACACCAAGCTCTAAAGGACGGTTAGATCTTCTTCACATGGATCTGTGTGGTCCAATGCGTGTTCAGAGTATCAATGGAAAGAAATATATTCTGGTAATTGTCGATGATTACTCAAGGTACACATGGACTCACTTCTTGAGGTCCAAGGATGAAACACCTGAAGTTCTCATCAGCTTCCTTAAATTGATACAACGTGGTCTTCAAGCTCAAGTTAAAGTGGTTCGTACTGACAGAGGTACAGAATTTTTGAATTCTAATCTGAGAAAGTATTTTGAAGCCGAAGGGATTGAACATGAAACATCTATTGCTCGAACACCCGAACAAAACGGCGTTGTTGAAAGACGAAACCGTACTTTGGTTGAAGCTGCTCGAACATTATTATCCGCTTCAAAACTTCCACTATACTTTTGGGCCGAAGCCGTGTCAACCGCATGCTACACACAAAACCGCTCCTTAATTATCCCAAGACACGAAAAGACACCATATCACATAATTCATGATCGAAAACCTTCACTCAAACACCTTCATGTTTTTGGATGTACTTGTTACATTATTCGAGATGGTGAAAATTTGGATAAGATGAAAGAAAAAGGTGATGCATGTATTCTTGTGGGATATGCAACTCAGTCTAAGGGATATAGAGTGTTCAACAAAAGAACAAAATTGATTGTCGAGACAATTCACATCCGATTTGATGAAACTCAAGAAATGGCACTTGAACAAAACAGTTTAAGTCCCGATCCACAACGACAAACGACTTCCGTTCACAACCGCACGGAACTCGGAACTCAAGACCACAGCAATGAACCGTCAAGTTCAACGCTGGTTCCAGAAAATGTTCCTAGAGCTGATATGACAGTCGACACGACAATTGAAGAGTTGGAAATGTTGTATGGACCAATGTATGATGAATATTTCACAGGGGAGAAACAAGTTGTATCGAAGTCTTCCGCTGTCCCTCATGATACGAATGATGATATCGATCATCATCAACAAAAGAATACAACTTCATCTACTTCAACACGGGTTGTTGCAGACTTACCTCCTCAGAATATCACTTCAACAATCGATCCTACAACATCCACAACTATTGTCATTGCTCCAGAGAACACAAATCAAGCAGACGGTGCATCATCTGACGATGACGAATTTATCAACCCATTCGGTACACCGGTACACGAAACTGGAGAGTCTTCTACTCGCCATGTTGATCCGTCAAATATGCATACGTTTTATCAACGACATCCTTCAACACATCATTGGACCCGAGATAATCCTTTGGTTCACGTAATTGGAAACCCTTCACAGCCTGTTCGTACAAGACGACAACTAGCCACTGATGGCGATGTTTGTATGTTCGCACTCGCCGTGAGTACTGTCGAACCGAAAAACATCAAAGAAGCCATGGCTGATCATGCTTGGATTGAATCGATGACGGATGAACTTCAACAATTTGAAAGACTTAAAGTCTGGGAACTTGTTGACAGACCATACGATGTGACTCCATTAAATCTTCGTTGGATCTGGAAAAACAAGATGGATGAGGAGAATACGATCATCAATAATAAAGCTAGGCTAGTGGCTAAGGGGTATGGCCAGAAAGAGGGAATTGATTTTGAAGAATCATTTGCACCAGTAGCTCGAATGGAAGCGGTCAGGATTTTCCTTGCCTATGCTGCACATAAGGGATTCATTGTATATCAAATGGACGTAAAGACGGCGTTTCTTAACGGTCCTCTGAAGGAAGAAGTCTATGTCACGCAGCCGGAAGGATTCGTCGATCCTCATTCTCCTGACAAGGTGTATCGTCTCCACAAAGCACTTTACGGACTCAAGCAAGCTCCAAGGGCGTGGTACGACGAGCTCTCGAAATTTCTGGTCTCCAAAGGTTTCGCAAAAGGTTCCATTGATTTAACTTTGTTCACTTATAAATATGGGGATGACATTCTGCTTGTGCAAATTTATGTTGATGACATTATTTTCGGGTCTACAAACCCAAAACTTTCAAAATGGTTTGAAAAAGTAATGCACAGCAGATTTGAAATGTCTATGATGGGCGAACTAAAATTTTTTCTAGGAATTCAAGTTCACCAATCCCCAAGTGGTATCTTTATAAACCAAGCTAAGTATTGTCAAGAGATAATCAAAAAGCATGGTATGACTTCATGTGACCCCGTTGGGACACCATTATCAACCACCTCCCTAGATGCTGATTTGGAGGGATTACCCATAGATCAAATGAGATATCGTTCCATGATCGGGTCCCTCATGTACTTGACAGCGAGCAGACCTGATATACATCATGCTACATGCTATTGTGCACGATATCAAGCACGACCCACTGAAAAGCACCTCAAGGAGGTTAAACGGATCTTTCGGTACCTTAAGAATACCATTCACATGGGACTCTGGTATCCGAGGGAAACCGGTTTCTTTCTAACGGCCTATTCAGATTCTGATCATGCAGGGTGTCTTGATACACGTAAAAGTACTTCTGGTGGTGCACAATTTCTAGGTCAAGACAAGCTTGTGGGATGGTCTTCCAAGAAGCAGGATTGCACGTCACTTTCATCAGCCGAAGCGGAGTATGTGTCTCTATCTGCGTGTTGTGCTCAAGTTCTTTGGATGAGAACACAACTCACAGATTATGGCTTCCATTTTGATAAAGTACCTATGTACTGTGACTCAAAATCGGCCATAGCCATCTCCTGCAATCCGGTTCAGCATTCCCGCACGAAGCACATTGATGTCAGATATCACTTCATTAAGGAACAAGTTGAAAAGGGTATTGTTGAATTATACTTTGTTGGAACTGATTACCAATTAGCTGACTTGTTTACAAAAGCTCTTTCGAAAGAGAGGTTTGCGTATCTAGTTAGGCAAATTGGTATGAGATGTTTGACTCCAGCAGAACTGGAGGTTCTGGCAAAGAAGCCTGCTTGATTCATCTATCAAACATCTACCTGTAAATATTAATGAAAAAGCAAATACAAAATTAAAAAATCTTGGAAAATCCAAAAAATATTCTTCTCGACATGTCTTTCAGTATCGATAATATGGACGTACCTAGAAATGTCGCTCAATAACGACACGGGTGTGTACATAAAGCTCGAATGAAAGTTGTAAATATTTTTCAAAACATGTCATTTCTATTTTTTTTTCAAAAGGAAATTGTCTATTTTGGACAATATTTCCAACAACGGGTAGAGCAATCTATCTTGGGTTGAGCTTGTCACAAAACATTCAACGTTTTGAGCTCAACACAATGGCTTGTAATCACTTTCAGATTGCAACCCGGATCAATATTCACGGGGGAGTGTACGATTTCGTGCTCTTACCCTTAGCAAAAGAAGTTAAATCTTCTTACACTTGAGTGGATTCGTCAAGACATTCAAAGTCTATGAACTCAAGTTTATGCTTTAGAAAAACCTCTTCGACAAAAAGAAATAGGATTTTTCAAAAAGCGTTGAACACAATTTTTTCAAGAATTTCTCAATGATTATTCAAAATCTTTCAAAAATTATGTGTTCAACAACTCCTATCCTCAAAAAGTTTAATGTGGATCAAATCCTCGTAATGACAATTCCATTGGATCAATTTTTGAGGGGGAGCATTTTAACTTCATGCAAAAGATTAACACATCTTTCTCCCGGAGATTTCAAGACTATTTTTCAAAATATATTTTAATCAAATTTGGTATCTCTAATATCAAAAGATTTTATATATTAGAGATAGGGGGAGAAAATGTGATTAAAATGTGATCTAATATAAGACTCAAGCACTTTAACTCTTACCCACATGTGCGAAACACTTTCGATTATCGATGCACATGTGACGGGGGAGCTTTTCTTAAACGACAAAACTAGCAAGGTGTTAAATATTTTTCAAACACTTTGTTAGAATTTAAAGTGGTTTTCATGGTTACGATCAAATACCCACAACATCTTTAATTCACGACGTTATTGGTGTCAAAAGGGTGGTTAGGTATAAGTCCTATGATCCAACCAGAACCGGAGGGATCTTCCCAGGGACAATCCAATAGATTATTAGAAGTCCTTAGGAAAGATGGAGTAGAATGTGAACGTAGCTGAATGCCGACTAAGTACTGATGCTAGCACTGGAACAATCACAACAAGGTGCTAGTAATGATGTCTTGGTAAGCATTGAAGGGGTTGAAGAATGAAAAAGAAATGTAAGGATAAAGGGTCTAAAGAAAGAAGCCCTCCATACAACTTAGGCAGAAACCGGGTCAACTCATCATGAAGACAAACTCATCATGGACCCAGTGATGTGAAGCACAACCCTTTCCTAGCTACTCAGGCTTCTCTCAAAAGAAGTTTGTTTTATTGTCACGGAGATCAACACGACTTCTATTGACTTTCTCACTCCAAGATAGTTGATATTGAATAGGTGGCATCTGCTCCAGCCTCTGACCACTAAAAGTGCACAAATAGAGTCTAGAGCCAAGAGATCAATCAAATCTCGTTAGGACACACGGATGAAGATCAAGAGAGTCCTACGCTATATCCTTGTGATATTGCTAGAACACTCAGAGTGATACTACTTAGTATTCACAATGATGAGTGGAAATCCTTCCAGTGTTAACATCAAACAGCACTTCGGTAGGTCATATGCAAGATTCTTTATGAATTGAACATATGTAAAACTGAAAAGCAACAGTGGTTTGATTCTGAATTGATTCAAACTCGTTTCAGGTTTCTACGCAATATCTTTATGGTCTTGCCAGAACATTCAGAGTGATATTTATTAATATTCACAGTGACGAATGGAAATCCTTCTAGCGTCAACATCAAACAGCGCTACGGTAGGTAACTTGTGAGATTCTTATGAATCAAACTTGTGTCAACTGGAAAGCAACAATGGTAAGATTCTTTATGAATCAAACTTGTTCCAGGAAGTTGAATTGACGACTTTAATCAAGCGGATATTTATCCAATTGATTCACTCTTTATGTTCGCAGTCTTGCTTTGAGACGGTCGAGTAAAGAGAACGGCTAGTACAGCCGCGAAACCCTGTCAAGGAGATTCTTAATTGAATCTACCTGATCACAAGTACGATATTTAATATCGTATAACGGTCTTCACCGACCGGAGGTAAAACGCTACCGATTTAGGACGAATGTCAAAGCCATTCAGTCCGTGTCTATGTTTTGTCTCGAGAAGGTGGCGTCACGGTGTACTCAGCAAAGTCAAAGATTCAGAAACCACATACTCATGCCTAAAGACATATTCAACAATTAATAGTGTGAGCATGTGGATGAAGACACAAGATCGCAAGATGGCAAAGACAAGTCAAGGATGATTTGAAGATCTCAAGCTTAAAGACAAAGTCGAAAGACAACGACAAAGGCTCAAAGATCACAGCATGAAGGAACAAGACTACTATTACACGTTCAAGACTCATTTATGGCGAGATTAGTAATCTCTACAAATTTCCTAAATGACCAAGGTTTATGACCTCTCATTGGGGGAGATTGTTAGCCTCAAAATATTGAGCCAAACAAGAATGCTCGGTCATATGTTTATTATGTATCGTATTTTAGAACGTTGTAATAGGTAGTATATTAGTCGTGTTATTACGGGCTTAACTTTAAGCTAAGGTTCATTAATAAGTAACCAAAGCCCAAAAGGAAAGCCCGACCCATGATCATATAGCCCATTAAGCTACATGTAAGCAAGGCTATATAAACCTCTCCTTGCATGTAAGGAGAGGTTGGTTGTTCATTTCATTCTCATTCCTTAATCTAATATTCTACAAGTTCCAACCATTTTTCTCTCTACTTTCTCTCACTACTTTCTCTCTCTAGAATTCTTCTCTTATCTACCTTTCTTTCTTTAAATTCGTGTAGTATATCATTCACATATATTAGGGACAACACAACCAAACTCCTTTTTATTAACCAAGAACAAATCATTCCACTTAGAGTTGAGATCAATTCGAGAGGATATCGAGAACTTAATCCGAACATATACAAAACCACTAGTATCAAATGGCGCCGCTGCCGGCTCTTCTCGTTAAGATCAAAAGTTTTTTGTGAGAACTTGGATTTTGGGATCCGTTCCCCGTGAACGTTACTTTTTCATTAAAATTTTCATAAAAATCCTAAAAAATATAAATTTTTCAAAAATACAAAAAAATTAAAAAACATAAAAACCAAAAATATTTTTGCTTTGTTTTTCTTTGTTCGTTCTTTTGCAGGTGTATGCGCACTCGATCCACGTCTTATCAAGAGCCCGAGTCTCTCGATCACTTAGACATGGCCGGTGTACAAAACAACAACAACATACCACCTCCAAACAACAATAATAACAACAACAACCCACCTTTCAACAACATGAATAACAATAACAATGAGCCTCAACCGGATAATCGCCCGATGATTGAATTGTTGCAAGCTCATGTAGATGGCAACACTGATCCAATTGTTATACCAGCAATTGTAGCCAATAACTTTGAGCTAAAATCAGGCTTTATCCAGATGGTCTCCGCTCAACCATTCTTGGGACGTACCATTGATGACCCACATGACCATATCAAGAGATTCTTGCAACTCACTAACACGGTCAAGTTCAATGGTGTTCCACAAGAGGTTATCAGGTTACAACTTTTTCCCTTTTCTTTAGAGGGACAAGCCCGGCATTGGCTTGCTAAGGAACGGCCACAGAGTATTCTCTCGTGGACGGATTTGGAAACAAAGTTTATCAATTACTTTTTCCCACCCTCTCGTACTACCGCTTTGCGGAATGAAATCATAAATTTTGAACAAAAGTACGATGAGTCGTTCAGTGAATCTTGGGATCGTTTTAAAGATCTTTTAAGAAAATGCCCACAACATGGTTTTACCAAAGTACATCAAATTAATAATTTTTACAATGGTTTAAGCATGAGTGACCAAGATTCACTAAACAGTGCCTCGGGAGGTAATCTTTTGGCTAAGACTTCCAATGCTGCTTGGGATATCATTGAGAATAAGTCTCGTGTGCAAACCAAGAGTGTTAGGACCAATGTTGCTAGTCCTAGTACTAGTGACAGCGACAAGCGACTTGACAAAATCACTACGCTTCTTGAATCGCTTGTTACCCACACCGTCAGCAACAACAATAGCAACAACGCTAAAAACGCTCAAGTCAATGCTGTTAGCCAACCATGCGAGATATGCGGTGGTCCTCACTCTTACACCACTTGTACCGCCACCCAAGACTACCCTGCTGAGAATGTGAATGCAGCTTATGGCACCTATCCTCAACCTGCTTATCAAGCTAGACCTCAAGGTGACTGTAATTTGCTTAGCTATCGCTCCAACAACTACCTTTCCCCACCCGGTTTTCCTCCAAACAACCCAAACCAACAACAAAACCTCAACCGCCCTCCTCAACAACAACAACAACCTCGTACACCATACATCCCTCCTCACAAGCAGCAACAACCACCTCAACGTAAAAACCAAGTTTACCAACAACCTGCTTATCAACTACCCGCATACAATGCTCCTCCAAACCAACCCACTGCATTACACCAAGAGGTTGCAACCTACATGAGGACCAATGATGTGATCGTGGAAAATCTCCAACAGGAAGTGCGCAACTTGAAAGCAGACTTGGTCAAACAAGGAAACGATCTGAGAGCTGACATGAGAAACACGTTGGATAGCCAAACAAATGACTTGAAGAACATGATGGCTAGTGTCTTCCAAGGTAATCAACCCTCTTCTTCGGGTACTCTTCCGAGTAACACCGTTACGAATCCAAGAGGGGAGATGAAAGCAATCACCACTCGCAGTGGCAAAGGTACCAAGGAACCTGAGCTTCCTATACCTCCACCGGTGGTTGTGACTAAGGAGAACGAGTCACCTGCTCCTATTCCTCATCCTTCTCCTTCCCTAATTTCTCCACCTCTTCCTTCTACCCCTCCTCCACCCAAGGATGTGAGTGATCCTATTCTTCCAAAGCCTTCCTCTTCTTCCAATATACCTTATCCATCTAGGTTGAGGAAAGAGAAGCTTAAAAGCAAGGACGATATTCAGGTTTTAAACTTTCTTAAAATGTTTAAACAACTGAATTTCAATATCTCCTTCGCTGAGGCTCTCGCTCACATGCCTAAATATGCGAAAATGTTTAAAGATCTTCTGAGCGACAAGGAAAAGCTCCTCGATATTGCCAACACCCAACTTAATGAGAACTGTTATGCAGTGCTCTTAAGGAAATTGCCAACCAAGCTTGGTGATCCGGGTCGTTTCTTAATCCCTTGCAATTTCCCGGGAGTAGAGAATTGCATGGCCCTAGCCGATCTAGGTGCCAGTATCAATCTAATGCCTCTAAGCGTTTGGAAGCAATTATCTCTCCCTGAGCTAGTCCCCACCAAAATGACTTTGGAATTAGCTAACCGTACGGTTGCTTATCCAGTGGGGATAGCCGAAGACGTCTTTGTAGGAGTCGACAAATTCACTTTTCCTGCTGATTTCGTCGTCGTCGACTATGAGATGGACCCTCGTGTTCCCTTGATCGTGGGTCGTCCATTCTTGAGGACCGGTCGCACTCTCATCGATGTTGAAGCTGGTGAGCTTATCATGAGAGTGGGTGACGATAAAATCATCTTCAACATGGGAAAGTTGTCTAAACAACCTTATTCCAACGAGAGTTTCAATTGTATTGATGTTCTTGATGAGGCTTGTGAAGAACACTTCAAAGATGCTTGCAAAAGTATTCCTACCTCTCTTCCCAATGTTGAAACCGTTGCCTCTCTTGATTCATCATTGTCTCTATTTGGAGATAGTGATTTGTTTTGGAACAATCTTGAAAACACCATGGGAGATGTGAATTTAGCTACTCATGATTCTCCCAACGATGGGAATGAAGACATGCATTTCTTTGACAACCTTCTCAACGAAGACAATCCTTCTCCTCCATCTCCCACGGTTATTGCTATCGATTGGACATCCAATTGCTTCAATTTGAATTATCCGGAGAATGCACTCTGACTTTGAAAACGCCTCCCGTCGAAAATCCTCCGGATTTAGAACTTAAGGAGTTGTCGCCCCATCTTGAGTATGTATTCCTTGAAGAAGAGAAGAAGTCGCCAGTCATCATTGCTAAGGACCTAAAGGAAGAAGAAAAGCCTGACTTATCACCGTGTTGAAAGCTCATAAGAAGGCTATTGCTTGGAAAATTTCTGATATTCGCGGAATTGATCCTCACTTCTGCACACACAAAATTCTCATGGAAGACGACTTTATGCCCACAATTCAAAGCCAACGAAGGGTGAATCCAAAAATACATGAAGTCATAAAAACAGAGGTTATCAAACTTCTTGATGCGGGTATGATTTACCCTATTTCGGATTCACCATGGGTTAGTCCAATCCATTGTGTGCCCAAGAAGGGCGGAATAACCGTTGTTCCCAATGAACACAACGAGTTGATTTCCACTCATCTCGTTACTGGGTGGAGAGTTTGTATAGACTACCGCAAACTCAATGATGCCACGAGAAAGGATCATTTCCCTCTACCTTTTATGGACCAAATGCTTGAACATTTAGCGGGTAATGAATATTACTGCTTTCTTGATGGTTTCTCGGGTTATTTCCAAATACCCATCGATCCTCAAGATCAAGAGAAGACAACATTCACTTGTCCCTATGGCACATTTGCTTACAAAAGAATTCCTTTTGGCTTATGTAATGCGCCCGGGACTTTCCAAAGGTGCATGTTAGCTATCTTCCATGACATGGTTGAAAAAACCATGGAAGTCTTCATGGATGATTTCTCGGTCTTCGGGGATTCCTTCTCTTCTTGCCTTGCCAATTTGGAACGTATGCTTAAGCGGTGCGAAGACACTCGCCTTGTTCTGAATTGGGAAAAATGCCATTTCATGGTAAAAGAAGGCATCGTGCTAGGACACAAAATTTCCAAGGCCGGTCTCGAAGTAGACCGTGCTAAAGTCGATGTTATCGCCAAGTTGCCTCCACCTTCAACCGTGAAGGGTGTGAGAAGTTTCCTGGGTCATGCGGGCTTCTACCGTCGATTCATCAAAGATTTTTCTCAAATCGCTCGCCCGATGACCCACCTCTTGGAAAAAGATACTCCTTTTATCTTTTCCAAAGAGTGCCTTGAAGCCTTCCACTCGCTTAAGGATAAGCTAACTAAGGCACCCGTCTTGGTTACCCCTAATTGGGAGCTTCCCTTTGAGTTGATGTGCGATGCTAGTGATTTTGCTATTGGAGCGGTTCTGGGACAAAGAGTGAACAAACACTTCCAACCGATCCATTACGCTAGCAAGACAATGACGGGGGCACAATTACATTATACGACAACCGAAAAAGAGCTTTTAGCTGTTGTCTATGCCTTTGAAAAATTCCGCCCCTATCTTGTCCTTTCCACCACAATTGTGTATACCGATCATTCCGCGTTGAAGTACTTGTTGACAAAGCAAGATTCCAAACCAAGACTTCTTCGTTGGGTTTTGCTACTCCAAGAATTTAAAATCGAAATTCGCGATAAAAAAGGAGCTGAAAACCTAGCCGCGGATCATCTCAGCAGACTTGAGGATCCTTACCAGGGGGATCATCCGAACAAAGAAATCAATGATTCTTTTCCCCTGGAGACCTTAATGTCTATCAACTCGACTGCTGATGAAACCCCGTGGTTTGCGGACATTGCAAACTACTTGGCGGGTGGAATTCTCGTTGACGGGTTAACATCCCAGAAAAAGAAGAAGTTCTTTAACGATATTAAGACTTACTTTTGGGATGACCCGTATCTATTCAAACAATGTGCTGACTTGATTATTCGTCGATGTGTTGATGGACCGGCAGCTTTGGAAATCCTTGATGCTTGCCACAAAGGACCCACCGGTGGTCACTTTGGTCCCAACTACACCGCCAAAAAAGTGTTTGATTCGGGATTTTATTGGCCCACCATCTATCGTGATGCTCACGAGATGGTTAAACGTTGTGATGCTTGCCAAAAACAAGGCAAGATCACTCATAAGGATGAGATGCCTCAAAATTTCATACAAGAATGTGAAATCTTTGATGTTTGGGGTATCGACTTTATGGGGCCATTCCCTTCATCTAAAGGAAACAAATACATCCTTGTTGCTGTTGACTACGTTTCAAAGTGGGTTGAAGCCAAAGCTTTACCTACTAATGATGCAAGGGTGGTTTGTAACTTTTTGAAATCGCTGTTCGCTCGATTCGGCGTTCCTCATGCTATTATCAGTGACCGCGGGACTCATTTTTGCAACGATCAATTTGCAAGAGTCATGGCTAAGTATGGTGTCAATCACCGTCTTTCCACCGTGGATTGAAGCGAATTTTGGAGCGTACTGTGGGAGAGCATCGTGCCGCGTGGGCCGATAAGTTAGATGATGCTCTGTGGGCTTTCCGTACTGCTTACAAGACCCCGATCGGTTGTACACCTTATCGTCTTGTGTACGGGAAAGCATGCCACCTTCCCATCGAGCTGGAACATAAGGCGCACTGGGCCTTGAAGTGGGCTAACTTCGACATCAACAAAGCCGGTGATCATCGCAAGATTCAACTCAACAAGCTCAACGAACTGAGGAATGAAGCTTATGAGAACTCGCTGATCTACAAAGAGAAGACGAAGATCCTTCATGACGCAAAAATCAAGAACCGAGAGTTCCACGTTGGTGATCAAGTCTTACTTTTTAACTCTTGGTTGAAGATCTTCTCTGGCAAGTTGAAGAGCCGTTGGTCTGGTCCATTCACCGTCGCCAAAGTCTTTCCATATGGGACCATTGAGCTTTCTCAGCCAAATGGGCCCAATTTCAAGGTGAATGGCCAGCGTCTGAAGCTGTACTTTGGTGAGGACATTTCTCAAGAGATGATTCCATCCCTCACCACGTTCCCCATGAACTAATTTTGGGTCGAGTCAGGCTTGTGACTCGGTTATCAAAAACAAGCGCTCCTCGGGAGGCAGCCCGAGTATTTATCCTTTTATGTTTTTACCTCCTAAGTGTAGGGTGGCCTGTATAGGTGTTTGTTTTTGTGTGGTGATCTGATTACAGGGATAAGTGCACTCTTGGAACCTCTGAAGAACCGTGCTCCCGTGTTATCCGAAATCCGGTTCTATCTCTCAACTATCGTGATTCAATTTTCTTCATACTCACATTTGAAATTGATCACTTTAGTCGTCTCTTCCTTAACTTGAGTTAACCAACGTGCACAATGTCCTAAGTGTAGGGGAGACTTTTCCCACATGCTTAAACATTGAGGACAATGTTCATCTTAAGTGTAGGGGGGACTTCTATCGAAGTTTTAAGTGGACTTTTCCATGAAAATGCCTTCATTTAACCGGAAAATCCTATTTTTTAACATTTTTCAAATTTTTTATTAACTTTGGCCATTTAGTCGTAATTTTTAAATTTTTATCATTGCTTTCATATGTATATATCCCGCAATAAAGTCAAAAATATTAATAAAGTGGTGTAGCTAGTTTAGAAGTCTTTGACATATTAGGCCCGTTGCGATTATTTTGACTTAACCCGAATAGACTTATCTAAGTTTATTCTAGCTAGTATCCTTAACTATGTAGACCTTAATTGGTTTATTAGGCTAAGTATCCACGAGTCTCATTACTTGAGATTTTAAATTGTGGAGGACGAGAAATGATAGAGTCAATTATAAGTCGGTATGCTTGCACAAGCTCACTTGGTGTAATTATTTGCCTATTCTCCCATCACTTCCTAATACTTTATCTGCAATAAGTAAGGTCGTACGATTTGAAAAGTTACTTAGCTTCTAGCCCAAGATCGTTTAAAAGTTGCTCGGTAATGATAAGAGTTCATAGCCAAGGCATAACTTATGAAGCGGGGCACGAAGATTGGCGAGTCCAAAAAGGCCCTAACAAGGCATGAGGATTCCATTTTATTGTTGAAGATCCAAAGTGATGTGAAAAGCATTATTCCCAAAATCAATATAAAGGATCAAGACTCACGACGAAAAGCAATCAACTCCCATAAAGATGATGGAGAAGTCTATCCAAAAAGACCCTAACAAGGTATGAGGATAAATAGATCCAAGTCCGAAAAGGAGGCGGATCGTTGTATCTCAAAATCCCAATTAGAGATTGAAGAAATAATCATGAAGTCGTGGTCAACAAAGTTGGAGTACCCCTCAAAGGTCTCCAAGTGAAGAAACTCTATTAACGATGAGAAGACCATTATCTCAAACACGTCTCTCAAGATATGAAGTATGAAGTACATACCAAATATCAGCCCGAGAAAGGTCTCAAATCGCGAACCAAGTTATGCCAAGATATGAACTTTTTGATATCCCGAGAAGCAGTTTTAAGAGATTTTGTCCTTTAGCTAACTATTGATCAAATTGTCCTACTTTGCTTTCAGCCTAAATAAACTATCGAAATAAGTCCAAAAATGCATCTTCAAGATCATTCTAAGACAAAAATAAAATATAAGAGATACACCTAGGAATAAGGGAGTTTAAGCATTTAATTAAGCCATGTGGGTAAGTGTTTGAATTGCTAACTTATAATAACAATGATCTCGTTTTTAAGCTTAGTTTGGGGAACGTGAAACTTGAGGGTGATAAATCTTCGCAGCACCGAAGCCCTAATGTAAGTCCTCGATCTCTTTACAAGTTATTTCCACGTAAGCTATTTTCTATCCTCTTGTTTACTTTAAAGTTTTAATTTCTCTTAGTACTTTCATTTTTGTTTAGTAGAATTTTAATAAGGCCAAGGTTGATTGATTATGAGAAAAGTGTAAATGTGCTTTGTCACTAAGTATTGCATGAGGGCATGGCAATGGTTAAGTGTAGGGGATTTGATAGGTGTGAAAACACCCATCCTTTTACCACTTAATTCTGGCTAAAACAAGACCAAAACACGTATGTAATATCATTTGTTTGGAATTATGCGTGGTTTTTGTGTTTATTGTGTTTTCAGAGTCGACCGGATGAATATTGAAGAAAACATGGGATTGCACGGGTTTTATCGAGGAAAAAGACTCAAGACGAAGTCTATTGTCCAAGAGATGCAAAAGATTTGAAGTCATTGTGCCTATTTAAAGAATAGAGCCAAAGATGGAAGATTCATATAAGTCGAAGAACTCGAGTCTATTAAACAAAAGATTATAAGACGAGTTGGAATTATTCACCGACACTTCTCAAAATCCAAAGTCAGAAACGTTTATGAAAAGAGACGTGAAGACTAAAGAAGGAAGAAGAAAAGAAGCCAAAAACCAAGCCCATTCACAAAGCCCACAAGACTTGCCTATATATAGGGCCTTACTTCACAAAAATTCACACTTAGTTAGTCTTAGTTTAATTTTCATTCTCTATAGTTTTAGAGAGAGAAAGTTCTAAACTTTCTCTCACTACTTTTCATCTTTTTCTCTTTCAAGATCACACCTTTGTATTATTCATTAATCAAGTTCAAGTTTCAAGTTTTTAATCTTTAATCTCATCCTTCCTTTCTTTGATTTTGATTGATTTTGGTACAAATCTCGTATGATCCGTGTTGTTCATCTATGATTTGTGCTTAAAAAGTTGATTTCTTTTCATGTTTCCTTAAGTGTATACACAAATAAGCTTTGAGATCCTTGTGCTTATTGGCTTATTTGTTGATTTAGCTTATTTACAAATTAAAGTTTTTATAAAAAGTTCATCTTTTTATCATTTAATTTATGCTTTTGCTTATTTGAAGTTAGATAAGTTGTTCTTAAGTGCTTATTTGATCAGTTTATATTGGATTCGAGTTTGTTTGGGAGTTAGCTTATTCCATAAGCTTATTTCCCTTGCCTTTAGTCTCGAATTTGCACTATTTTCGGAAAGGGCAAAGCCCTTTTCCGATCGGGTATTCCGACCAGCCACCCCCTTCATTCTGATCCTTAGATCGGAAAAGGGTTTAGGCTTTTCGATTGTTCCTTGTTTTGGGGCTTATTCTGATTTGATCCTGTGTCGCATATATTCCGATTGTCCTTGTTTTTGACAATTCCGATTGGTAAGTTTCCTTGCATTCCGATTGAGACCCATTTTCATTATTCCGATTGGCATGAAAAACAAGTATTCCGATTGATGCTCTTGTCCATTATTCCGATTTGCCTATTTCTCAACATTCCGATCAAAGTGATCGGAATATATTCCGATTGGTGCAGTTTTTCCCTTATTCCGATTTAGCCTATTTTGTTTTACTCCGATCTTACTTTCTTTTAGTACTTTCAATTAAGTTCATATTTTTACAAAGTTTTCCAAGAGTTAGTTTTTATTGAATGTCAACTTGTTTCTCTAATATAATCTTTAAGTTTTCAAACATTTATTTTTAAACTCGTTTCTTTACTTTAATCGTTTAAAGCTTTAAGTTTACTCTTCGACACTTAATTAATTGTTATTAGTTTAAAATAGATAAACAACCAAACTCCTTTTTATTAACCAAGAACAAATCATTCCACTTAGAGCTGAGATCAATTCGAGAGGATATCGAGAACTTAATCCGAACCTATACAAAACCACTAGTATCAGAATGCGTCGATCATGGTTTCACCCGATTGGTCGCGGTCGTTTGAGCTTATGGTGATACAAGAGAT
This sequence comes from Glebionis coronaria, assembly GCA_025667525.1. Classification (NCBI taxonomy): domain Eukaryota; kingdom Viridiplantae; phylum Streptophyta; class Magnoliopsida; order Asterales; family Asteraceae; genus Glebionis; species Glebionis coronaria. The sequence goes on along the minus strand of CM046881.1, from coordinate 335,424,845 downwards.
TTCGTTGTAGGAGTCGTGTTTGGACAACGCGAAGGAAAGCATTTTCATGTTATACAATTTGTGAGCAAAACTTTAAATAGTGCTCAGCTCAACTACACAATCACCGAGAAAGAACTACTTTCCGTAGTCTTTGCTTTCAACAAATTCTGATATGTGTTTTCGAAAACGATTGTATTCATAGATCATTCCGCGTTGAAATACCTATTTTCTAAGCAAGACGTTAAGCCGCGTCTTATTAGATGGATTTTGCTACTCCAAGAATTTGACATAGAAAATCAAAATAAGAAAGGAGTAGAAAATGTCGCAGCCGAACATTTGAGACGACTTGATAATCCAACTCGGGAAGAGTTAAGAGACGAAGATATCGATTCATTTTCCCGATGAAACTCTAATGAAAATCTATACGGATGAGGAAGAATCTCCGTGGTTTGCAGATTTTTCAAATTACCTCGTTGGAAGAATTTTGAGAAAAGGTTTAACCTATCACCAATGATGTAAATTCTTTTCCGGTCTTAAACACTATTTCTGGGAAGATCCCTATCTTTTCAAGATGTGCCCCGATGGCATGATTAGGAGATGTGTTTATGGTTCGGAAACAAGAAATATCCTCGATGAATGTCATCATGGCCCAACTGGAGGACATTATGGTCCTTCTACCACTGCTAAAAATGTTTTGATGTTGGTTTTTATTGGCCAAAAATTTTTAAAGAGGCTCATACACTAGTCCAAAATTGTGATGCTTGCCAACGATCCGGTATCCTCTCACGAAGAGATGAGATGCCTCAACATCCAAGTTAGCGAAGTGTTTGACATATGGGGAATTGATTTTAGGGGACCCTTTCCCAAATCCCATATGTTCGAATACATCTTAGTTGCTTTGCTTACGTGTCCAAATGGGCAGAAGCCGAGGCTTTACCCAAGAATGATACGCGAGCCGTAATCAATTTTCTAAAAAAGCTTTTCTCTTGTTATGGAACGTCAAAAGCTTTAATTAGCGATCGAGGAACCCATTTTTGTAATAAGAAAATAGAGAAATCCTAAAGCGTTATCAGGTCACCCATCGCTTTGCCACTGCTTATCATCCACAAACGACTAGACACGTTGAAAACACAAACAGGTATTAAAGAGAATACTCGAAAAACGGTGAAGGAGAATCTTCCGTTTGGTCAAGGTAACTTGATGATGCTCTGTATGCATTCCGTACACCTTGCAAAACTCTGATTAGCACAACACACTACCGTTTGTTGTAAGGTAAAACTTACCATTTTCCCTTCAAAAAAGAACATCGTGCTTATTGGGCATTGAGAAGTTGTAACCCTGATCTCAAAGTGGCTGAAGAAAACCGATTCTTGCAATTGCATGAACTTGATGAATTAAGACTCCAAGCCTATGGGAATTCGAAACTTTACAAAACTCGTACCAAAGCTTATCATGACAAGAAACTTCGAATTAGAAAAGAATTCAAGAAAGGAGATAAAGTTCTCTTATTTAACATGAAATATAAGTTCAAAGCCCCAAAGCTTAAACCAAAGTGGTACGGCCCTTTTATAGTAAAACATGGATACTTGTCCGGTTATGTTGAATTATATGACAAACATGGAGGAAGCTTCATTGTTCATGGACACCGTGTTAAACTATATCACGATGAATCGAGTAAGGGATTTCCACTCGATAAAAATAAAGAAAATTAAAAAGAGGTATGAGTCAGGCCGACGCCTCAATAATAAAATAAGCGTTCCTCGGGAGGCAACCCGTGTGTGTTTTTAAAGTGTGATTTTCTTTTTAATAAATTCATGCTTACACCTCACAATTTTGTAACCAATGTTCCGCTTAAGGGTGAGGGGTGTAGCATGTGTCGTTTTATTCGAAACCTATAAAAACAAAAAATAGAGTGTTTTTCGTATTTTTGTGTGTTGTCTCTTTTTTGTAGGTACCGCAAATTGAAGGCGAAGACAAGACTGGTGTGTATTCTTTATGATGCATGATACGCCCGTGATTCTGGTTTTCTCTTATTTCCCTAACTTTTTGTTCAGTTTTATCACATTGAGGATAATGCTAAACTTAAGTGTAAGGGGTTTGTAGGGAAAACGAGAAATGATGCTTAATTGCCCTATTTTTGGCCATTTTTAAAAAAAAATGTAGGCTTGTTTGCCCTTGTAAATAAAATTTTCAAGTAAATTATATATAAATAATTAAGAAATTATCCAACAGGTAATTTTTGAAGATTTGAGATATATTTTTGTGTCAAACTTACCCAAGTCAAAGATTCATATAATGGATGTGAAAAATCCAATTTAGGAGAAAGTTGCAAGTTCGATGTTTGTCAATGCAACATGAACTTTGCAAGTATGTCAATCCATGGCTAGGAGTTTTAGCCAAGAAAAAAAAAGTCAAAAAGACAAATAAATAGCCAATGAGCTATAATATTATGCAGTTGAATGAAGAAGAAGAAATAAAAAGGTATCGATTAGACAATGTGCTAAGTCGTGATACATGTTGTTGGAGTAGTATTAGTTAGAAATAAAATACTTCTTCGACTTTTATGGGTATTGACTTTATATCTCAATTTTTCGACCTAAAAACTTAAGCCGATGAGTTATATCTTGTACTCGTACTTGATAGACTTGCATCGAATTTTTAAAAACATATGTACCTTTGGATTTTATTTTCTTTTCTTTTTGCTTGAGGTCAAGCAAAGTTTAAGTGTGAGGGGATTTGGTAACGCCCAAATCCAACATGTTTGTGGGAGCGTTATTCGTACTTTTGACATGTATTTTGGTTGTATCTATAATACTTTTGTGCATATTTCTGCCAAAATGTGTTTGCAAGTCTATGTGTAGCCAAATGAAGGGAAAAGAATAAAAGGAAGAATAAATAAAGTAAAAGTGAATATTAGTACAAGTACGAAGAATCCTAGTCAAGTTCGAGACCCGTGTACGAGTTGTAAGCCTTTGAAGATCAATTATGGGTGCGAGAACAAGTGTTTCAAGAATATACAAGCTTCACAAGTAATCCCGACTTGGGAAATGCAAGAGAAATCGTGTAGCTATTTGTAGTATCAAGTATGCAAATCACTCAGTATGGAAGTAGATGCCAGCCGTGTGAGTAGATGCCAGTCATCCTCAGCTGCCACCATCTCCTTTACACTCAGCTGCCACCAGAAAGAAAGTAGATTGTTAGCCAACTCTAGCTGCCACCATCTCCTTTTCCTTGGGCAGAATTTCTACTACAAGCTATCAATACATTCTTGAATCATCTAAAGAAGCCACAAGAACATTCTATTAGGGAGTCTAGAACACCTTTGGCACCAAGAAAATACTTAGCCAACAAGCCATGCATTCAAGTCTATGCCATCAATTTGCCAATAAATATGACCCATGGGGTCACCATTTCAATATACTCTTTCATAACCATCATATTAGTTATTATTCCACCAATAAAACTCTCTCTCTCCCTTGTCCAAAACCTGAAATCCGGATTTGAGCAAGGAGGTGCAAAAAAAGTCGCTTTTGGAGCCCGAAAAGCAAAGTTAACATCACCAAACCCTTAGGGATCATTACCCTAATCATTAGCACTATATTTCCACTTCGTAAGACTCTTTATTATGACTTTTAAGACTATTATTTCTAAGTTTATGCCAATGAGTGGCTAGTTCATTTTACACTTGGTAAGATGATGTTTGTGGTATGAAGATGTGGTTGTGATTGTGATTTATGTTTTAATTCAATTTCAAGCTTTTCCTTTGAACCATTGGTACTTATGTTTCATGTAACACTGGTTGTCAAAACTTAGTTTGTTGTTAAAGATTTCATAGGTCGAAAGGGTTATTTTCTAACAACAAGTCATAGCCGGTTTGTCTGTGGATTGGATATCTTTTGTATTGACCATTTCCTAAGAAGTTTTGATCACTAAGAAACATAATTATAAGTGTTAACAAGTTTGTGAAATGAACCACGAATCAAACGAGTTGAAATTATATTAATTCTTGAATTGAGTGATTGAGTCTAATGCTTGTTTTCCTTAACCAACGTCTTGTTGAAGATTGAAGCTTTTGAAAACAATAGATTGGATTAACCATCTATTTATCATAATCATATATGTTAGCGTGTCATTAGAATCACACCATATCGGATGCCCACACTAATCTTTACCAAGTGTTGTTTTTAATCTTATTATTTCTCATCAAATTACTTGTTATTATTTATCATATTATTGCTACAATAGAATAGATTATATGCGATTTTTGAATGATCATAGGTTTTGCAAATCCCCGTGAACGATATCGGTTTACCAATAAAAACTATACAACAAAAAAAGGGTCATACTTGCCCATGCGTTTTTTATTCATTCCGGTAATTCGTGTTTATAAATTTAAAAGTTGTTCAATCCAACCACAGTCCACAGGACAAGCATTAGCACAACACATATTACGATTTCAAGACTTCAATGTTCTATAACCCTAATACTCTTCTTTGTAGTTTCATATTATTCAATAATATTGAAATGTTTTGTTTACATAATTTGTCTAGTTTGTTTACATACTTCACATATAATCTTCATAATATCAAATAGTAGATTCGGCATACTCTTTGATATTAACTCAAAATTTTCACTAAGGCTAAATAGAAATTTTTATGTTTAGTCTATAATCTACAAGTTAGGTTTAAACTATCAAATGGACCAACAGGGATGTTTCGAATACGCTTTCTACATTATTCCATTTATGTGATATACATCCGGACTCTCATTAGCATCTCTTCTTTGCTTGTTCGTTCTCTCAACAAGTTTGGTCGCAGACTAAGGTGTTGGCAGGTTTGAACCCTTCGCATCCTGATCTTAACCACATTATGTCGATCATTGTCCCTATGGCGTGGAGAAGGTCTTCTAAAAGTGTTATTTCCAAGCTTGGTTTGGTCTTTTTGACTTACTTTATATAGCAAGAACGAAATGGTCGTTTGTTTAAGGTAGTAAGAGGACTGTTAATCAGGTTATGGATTGTATTTTGTCATATGTTCGTTTGATGCTTATGTTGTATCATTTCAAGAAGTTCGTCGATGGTGCTCGGTTTGCTCTTATGGAGTCTTTTTTATTCTTGTTTCCATTAATGGAAGTCTTTGTTTGTTTATGTATCATTAGATGCTTATAAGTGTCATTGGTTATGTAATGATAGGGATAATCATGTGGCATGTCATGTGATTGTTTAATCGTTTGATCTTTTGCTTGAGGTTAAAGTGGTACTAATCCACATTCTATTGTACTTATCTCTTTTTTCACAAAAAAAAACTATTATAACCAGATTTCTTCCCCTGGCCACGAAGAAGAAATCGTATACGTTTGTAGATCCAAAAGATGGGAAAAGAATATAGGATCTGTTTTTTTTTTTGTATTAAAAGAAGGGTGTTGAGTGTTTGGATTTGTGTGAAGTGATGAATCGAAGGTGAGTTTTGTACCACCAATATGAATCTGGTTTAAGGTTTATTGTGGAACAGATCTAGGTTCTGGTTTGAGAGAGAGAGAGATCCGGATTTGAGAGAGAGAGAGAGAGGGAGATCAGAGAGAGAGATAGATATAAAAAGGAAAAGAAAAATATTAAAAAGAAAAAAAGAAATAATATGTTTTATTATTGTATAATATGAAAAAGTCCAAAATACCCTCTCTTAATTGAACTTAACGAAGAAAACTAACCCTCATCCAAGATAGGGACCATTCTTGATCCAAGATGCATACGATAGGGACTATCTACGGATTTAATTTGAAATAGAGACAAGACTTGATGTTTGGTGTAAATAGAGGTGCGAATAAACCGGATAAAACCGTATTCGGATTTAAAAAATCCGGATTTGAAAAAACCGGATTTTCAAAAATCCGGATTCGGATCGGATCGGATTTTTCGAAATCGGATTTTTTCGGATAAAAATGTTCGTATCGGATTTTTTTCGGATAAAAATTTTCGTTATCGGATTTTTTTCGGATCGGTCTTTTTGGTTAATAATGTTCGGATCGGGTTTTTTTCGGTTAAAAATGTTCGTATCGGTTTTTTTCGGATCGGTTTACAAACATTAAAAAAAATATACAACCATAAAACATTAAAAAAAATACCACAATAATTTTTATTTCAACAATACAATCATACAAACTTCATAATTTATTTAAACAATACAATAAAACAACCATAATCACTAATACATTTTAAGCTTCGGCATGGCCATCACCCAAAAAATATTAGTATACTTAAAGTATGTTGAGCTTCGGCATTGCCATCACCCGTTATACTCAAAGTAAATCCGCTAAATAATCTTCTACATCTTCTTCGTCTTCAACTTCAATATCTTTAAACTCACCTTCGTCTAATTCGGTAGTTGGAGGTGATATCCCTAATTCAACTTCTTCATTTGCTATAGTTTCTTCAACACCGTTTAACATCGAACCTTCCAACGAAGTTTCATGTTGTATCCTATCTACTCCGTCCAAATAATCTTTCAAACATACACATACTTCCACGGATGGGGGGGTAAGTCTTGACCTTCTTTCGGATATAATTCTACCACTAATAGAAAAAGCCAATTCGGAAGCTACCGTCGAAGCTTGAACCGTAAATAAGTCACGAACCATAGCGGCTAAAATTGGATAAGTTAACTCCATTTTTTTCCACCATCCCAACATGTCAAAAGTTCCTAATTCTCCGGGCCTAATAGTTTTTAAAAAATTTTGCGACTTATATTGTCCCAACTCGCTTGATTCCGTGTTGGGAATAAAATTAAGGCCAGATCACTTGAACGCTGACAAGAACAACTCAAGCGTTGACAAGAACAAAGTGAGCGCTGACAGCTCAAGCGTTGACAAGTTAAAGTCAAGCGTTGACAGATTGAAGACAAGCACTGATGGAAGATGTGAGCTACACGTTTATTATGTTCTAGAATACTTCTAGTAAGGATAGAAACGACAATGTATTTTCTATGTTTATCTTTACCTAGAATAGTTGATACGTAGCTTATTGTACAAGGCTTCTTAGTCTATAAAAGAAGGCCTTTAGGTTAATGTTTAGTATCAAGTTTTATATAAGTTTTCATTCGTAAACATCTTTCATTGTAAGCAAGTTCGACATTCATAATTGATGAGATGGCATTTATACATGATCTCATCGTTCTTTTCGGGCTTTAAATGCATTAAAATGTCATAAAATACCATATATATGCTTGTGTTTGTTTACTTGTGTATTTTAGGTATGGATATCGTGAAAAAGACAAAAGATCACAAGATACAAGGAAAAACGAACACGAGAAACGAAGACGCACAATGAACCGGGCCCTAATCATGGAATTTTCAACAAAATACCCTTGAAGACTTGAAGACAAACAAGATTGATCCTCCAAGAATGAAGAAATGACACTTAAAACCCTTGTATATTAATAATTACAAGTTTGGTCCCTTAAGTTTGTCAAAATTGCAAAAAGGTCCTTCAACTTTGAAGAAATGACAAGATTGGTCCCTCAACAAAATCAATTTGTCAATTATGGTCCCTCATGAAGTCAAAGATACAAAGAAGACCTTTGAAGATCAATAAAGTCCAAGATCAGTCCCTGAATTATCCAAGAATGGCAAAAAGAACCCTTGAAAACCCTTTTTAAAAGTTTGGTGCCAAAATTGCCAAATGGTGAAAGTTGATACAAGCTTAAATGGGCGCTGATGGGTTTTAAAAGAGAAAAGACAAAAGAAAGGAAGGATAAGGACTAATGTTGTACACTTTGAAACATTCAAACTCAAACACGCGCTAAACACACATTTTCCCCCAATTTCGGATCAACAGAGTTACTATTCATCTTTTTCACCACCCAGATTTTTACTTCACTTAAACATGGGTAAAACGCAATTAACTTTGCACATGTGTGATTCACACATGCAGAAAGCAATCCCACACACAAAAACCTCATTCCATTCACTGTGGACCCCACCCCCAAATTCCTTCTCAACCAATCAGAACACGACTTGGTCCCCAAGCAAAGTGACGTGTCCCAAATCAACAGTTGTGGTTCATTGCGTCCTCCCAAAGCAAAAATAAACGATGGAGATCAAATTTGACAGCTCAAATCCTTGAAAGCGTCTAGAAGACCCAAGGGGCATTTTTGAGATTTTCTTTGATTAGGGTTTTGATTTTAAGCATTCTAGTATGTTCTTATAGTAGTATAAAAGGAGGTCCAACCTGTGGAAACCCCTTTGTTCCAGTTTTTGGCAATCATTCATGTAATCCTTTTTTTTAAAATTAATATAAAGTTTGGTGTTTTCTTAAAGAAATTGTAATTCCTTTTATGTTTATTAAAAAAGTTGGTGAGTTTGATTGCTGATTCTGAGTTCCATTTATCACTTGTGTTTTAAGAATTTCAGGTTTTTCATAAAAAGGTTTTGAAAACTTGAAATTCTTGGTAAGAATTTGTTCTAGGATTTGGGTTAAGAGTTTTCATTTTGTTGGTGATTAAAGTGTTTTGAAAACGTATTGAAAAGGTTTAAAAGGATTTGGAAAAGTTTAAGAAAGAAAGAAAAGAAAACAGAAAGTATATATTGGATATTGTACTTGTGTTTTTTTTGATTTTTCTTAACAGGTTGTTGAAAGTTGTTGTTGATCCAGATCAGCGCAGGCCTCCAGCCTGTGGGAGGTGGATTTACATCCACTAGAACCTTGGATGTAAGGTTCTAAGGTAATTTCCTTTTTCCTTTTTGAAATTTCAGAAAAAGTGAAGTGTCATGAGATTTGTTTGATTTGATGCTATCAGTGTGTTAAGGTGTTTGATTTGAGTTCTTTTGAGTTGGTATGCATGTTAGATGTTATTAGGATCAGTTTGAGTAGTTTTTGAAGTGTTTTGGTTTGTTAGAAGTTGGAAAACAGATTTAAAAGGGTGTTTGGATTCATGTTTTAGCAGGGTAGAGATCTTAATTTGTGATTTAAAAAACGTGTTAGAGTTATTGGAAAGGGTTAAGATAGGTATTGTCTCAGTTGTGTATCAATTTGGTGAAGTTTTGTAACAAGTTTTGGAGTTAAAAAGGGAAAAGTGAGCTTAAAATCTGCATAACCACTAATCTGCTTGTTTTTCCTCATTTTGGTGCTAAGATTTGTGAATTCTGTTAAGTGTTAGTGTCACTTAGAAGTTGAATTTGATTGTGCATCATTTGGCAAGTTTGTGTGCTAAGATTTGGCATTTGAAACTCAATTTTGTGCAAGTTTTGGCATTAAAATACCACCAGACCCTAGGATTTATCACAGCAACATTCATAAGCTTGGTTTGGTTTTGATTGTTCATTTTTTTGTGCTAAGTGTGTTTGATTTTTGCTATTTACTGACTCCTTGTGCTTCAAAGAGCACAAGGGTGCCTTGTCATCTAAAATACACCCACAAAATTCCACAGCCAAGCTCCTCTTGGCATTCAAATTGCACAAAGTGAAAACTTCACTTGTGTTCTTCATAAGTTGAAACTGCATACGTTTTTTATCTTCAAACTTGTTTAATTTAGCTAAAAAGGTGAAGTGGATTGAGTTTAACAAGTTAACAAGGTCACAAATTGGTTTGAAAAAGTAAAAAAATAAAAAAGAAAATAATTGCAAAAAGTTCACCCGTAACGGGCTCGAACACGCGACCTGCAGCTCAGGAGTAACGTGCACTACCGTTGATCTAGATGCCTTTTTACGTCTAAGTTTGATTTCATTAGTTATTTAACACGTTTTTCTTTCTAGCTTATTAAATAAAGCCGTAGCTTATTTCCATCTTTTCCAGTTTATTTAATTTGTGTTTTTGGCTTATTTGATTTTTCCTAGGACCTTATTAGACTTTAGGATTTTTCTAGATTGGTTTTAAAATTTTCCCTTTATTAAATTATTTTCTAGCATTTACTTATTAGCCGTATTTTGAAAAATCATTAAAAAATAGAAAAAAGAGTTTTAATTTTTAGGAAAAATAACTTTTAGCTTTTAGATTAATATTTTGAGGTTTACATCTAGTTTTGGTTTTATAAACTTTTATTTTTAATTTTATATTATTTTAAGGTTTTTTATAAACTTTAATAATTTTTATAAAATTAATAAAAAGGGTTTAGGAACTTTAGGTTGCATTTTTCTCTTAGTTAGAATATTTTAAGAATTTAGAAATTTTTTAGAATTAATTTTATCAACTTTTTATTTTTTTCGTTATTTTAATATTATTTTATTACTAAAAATAAAAAGTTTTATTTTTATTTCTTTTTCATTTTTCCTAGATTCTTTAGCATTAATTAGGACCTTTTCCATTTTTAGAATAATTTTATAGCTTTTAGATTTATTTTTATAATTATTTTAAGTTTAATTAGTTTTTAATCATTTTAAATCATTTTTAGAGTTTTAAAAATAGTTTTATTAGCTTTTAATTTTTAGAAAATTACTTTTTAGTCTTCTAATAATATAAGTTAAGTGATTATTCAATAAAATCATATTTTAGACATTTGAATTAGTTATATTTAATTTTAGGGCTTTAATTAGCATTTAAAATTAAATATTTAATTAATAAAAGGTTTTAAAATATCTTTGTTGGATTTTTATCTTTATTTATATTATTTAAGACTTCTTTTTAGTCTTTTTAATCTTTCATTTGTTTTTTTGGTTTTAGTATAAAATTTTTAATTTGGGTAATTTTTCACGACTTTACGTTTACATCTTTTTCGTCGTAGTTTAATTTTAACGTAGCCGTCTTTTCATCCTTTCATCCCCATTCTTCTCAATATTAATCTCAAATAACTACAAGTTAAATCACACACATATACCTCCTTGGGAAACGAACTTTCTCTCTTTTTACACACCATTAAGGGTTATTAGTGTTGATTTTTCCTAAAATCATCACTCGATACTTACCGCTATTTACGCTCTTTTCCTAAAGAGTAGTAAAAACTCTACAATCAATTTTGGCGCCGCTGCCGGGGAGGTGTGTTGTGCTTTAATTTGGAAGCTTTTGCTTTTGATATTATCCATAATAAGTATTTGTGTTAAGTGGAACTCCCTTAACACGTATTATCGGTTTTCTTGTTTTTTCTTGTATAAATAATACTATATTGTATTAAGTATCACAATCAATTTACAATATCTCCAAAAGTGTGAAAACACAACCTTAATTGGGATTTGATCTCCTAATTATTGTATTCGAATCTCAAACAAAAAGAAAAGGCAAAAATAGATAAATACTTTCGTGAAGCTCGATTTTGAAAAATACAAACTATAAGGTGGGTATAAGGCGGGTATTATAAAATATACCCTAAGGAAAAAGGCTCTTAAGTGCTTCGCGCCGCCTCGTTTCCCCGCTTGCTTGTGAGTATTTTGACATTGAAGGATAATCGAGGGTTTTTCCGCCCAAAGTATTATTACGTATACTATATTTGCTTGGTTTCTTTGTGATTAAACCCTCTTGAACAATTTGGTTTTCACCAAAGTTCTAAAGTCATTCGAAGGCGTTCACTCCACGTGATCGTTTTCATTCTTTTGAGGCTTCTTTAATCAAGAGTTTGATTCGAGGAGAGATTTTGTAGATTGTTGTCTACGAAGATACACCAAAATCCAAAAAAATTAAATATCATCAAAAACACAAAAAAATTGAAAATTCACAAAACAACCAAAAAGAATCTTCTTTGCTCACCTCCCATTCTTCGTGAAGTTTATGATCACTCGTAATCAAGCGAAACGAGCTCGTAAACGTCTTCAAAAGCAAGAAAATCAAGGATCGTTGATTGTTGAAGAACCTCCAATTGTTGAACCTATTGTAGAACAAGAAGTCGTCATGGCTAATCGTACTATGATGGAGTTGCTACAAGCACCCAACCGAGGGTTTTGGAGAGGCTATTGTGATTCCCGCCATCCTTGCGGAGAATTTCGAGATTAAGACGGGTTTAATGTCGATGTTGCAAGCAAACAAGTTTAGAGGTCACGAGAAAGACAACCCGCATTACCACATTAGGAATTTTAACCGTCTCACCGCCACTAGCAAATTTAAGGATGTTCCACATGACGCCATTAAGATGATGTTGTTTCCATATTCGTTGGATGGACCCGCAAAAATTTGGCTCGAGAAAGAACCGCCAAATTCGATTTTGACATGGGCCGATCTCGTTTCTAAGTTTGTGAACAAGTTTTTTCCACCATCTAAAACAACACATTTAAAAAATGAGATTTCACGATTTGTGCAAAGAAATAATGAAAGTTTTTCAATGGCATGGGAACGATTTAAAGAGATGTTACATGAATGTCCACACCATGACTTTACGGAATTGCATCAAGTGGATACTTTTTATAATGGGCTTAATGATCATGAACGAGATTATTTGAATGCCGCCGCGGGTGGTAATTTTTTGTGCAAGACGACAAATGAGGCTTTACAAATCATTGAAAATAGATCCAAGGTTTATAGCCCTCGTAACACACCGAGTGTTGCCAATATGGGTTCGTCATCTTCGTCACAATCGTCTCGTAGCATTAACGCCTTACATGATGAAGCTAATGAGGAAAATTGGTTTTTTGATAGATTTGCTAATCTAATGTCCCATTGGAAGGCTCAAGAAGCTTCCAACTCCGCTTCGGTTAAAGCGGTTGCTAAGAGTTGTTTATCTTGTGGGGGAGCTCATGATCTTTCCGAGTGCATTACCGCGGATGGTAACACTTCGAGTGCTTATGTAGAAACGGGAACTTATAACCAAAACGGCCAAGGTTCCCGCCAAAATCAAGCTCCACCAAACCAAAATGTTAATAATTATCGAAACAACAACCAAGGTAATTACCAAGGCAACACGCGCAATTACAACAAAGGGAATTATCAAAGTGGGAATGGACAAATCTCTAATCAAAACCAAAACCGTTATTTTCAAAACACTACACAAGGTTTTCAAAATGCTCACACGAAAAATTTGCAAGGAGAATTTTTGGATTATGCAAAAGCAAATGATGCTAAATTTGATAACATGCAACGTGAGATGATTAGCTTAAGATCCGAGTTGAAAAACGAGCTTAAAAATGAACTTGCTAATGAACTTAAAACTCATGCAAACAAAATGGAAGGAAATGTCCAACGTCTTCAACAAAACCAACAAAAGATGGAATTAGGACAACATGAGATTAAGCAAGAGTTATTAAAAGCGGATGCTAGGCAATCTAAATTTGAGGACCGAATGGCTAAGATGTTTGAAGCTATCATGTGTAAGCCCTCTTCTTCGGGTGGTCTTCCTAGTGATACCATTAACAACCCGAGGGGAGAATTGAAGGTTGTTGCTACACGAAGTGGTAAAACTTTCAAGGAACCAATCTCTCGTACAAGTACTTCTAAGGAGAAGGAAATCGAGAAAGAACCCGAGGTGATGGTCGAAAAGGAGCATATTACAATCCCACGAAGTACCGCTCATACCACACCTACGGTTGAACCAATACCAATTGTGGAACCCGAGTTTCCAAGGCCGTTGCCTAATGACCAACCCACACCACCTTTACCCTACCCTTCGAGACGTAACAAAGAAAAAGCACAGGAACGGAACAATTATCAATTTGAGCTATTTATGAAAATGTTTCGTGATCTACATTTTAACATAAGTTTTGACGACGCTCTTATCATGATGCCTCGATTTGCCGCAAATTTCAAAAGTATGCTAAACAACAAAGAGAAGTTACAACAATCGTCTAGTTGTTCATCGGTTTTTCTTAGCCGCATACCACAAAAAGTCAGTGATCCCGGTAAATTTTTGATTCCGTGTGCAATTCAAGATATGGAGGAATGCTACGCCTTGGCCGATCTTGGTGCTAGTATTAATTTAATGCCTCTCGAGATTTTCAAATCGCTTTCGCTTCCGGCTCTCATTCCTTCGAACATGTCCATCGAGATGGCCGATCATTCTACGATTTTAGCATGTGGAGTAGCCGAGGACGTTTTCGTTAAAGTCGGAAAGTTTTACTATCCCGTTGACTTTATCGTTGTAGACATTCCCATCGATCGAAAAGTTCCTCTCATTTTGGGTCGTTCATTTTTGGATACATCAAGAGCACTTATCGATGTTCATGCTCGAAAAATCACCCTTCGTTTCAATGAAGAAGAACTTGTCATCAATGCAACACAAAACTCCAATCTTTCTCATGTATATTCTATTGCAACTTTAAACCATGGTGACTCAACCAATGTCGTTTGCAAAGAATTTTCACCAAGAGTTTTAGGAAATGTCTCCAAAAACAATTTACCATTTCCTCCGCCGGTGGAGGTTATGAGTGTAAAGCCTACAAAGAAGAAACCATCAATACTTGAATCGAAAAAACCTTCACCTAACCTCGAACATTCTTTATTGAAAAGTGTTGATAAGTTGCCGGTTTCTACGGAAGATCTTTCGGATGATGAATATGTAGACCCCGATGGGGAGGTTTTCTTCGTCGATAAACGTTTTGAGAACTTGCCACCACCAAAACCAAAACGGTTTCAAAATGTGAGAATTTTTAGTGTAACTAACATCGTCTTAGAAACACCGAATATTTTCGACATAATCAAAAAGGGTTTTCATAAGGAGAGTTCAAAAGATAAAAAAGGAAAAGAACTTAAATGTGATTTAATTGATTTTTCTACAAATCTAACTCCGTCATCACCACGTGTTTTGAGTGCTACAAGCTCGTCTACCCCTTTTGACGATGCCTTGTGTGGTTCTAGTATGGGGGAAGCCCCTTATGTTCCCTCATCCTTGTCCACCGAGGACGAGATTTTCGATCCCGGAATTTCATGTAAAGGGAAATCTCGGTCTTCCACCGATGCAATAAATGGAAAATCTTTCTATTTGATTGGTGCGAGTCTACCTCGAGTAGCTCAAACGTTTGTCTTACCAATTGTCTCACCCTTCTACTTCTCTTCTCTTTTCTTCAAACTCTTTGAGTTTATGGCACATGTTGGAGTGGTGTTAATTTGTTTTTCCAATGAAAACGAGAACGCCATTTTCGACCCCGGTATTTTGCATCATTTAAGGACTTAGTCCTTTTTACCGGTTGTTTTTGGGCCTTGTTTATCATGTAAGCCCCACCAAAAATTGACCATACCATGATTTTCCCTAAATGTTCACATTTTGAGGGGATCGAGTCGAGCTCATGACTCGGTAATCAAAAAGGAGGTGCCTCGTGGGGGAGATCCCATGCTTATCTTTATTCACTAATAAGGGGACTTGTACCCTTTCAACTCGTTGTCTCGTGGTTGTTTGTGATTGTGTTATCTAGATCATCATCATCATCTACGATTGAAGACTCTCGTGTTCGTTTACGTGAGCCTCCATCGTTCGTTTGAAGAAGTTTTTCACGATTCCATGACATATCCTTTATTGTTCTAACAATTATCTTTTAGCATAATTAATAAACGGCTTTAGATATATTGTTGATCACCCTTTCCATACTAGATCCTAAGCATTCGACTCTTCGTCTCTAGTATGGGGGTGCTCCACCTTTAGACTCGAAACATTGAGGACAATGTTTACTTTTAGTATGGGGGGGTGAATAGATACTTGCTTTGCTACGCCCTCACGCTTTCCAACTTTCAATGTTTTGCTAATAAGGCTAAAAATGGCCAAATTTTAAAATTTTTTAGTTTTCATAAGTGTTTTTAAGACACGAATGTATATTTTCCGATGGGTAGAATAAGAGTTAATTTTTGACTTGATGGGAATTTGGAGCCATTTACATTCCTTAACCCGCTCAATTCAAGTTTTGCTAGACTTTTATATAGGGAGCTTTAAAACGCGAAAGTCTTAATTCATTCGGGTTAAGAACAAGAACTTTTCGCAAGTTCCTATAATTGATTCTAGAAAGTCACTTATCAAGGGAACTTTAAAACGCATTCTCTAAACTTGAAGAAAGTGCAAGATCCTATAGGTGGCTTGAAAACCCAAAACTTTGATTTGATATAGTCTTAATGAAAGCTAATCCAAATTTGGCTTAATTTTGACTTGCATGGCTAAGTATTCACGAGTCTCTTTAATTAGAGGTCTTTATATAGTGAAGAACGAGAAATGATAGAGTTAGACAATTGATTATGCTAAACGTAGAACATGAAAGTGTTCTTTCAAAAACTCATATGTTTTTAATTGTGGCTTTTTCTTCCCATAAGATCAATGCATTAGGAATAAATCATAATTGCAATAAGTAAGGTCGTACGATTTGAAAGGTTACTTAGCCTCTAGCGCAAGATCGTTTAAAAGTTGCTCGGGGTTGAATAGAGTTCATAGCCAAGGCATAACTTATTGAAGCGGGACGCGAAGATTGGTGATTATCCAAAAAGGCCCTAACAAGGCATGAGGAGCTCTATTTTTGCTAAAGATCCAAAGATGATGTGAAGTATCATTATTCCTAAATCAATATGAAGGATCGAGACACACGACGAGAAGCAATTACTCCCCTAAAGAATGGAGAAAGTCTATCCAAAAAGACCCTAACAAGGTATGAGGATAAATATATCCAAGTCCAAAAAGGAGGCGGATCGTTGTATATCAAAATCCAAAGTAAAGATTGAAGAAAAATGATGAAGTCGTGGTCCTATATGAAGAATCTCTCAAAAACGTCAAGTGAAGAAATTCCAAAATATGAAGAGAAGACCATTATTTCAAGAACGTCTTCCCAAGATTTGAAGTATGAAGTACATGCCAAATATCGGTCCGAGAAAGGTCTCAAATCGTGAAACGAGTTATGCCAAGATATGAACTTAAGGAGATACACGAGAAGCCGTTTTAAAAGATTTTGTCCTTCGGCTAACTATCAATCAAATCGTGCTACTTTGCTTTCGGACTAATAACTACTCAAATAAGTCAATATGTATCACTTGTGATCCATGACAAATAGATAAAAAATGCTAGTAACCCATTTCCTTTTATAATAACTAGGATTGCGGGGAGAAAAAGTATTACACAATTTGAACGTATGAGTAGTGTTAGCATTGTGACTTGTACCAACAATGATCTTGTTTTTGCACTTAGCATGGAATGTATGACAATCAAGGATGACGAAGTTTACTCTAAGGGACATTAACTTGTTTCTATTCTTTGACCCTAAAAGTCACCTTTTGGTGATGAAAATCATACATTATGTCTTTACACATTCTCGTAGTTTGTTGCAAGTCTTTTACTCTTCAATAAAGGTTAATAAAATTGAACTTGGGTGATGCTTAGATACTTTATTCTAGCATTGCGTGAGGGCACGGCAATGGCTTAGTATGTGGGAGTGATGAGATGGCATTTATACATGATCTCATCGTTCTTTTCGGGCTTTAAATGCATTAAAATGTCATAAAATACCATATATATGCTTGTGTTTGTTTACTTGTGTATTTTAGGTATGGATATCGTGAAAAAGACAAAAGATCACAAGATACAAGGAAAAACGAACACGAGAAACGAAGACGCACAATGAACCGGGCCCTAATCATGGAATTTTCAACAAAATACCCTTGAAGACTTGAAGACAAACAAGATTGATCCTCCAAGAATGAAGAAATGACACTTAAAACCCTTGTATATTAATAATTACAAGTTTGGTCCCTTAAGTTTGTCAAAATTGCAAAAAGGTCCTTCAACTTTGAAGAAATGACAAGATTGGTCCCTCAACAAAATCAATTTGTCAATTATGGTCCCTCATGAAGTCAAAGATACAAAGAAGACCTTTGAAGATCAATAAAGTCCAAGATCAGTCCCTGAATTATCCAAGAATGGCAAAAAGAACCCTTGAAAACCCTTTTTAAAAGTTTGGTGCCAAAATTGCCAAATGGTGAAAGTTGATACAAGCTTAAATAGGCGCTGATGGGTTTTAAAAGAGAAAAGACAAAAGAAAGGAAGGATAAGGACTAATGTTGTACACTTTGAAACATTCAAACTCAAACACGCGCTAAACACACATTTTCCCCCAATTTCAGATCAACAGAGTTACTATTCATCTTTTTCACCACCCAGATTTTTACTTCACTTAAACATGGGTAAAACGCAATTAACTTTGCACATGTGTGATTCACACATGCAGAAAGCAATCCCACACACAAAAACCTCATTCCATTCAATGTGGACCACACCCCCAAATTCCTTCTCAACCAATCAGAACACGACTTGGTCCCCAAGCAAACTGACGTGTCCCAAATCAACAGTTGTGGTTCATTGCGTCCTCCCAAAGCAAAAATAAACGATGGAGATCAAATTTGACAGCTCAAATCCTTGAAAGCGTCTAGAAGACCCAAGGGGCATTTTTGAGATTTTCTTTGATTAGGGTTTTGATTTTAAGCATTCTAGTATGTTCTTATAGTAGTATAAAAGGAGGTCCAACCTGTGGAAACCCCTTTGTTCCAGTTTTTGGCAATCATTCATGTAATCCTTTTTTTTAAAATTAATATAAAGTTTGGTGTTTTCTTAAAGAAATTGTAATTCCTTTTATGTTTATTAAAAAAGTTGGTGAGTTTGATTGCTGATTCTGAGTTCCATTTATCACTTGTGTTTTAAGAATTTCAGGTTTTTCATAAAAAGGTTTTGAAAACTTGAAATTCTTGGTAAGAATTTGTTCTAGGATTTGGGTTAAGAGTTTTCATTTTGTTGGTGATTAAAGTGTTTTGAAAACGTATTGAAAAGGTTTAAAAGGATTTGGAAAAGTTTAAGAAAGAAAGAAAAGAAAACAGAAAGTATATATTGGATATTGTACTTGTGTTTTTTTTTATTTTTCTTAACAGGTTGTTAAAAGTTGTTGTTGATCCAGATCAGCGCAGGCCTCCAGCCTGTGGGAGGTGGATTTACATCCACTAGAACCTTGGATGTAAGGTTCTAAGGTAATTTCCTTTTTCCTTTTTGAAATTTCAGAAAAAGTGAAGTGTCATGAGATTTGTTTGATTTGATGCTATCAGTGTGTTAAGGTGTTTGATTTGAGTTCTTTTGAGTTGGTATGCATGTTAGATGTTATTAGGATCAGTTTGAGTAGTTTTTGAAGTGTTTTGGTTTGTTAGAAGTTGGAAAACAGATTTAAAAGGGTATTTGGATTCATGTTTTAGCAGGGTAGAGATCTTAATTTGTGATTTAAAAAACGTGTTAGAGTTATTGGAAAGGGTTAAGATAGGTATTGTCTCAGTTGTGTATCAATTTGGTGAAGTTTTGTAACAAGTTTTAGAGTTAAAAAGGGAAAAGTGAGCTTAAAATCTGCATAACCACTAATCTGCTTGTTTTTCCTCATTTTGGTGCTAAGATTTGTGAATTCTGTTAAGTGTTAGTGTCACTTAGAAGTTGAATTTGATTGTGCATCATTTGGCAAGTTTGTGTGCTAAGATTTGGCATTTGAAACTCAATTTTGTGCAAGTTTTGGCATTAAAATACCACCAGACCCTAGGATTTATCACAGCAACATTCATAAGCTTGGTTTGGTTTTGATTGTTCATTTTTTGTGCTAAGTGTGTTTGATTTTTGCTATTTACTGACTCCTTGTGCTTCAAAGAGCACAAGGGTGCCTTGTCATCCAAAATACACCCACAAAATTCCACAGCCAAGCTCCTCTTGGCATTCAAATTGCATAAAGTGAAAACTTCACTTGTGTTCTTCATAAGTTGAAACTGCATACGTTTTTGATCTTCAAACTTGTTTAATTTAGCTAAAAAGGTGAAGTGGATTGAGTTTAACAAGTTAACAAGGTCACAAATTGGTTTGAAAAAGTAAAAAAAGAAAAAAGAAAATAATTGCAAAAAGTTCACCCGTAACGGGCTCGAACACGCGACCTGCAGCTCAGGAGTAACGTGCACTACCGTTGATCTAGATGCCTTTTTACGTCTAAGTTTGATTTCATTAGTTATTTAACATGTTTTTCTTTCTAGCTTATTAAATAAAGCCGTAGCTTATTTCCATCTTTTCCAGTTTATTTAATTTGTGTTTTTGGCTTATTTGATTTTTCCTAGGACCTTATTAGACTTTAGGATTTTTCTAGATTGGTTTTAAAATTTTCCCTTTATTAAAATATTTTCTAGCATTTATTTATTAGCCGTATTTTGAAAAATCATTAAAAAATAGAAAAAAGAGTTTTAATTTTTAGGAAAAATAATTTTTAGCTTTTAGATTAATATTTTGAGGTTTACATCTAGTTTTGGTTTTATAAACTTTTATTTTTAATTTTATATTATTTTAAGGTTTTTTATAAACTTTAATAATTTTTATAAAATTATAAAAAAGGGTTTAGGAACTTTAGGTTGCATTTTTCTCTTAGTTAGAATATTTTAAGATTTTAGAAATTTTTTAGAATTAATTTTATCAACTTTTTATTTTTTTCATTATTTTAATATTATTTTATTACTAAAAATAAAAAGTTTTATTTTTATTTCTTTTTCATTTTTCCTAGATTCTTTAGCATTAATTAGGACCTTTTCCATTTTTAGAATAATTTTATAGCTTTTAGATTTATTTTTATAATTATTTTAAGTTTAATTAGTTTTTAATCATTTTAAATCATTTTTAGAGTTTTAAAAATAGTTTTATTAGCTTTTAATTTTTAGAAAATTACTTTTTAGTCTTCTAATAATATAAGTTAAGTGATTATTCAATAAAATCATATTTTAGACATTTGAATTAGTTATATTTAATTTTAGGGCTTTAATTAGCATTTAAAATTAAATATTTAATTAATAAAAGGTTTTAAAATATCTTTGTTGGATTTTTATCTTTATTTATATTATTTAAGACTTCTTTTTAGTCTTTTTAATCTTTCATTTGTTTTTTTGGTTTTAGTATAAAATTTTTAATTTGGGTAATTTTTCACGACTTTACGTTTACATCTTTTTCGTCGTAGTTTAATTTTAACGTAACCGTCTTTTCATCCTTTCATCCCCATTCTTCTCAATATTAATCTCAAATAACTACAAGTTAAATCACACACATATACCTCCTTGGGAAACGAACTTTCTCTCTTTTTACACACCATTAAGGGTCATTAGTGTTGATTTTTCCTAAAATCATCACTCGATACTTACCGCTATTTACGCTCTTTTCCTAAAGAGTAGTAAAAACTCTACAATCAATAATCAAAGTGAAAGTTTTGTTTACATCTTGTGTTCTTGTTTAAGTATTAAATTCCGCATAATACTTAGATTCACAAAGCATATAACAAAGGTTTCTCTACGTGTTATACTTGATCTAATCTCGTATACACAAAGCTAATCGATCTAAGTTTGGGATCAACAAGTGGTATCAGAGCTTGTTGAGGAACTTTTGATCTTTGAAGAACACCAGAACGATATACGAACACCAAAACCCTAATTTTCTCAAAACCCTAAAAAAACATCATGTCTGAAGCGATAACCTCCTCCTCCTCACCCTTACCAAACATCAAGATTCCCATGCTTGATACAACCAACTTTGACTTATGGAGGTTCAACTTTGAACAATATCTGGGGATCTTTGACTACACACTCTGGGAGATTATTGAATATGGAAACTCATTCAATAAGGCTCAAAAGATTCAGGATGCCATTACGGCAAGATCAGCTGTTGAAGGATGTCCTGATGAAGATAAGAAAGAAAAACCTAGAGATGGTAGAGCTGTAAGTGCTGAAGATATTGCAAAGAAAAGGGCTGACATGAAAGCCCTAAATATTCTGAAAGTCTCTTTGGGACAAGAAAATCAGCACAAATATAGAAGCTATGAATCTGCTAAGGATCTTTGGGAAGCAATTGAAGTTGCATATGGTGGTAATGCAGACACTAAGGAAGAAAAGAAAAAGCAACTTCTGCATGATTATGCTGTCTTCAAAGCTCAGCCCAATGAGAAACTGAGTAGTGTAAGAAGCAGATTGCTTGACATCACAAGCAAGTTGTCCTTCATGGGGACACAAGTTGGTGATGTTGACACCAATGCTACTTTTCTGAAAAGTCTTGGTGAGGCATGGAAGATTGAGGCAAGATCTATTCTTGCCAATAATACTTACAAGAGCTCCTCGTTTGATGACATCTACAACAAACTAAGACTGTTGGAAGATGAAACTCTTTCAGCACATGGAAGCAAAGCTAGCACCAGCAACATGGCCTTCTTCTCTCATAGTGAAGGTCAATTCAATCAGAAGGACTCTTTTATGCATCCAGTTACTGGATCATCATTTGTCAGCGCTGGAACAAGTCCTGTCAACGTCTCTTTTTCAAAGGCTGACACATTCATGAATGACTGCCCAAGAGTTAAACCTGCTGGTTTGGATTTGGATACTGTGTGTGCTTACATTGCTTCTTTGCCCAATGGTTCACTGATTACATATGAGGACCTTGAGCAGGTAAGTGATGAACACTTGGAAGAGATGGACATCAAGTGGAACATGGCTCTTGCTAGTATAAGAGCAAATAGGTGGAATAGAAGGTTCAAGAAGAAGATGACCTTCAATGCTAAAGACACTGCTGGATTTGATAAATCCAAAGTTGAGTGCTACAACTGTCATCGCATGGGGCACTTCATGAGGGAATGCAGATCTCCTAGAAGATCTGATGCTGGTAAACCCTCAAGTCAGGTTGTTAAAGCTCAAGACTCCAAAGCCATGGTTGCAGTTCAAGGAAATGATGGTACTGGATGGGATTGGAGCTATCTGGCTAAGGATGCTGAAGAGGACAAAGCCTTGATTGCTGATATTGAAGAAGAGTATGTTGAATATGCTCTCATGGTACACTCCTCCTCTTCATCTGATAATGAGGTATATGATGATGCTTTTTGTAGCAAAGGTTGTAGGTTAAACACTGACAGACTTAACAAAGAGGTGTTAAAACTAAAAGAGGATATAAGCACTGAAAGGTGTAAATTATCCAACTACCAACTAGCTCTTACTGAAACTGAGAAAACCGTTTCTGAATACAAGAAAATGGAATTTGATTTAAAAGATAAGATAAATATCTTAAAACATGAGCTAGAGGGTAGTATGGATATTAGAAATATCATGTCAAAGGTCAATAAAGACCTACAGGCTAAGTTAGATGAGGCCATTAAGAATAAAGATAATGTTGACCTCAAGATTCAAAGATTTGATAGAGCCACCCAAGCCCTAGGAGACTGTAGCTAAACAAAGGGATCCCAAGGATATGACTGGGATTAGGATGAATGATTACTCTCTGGTTCCACCACCAGCTGGTGACTTCTATGGTGTCCTTAGAAAGGATTTAGCTTGGACTGGTATTCCAGAGTACCAAGAAGAGGAATTCATTCCTCCACCAAGAGTTGTCACTCCAGTAGAAGAGTATCAACAAAAATTGACTGACCTAAATGAGTGGAAGAAAGCTAACCCTACTTTATTTGTTAAGGGAGGTTTGCTATGTGAAAGTCCCAATGAATCACCACCCATTAAGGTTACTCACCCAGTTACTGGTAAAGCTGTTGACCTAGGCTCAAACACTGTTAGAAGACCTACCATTAAATATGCAGAGATGTATAGAAATAATAGGTCACCCAAGAGCCAAGTTAACAATCATGGAACAGGTTTCTTTGCTTCTAGACCTAAGAGTATGTCTAAGAAAGCCTGTTATACTTGTGGTAGCCTTTCACATTTGGCATACAAGTGTGTCAACGCTCCCAAAGCCAGCGCTGATAAGAACAATTTCAGCGCTGATAGGAAGAAAGTCAACGTTGTTAGGAAGTCAAACGTTGTCAGACCCAAACCTTGTGTGCAGCAAAGTCCACAAGTGATTAGACCTGCCCCATTCTTCTCTAGAAGGTCTAGCACTCATGGACAAAGACCTTTTCAAAAGACAAACACCTGGTCAAATAGGCAATGGGTTCCTGTAGCAAACCCTCGGTTCAACGCTGACAAGGGTAATTTTAGTGTTGACAGGACAAAATCCAACGCTGACAGAAACGTGACCAGACCTAAGTATTTAAAGCCACAAGGTAAGGGGTCTAAAGCTTCTTCAAGCTTAACATGGAGACCCAAGAAAGATCAAAACCCTAATAATAATAGAATTTCAATGACTTGCAACAGGTTTAATTACATTTCAAAAGTCATTACAAAACCAATTGGGGTTAACTGGGTTTTTCATCCTAAAAGGGATGAGAATGGGGTTGTTGTGAGAACTAAGTATGTTCTTATTGAACAACCAGTTGAATCCAAGTCTTCTGAGACTTGGGTTCCCAAAGAAAACTAATTTGTTTTCTTTATGTGCAGGGCATTCAAAAGCATATCAATGATTATGGATATTGGGATAGTGGATGCTCAAGGCACATGACAGGAAAGGAAGACTATCTGACAAACTTCACTCCTATTAAAGATGGTGATAAGGTATACTTTGGAGGGGGCTACGGCACCATCACAGGCAAAGGAACCCTTCTCACCAATAATCTACGTTTTGAAAACGTCTTCCTGGTAAAAGAACTGGACTATAATCTGTTTAGTGTATCACAAGTGTGTGATAACAAAAATAAGGTTCTTTTCACTGATACTGAGTGTTTGGTGTTAAGCAAGGATTTTAAGATCCCTGATGAGAAGTATATTGAGTATAGAACACCTAGGCATAAGGACATATACAATGTGAATTTAAATGGGATTAAAGTGAATGCAAATATGTCTTGTTTTTATGCTAAGGCCTCAGTAGATGAAAGTAATTTGTGGCACAGGAGACTAGGGCACATAAATTTTAAAAATATAAATAGACTTGTGAGGCTTGGTTTAGTTGATGGTTTGCCTGAGAAGGCCTTCCACAATGATCACTCTTGTGTTGCATGTCTTAAAGGCAAGCAGCACAAGGTCTCATTCAAGTCCAAGCAGGTGCATACTAGTTCCAGACCTCTTCATATACTACACATGGACCTCTTTGGTCCAACTAATATAGAAAGTTTGAATGGCAAGTCATATTGTTTTGTTGTCACTGATGACTTTTCTAGGTTTACTTGGACATTCTTTCTAGCTATGAAGAGTGACACAGATGATGTTCTTATTGAATTTATCACTCAAATTGAGAAAAGGTCTGGCAATGAGGTTAAGATGCTTAGGAGTGATAATGGTGGAGAATTTAGGAACAAGAAGCTATATGATTTTTGTGCCAGGAAGGGAATTACTAGGCAATTCAGTATTGCTAGAACCCCACAACAAAATGGGGTTGCTGAAAGGAAAAATAGAACCCTAATTGAAGCAGCCAGAACAATGTTGGCTGATGCTCACTTTCCTATAGCCTTTTGGGCCGAGGCTGTTAATACAGCCTGCTATGTGCAAAATAGAGCATTGGTTAACAAAATTCAGAACAAAACACCTTATGAGTTACTTTGGGGAAGAAAACCTAATATTGGTTTTCTCAGACCTTTTGGTTGTCATGTAGTTGTCCTAGATACTAGTGATGCCTTAGGGAAATTTAGTGCAAAAGGTGATGAAGGTTACTTCATGGGGTATTCAGTGCAGAGCAAGGGTTATAGGGTTTATCTTAAGAAGGGCAAACGTATTGTTGAGAGAGTACATGTTAGGTTCTTAGATAATAAATCTAGTGATCCTGAAAGTGGTCCTAATTGGTTGTTTGATTTGGAACCCTTATCTAGAACTTTAAATTATATGCCTGTCACTAATCCAGACATTGTGAGGGTAACTTCAAATGTTGTGGAGGAACAACTTGTTAATGTTTCAGGTACACAGGTTGATGAGAGGGTTGGATCACAAGAAGAAAAGGCATCTCCTACATTTGAATATGTCACTATTCCCATTTGGACTGATGCTTTTGCTGCTGCTGCTGCTGTTGGACAAGATAATGGTGGTTTCCAAATACCACCAGATACAAACATGCATGGTTCTTCAGGCGCTGACAAAGGCAAATCTAGCGCTGATAAGACCAATTCAGACGTTGACAACAACATTTCAGGCGCTGTCAGCCCTGACGCTGACAACCAAAATTCAAACGTTGACAACACTTATGGGCATCTTTTCTCTTCCAGTTTTGAACAAGGTGGTCCTTCTAATGTTCATAAAGAGATTCTTGTTGCTCAAAGAGAGTCTGATGAAGAAGATATTGGCAACATGGAGCGTGAAGTTGAGGACACCAGACTTTTTGAAGGAGGAGTTCTCACTTCCACAATGAAGAATCACCCCCCATCTCAGATCATTGGTGATGTTATGACTCTAGTTCAGACAAGAAGATCTCATCAAGGACTTGGTGGATTTATTGCCAATATACACAAGAAGGTTGATACCCCTCTTGTGCAAGCATGTTTGTTTGCATGTTTTTTGTCACAAGAAGAACCCAAGAAGATATTTGATGCTCTCAAAGAACCAAGTTGGGTGGAAGCAATGCAGGATGAGCTTCACCAATTTTCTATTCAGGATGTTTGGGAGCTGGTTGATTGTCCTAGATATGTCAGACCTATAGGGACAAGATGGGTTCTCAGGAACAAAAGAGATGAAAGAGGAATTGTGGTCAGAAACAAGGCAAGGTTAGTGGCTCAAGGTTATACACAAGAGGAGGGGATAGATTATGAAGAAGTCTTTGCACCAGTTGCAAGGATTGAAGCTATTAGGATTTTTCTAGCTTATGCATCTTGCATGGGCTTCACAGTCTATCAAATGGATGTGAAGAGTGCATTCTTGTATGGCACCATTGTTGAGGAAGTTTATGTCATGCAACCTCCTGGTTTTGAGGATCCAGAGTATCCAGATAAAGTGTATAGAGTCAAAAAGGCTATGTATGGCCTTCATCAAGCCCCTAGAGCATGGTATGGTACTTTGTCTACATATTTGGTGGACAACGGATTCAAGAGGGGCACCATAGATCAGACACTATTTACAAAGAAAAAAGGCAAAGATGTGTTGCTTGTGCAGGTCTATGTTGATGACATCATTTTTGGGTCTACTGATCCAAAGATGAGTGAGGATTTCTCCAAGCTTATGACAGACAAATTCAAGATGAGTGCTATGGGAGAGATGAACTTCTTTCTTGGTTTACAAGTTCAGCAGAAAGAAGATGGTATCTTCATCTCCCAGGACAAATATGTTGCTGAAATCTTGAAGAAGTTTGGCTTTTCTCCACATGAAAAGAGGGCTTCTACTCCTATGGATAGAGAACACCCTTGGGGAAAGATTGGAGATGGGAAAGATGTTGATGTCAGGCATTATAGATCCATGATTGGATCCTTGATGTATCTTACTGCTTCCAGACCTGATATCATGTTTGCTGTATGTGCTTGTGCACGTCATCAAGTGACTCCCAAAGAATGTCACCTTTATGCTGTGAAGAGGATCTTTAGGTACCTAAGATGTTTCCCTAATCTTGGTTTGTGGTACCCAAAGGATTCACCATTGGAGCTGATTGCATATTCAGATAGTGATTATGGAGGTGATAAGTTTGCTAGGAAATCCACAACTGGTGGATGTCAGTTTCTTGGGAGCAGATTAATATCTTGGCAATGCAAGAAACAAACAGTGGTGGCTAACTCTACAACTAAATCAGAGTATGTGGCTGCAGCAGCATGTTGTGGTCAAGTGTTGTGGATTCAGAACCAGCTGTTGGATTATGGGTATAATTTCATGCATACTAAGATATTTGTTGACAATAATAGTACTTTATGCATCATTAAGAATCCTGTGCATCATTCTAAAACTAAACACATAGAAATTAGACACCATTTTATAAGAGATTGCTTTGAGAAAGGTTTAATACAACCAGATAGGGTTGACACTGAGGAAAATGTGTCAGATTTATTAACTAAACCTTTTGATACTGGAAGATTTCAATACTTGGTAACAAGTATTGGAATGGTTAATCTCACTTAATATGTGTTTTGGATTCTTTTTGTAAAAGTATGTACAGGATGATGCATTATTATTATTGGTCTTATTGATGATTTAGATTTTCCACTATATTTTTCTAACACTGACAAAGGTTGTTTGAACACTGATAAGTGTTTTTGCAACGTTGTCAGCAATATAATTGTCTAACGCTGACAAAGCTTCTTTCAACGCTGTTATGTGTTATCGGGGCGTTGTCAGCAACAATGTTAGTTTTGTGGTTTTCAATCTAAATGTGCAGATGGTGTTAGCAGTATACCATTGGATACAGAGTTGCTTATGGATCAAAGGAGAAGCATTTGGACAAGTTTTTATTTATGGATGATGGTTGGAATGTTTCATTCCTATCTTGACATAAATTTTTTTATGTTCATGCATGTTTTTAGCAAACTCTTTTTGTATCATAGTTTAAGGGGAGGTTTTAGGAACCTTTAGGATTTTTGGGTATCCATATGATACTCTTATCACAATTCTAGATTGTGTCCACAGGTGAGTATGGGTTAGTTTTACTAAACCATGAGGCACTGTAGCATGCATAGTATATCAACTTTGCATGCTGCCAAGACATTTTTGGCCTAGAATTGGTTGTGGTCTGTTGGGAGACTTGGGAATGATTTTGATATGGGATTTACCTGGGAGTAACAAGGATTTTATAAGGTAACTTGGTTGTTAAGAATTTTGGTTAGCAAGGGACACTAGAGGACTGTTATGTCTATCTTGCTTATGCAAGTGTGCATAACTGGACAGTGCTTGCCGCCCTATAATAATTATCAGCTTTTGGTTATTTTCTCTAGGATAAATTACTTGTTAAGGTCATTTTTCACTTTTTAAAACAATTTTATTTTTGGACGCTGAGAAGATTTTTCCAAGCGTTGTTGTGACCAAATTGGACGCTGACATGGCTTTAGGCGAACGTTGACAAGATTATAGCCGTTGGGCGTTGATGGGTTATATTTGACCGTTGACACTCAATGGGACCTACCCAGTTGTTACTTTTTGACATATTTTCAAGCCGTAATTTTAGGAGTTGTTACTTTCATTAAATGCATGAGATAACTTATACTACCTCCGTCCCAATATTATTGTCCACTATTCCATTTTGGGTTGTCCCAAAATTATTGTCCACTTCCAAAACTTCCAAAATTAGATAGAGATTTTTGTTTGAGTTTACCATATTACCCTGAGTTGAGGTTATTATTACAAACAATAAAGAAGTATAAAATTAATTGGTTAAGGGTAAAACTGTCATTCTGCAAAAAGTAAGAGAGAGAAAGCTGAAAAATTGATGTTTTTCTAAAACTGTGTGTTTTTTGTCTGTGGACAATAATTTTGGGACGGAGGTAGTAACTTTTTCAATATTTTCATGATTAGTTTTTGAAAATCTTTGCCTATTTTTGGGCCAATCACATGCATTCTTTATCTCCTATAAATTTGGCTCCTATTTTAAACAGGGTATCTATAATTCTTGTCTAACACTTTTCTCTTATCAACCTTCATCTTCTACACTTCAAATTAACAGCTTTCCTCAATGGCACCAAGATTTAACTCAGCAGAATTGGATTTGGGGTTCAAGTCTCAACACAACATGATTGCTTATCTTGTTGCTGATAATGATTTGTTTCCTCAATACACACAAATGGTGGCGTATTTGAACGCATCCCCCTTAAGGTATGCTCTTTCTCATGCACCACTCATTCCAGTCACACACATTAAACAGTTTTGGAACACTGTTAGTTCCTCAACAGTTAATGGAGTGACCACATTAACTTCTATTGTTCATGGGAGATCTTGGGTGGTTACTGAGGCCTTGGTACGCCAGGCCTTGCATCTTGATGATGCTGATGGTATAACCATTCTTCCCATAACTGAAATAGAACAAGGGCTTAGGGCTTTGGGATATCCAATTCCTGATGAAGGTACTCTTAATAAGTACCATAAGCAGGAATTTCCCCCAGCGTGGAAGTACCTCATTCACATTCTCCTTCAATGTTTGAGTCCCAAATGTACTGCACATAATGAGATTAACAGATCTATTGCTAGTGCTATTGTGTGCATTGCAACAGGGTAAAAATATAACTATTCTAAAATGATTTTTGAAGGAATGTGTAAAAACAAGGGGACAAAAATGACTTTGGCTTATCCCCGTTTTCTGCAAATGATTTTTGATGATCAAAGATATTGTTCAAGGGATCACAATGATTTTTATAAAATCCCTGAACAAAAGAAAGCTATTTTTGCAAAGATGGATTCACCACCTCATAGAGACTTACCTTTAACCCCAGCCATGCTTGCTGTTATTGCAGCAGCACAACCCCAACCAGACCCCCAACCTCAAATTGACCCTCACCCACAACTTGAACCTATTCCTGAACCTTTACCCTCACCTGAACAAATGCAAATAGACCAAGAACCCTTTGACGCTGACACATCAAATGTTGGCGTTGATGTGTCTATTTCCAACGCTGACACCCAACCATCACAATCCCAAACACCCCTTAACCAACCCACATCTACCCATTCTTCCACACCATCTTCCACACCACCTGAATATAGGTTGATCAAACGCCAAAGGACTACTGGAGAGTTCTCCTCTGGTGGTCCTAGCCATAAAGAAGAGAGAACCACCACCACAAGTGTGGCTGGTGACCTGGATGAGGCTGGGACTATTGGTTCTGGCTTAGAAGCTGGCCAAGGCAGTCCCACCATAATTAAGTCCTCATCCATGCCCAATGAACCTGACTTGGGAGGTCAAATCCCCATTTCAGAAGAGGGCAGACTGGAACCAATGACTCTTTTGGAATTGACGGCTGTCTGCATTAGCTTGCAAAAGCAAAATGCAGACTTAGTACAAATTGTCAGCTCACAAGGCCTTGAACTCAAGGAATTGAGGGAGAGGATTGTTGTTTTGGAGAGTGATCATGCTAGGAGGGGTATGGAGGAGTCTTCCAAAGGGGAGGAAGATCAAATAAATCTGAGTGATAAGAGCAGTCAAGATGGTCAATCATTGGATGTTGCTGAAGCTCTTACTACTTTGAAGGAACAAACAGGTTTTGATACGTCCTTAATCTCTCCAACCAATCTAAATTTATCATTTACAGCTATGTTGAGAGAGGTTACACAAGGCGCTGAGGGAAAATATTTGAGCGTTGACAAGACATATTTGGACGCTGATAGAAGTATTTTGGGCGCTGATAGAGGAAATTTGGGCGTTGATAGATCTGCACATGAAGGTGATGTATTCCAGTCATCATCTATCATCAAGGATGTTCCTACTCAGGTATTACCATCTACCTTACCAACCATTGCACCATCAGATAAGGGTAAGGGTATATTGGTAGAAGAGATTGTTCCAAAGAATGCAGCCTAGGTTGAATTTGATAGAAGATTGGCTGAGCAAATGATGGAACAAGGTGAAAAGGAAAAGTCACCATTTGTTGTGACTTCTGAAGAAGAAAGTGATGGAGATAGCTCAGACTCAAGTGTGATGATTATTGAACCAGAAAGGCTTGAGTATGGTGATGAGCTTGCTAGGGAAAAGTTGAGAGATTTAAAGTTGCAGATTGACTTTGATATGCCAGAGGTGGTTCAAATGTACAATTCTTGGGAAGAAAGCTATATGGATAATCCAGACTTGACCATTTCAGATCAAATATGGGGTTTGGAGATTCTTCTTAGAGTTCAGAAGGATTGTAAGGTGATTTTGAAGCACAAGGCAAGCAACATTCTCTCTGAGTTGAAAAGGGATAGAAGGAAGCTCTAGTTTATGTTGCTCATATGTCATGGAGTTGGATGGACACATCAGAAGCTGAAGGCTTTGACATTTGATGAGTTGGAACATAGGGCTTATCCTATTTGGGTGAAAGTGCAAGAAGAAAACACTTTCAGACTTCTTTCAGATGAAATAAAGGAGCAACTTGCAGAAGAAATGGAAATCAAGAAAGCTATGATGATTCACAGGCCAGTGAAGAAGGGATTTACACTTGAGTTTCCAAAAGATATGAATCAACTATATCCAAGTGAAGCAGTTATTAGAAAGAGCATCAAGCTCTCCCCATTAGAAGCTTCAGATATGGTGCAGGTGTTACCATTAGATTCCAGGAATCCAATTGTGAGTTATGATGAGGATGAATGTGGATTCTGGAAGATTGGAAGATATGGCAAGGAGGTACACACTTTTACCACTCTCATATCTTTATTTGCAAGTTGTGATAGAGAAGACTTGGTGGACCTTTGGAGGTTGCTGGAAACCAAGTATGAGGCTGAAGCACCAACTTCAGCTAATGGAATAAAACTTTGGACCACATTCAAAAGAATGTGTGGGCAAATGAGGAAGATCCTGAAATATGGAAGGATCTTGAAGATGACCTCAGTGGTCTTCAATGGAGGTTATATTCAGCTGCTGGTGTATACCATTTGAGTTCTACAAAGTTTGCTGAGTATCTACTTGTAGATGCTCAGTATTTCATATCCAAGGCTGTTTTGGAAAAGATGAAGGACACCCAGTTGGAGATAGACTATACAAGTGACGTGGCAAAGAATTTGATCAGATTTATTTATTACCAATATGATAAGGTTTGTCAGACTCCTCCAAGTTCTTAATGTTTATTCAGAAACTTGATCATAAGAGTGGATATCAAGTTTAGGGGAGGATTGTTGGGAATAAAATTAAGGCCAGATCACTTGAACGCTGACAAGAACAACTCAAGCGTTGACAAGAACAAAGTGAGCGCTGACAGCTCAAGCGTTGACAAGTTAAAGTCAAGCGTTGACAGATTGAAGACAAGCACTGATGGAAGATGTGAGCTACACGTTTATTATGTTCTAGAATACTTCTAGTAAGGATAGAAACGACAATGTATTTTCTATGTTTATCTTTACCTAGAATAGTTGATACGTAGCTTATTGTACAAGGCTTCTTAGTCTATAAAAGAAGGCCTTTAGGTTAATGTTTAGTATCAAGTTTTATATAAGTTTTCATTCGTAAACATCTTTCATTGTAACCAAGTTCGACATTCATAATCAAAGTGAAAGTTTTGTTTACATCTTGTGTTCTTATTTAAGTATTAAATTCCGCATAATACTTAGATTCACAAAGCATATAACAAAGGTTTCTCTACGTGTTATACTTGATCTAATCTCGTATACACAAAGCTAATCGATCTAAGTTTGGGATCAACATTCCGATGTTCGTTGACGCTTGTTAGCGTCGTCATGTATAAGATTCCATTTAAAGTATCACGTTGCCGTAATATATTTTCAAACATAATGCAAGTAGAATTCCACCTAGTATTATTATCATAGCAAAGTCCTAGGAGTTCATAGCCACATTGTTGACGAAAACGATGATAGTTCATTTGTCGTTCGTTACTCGAACTATATATAATTACTAATAAACTCCTAATTTTGTCTTTATTTCATCACATATTATTAATGCCGCTTGCACCGATATATTTATAACATGAGCAACACAACGGGAATGAAAAAATGCACCATCTAATATGGGTTTTATACGTAATTTTAATAAATCCATAGCTTTAGTATTATTAGATGCATTATCTACGGAAATGGTAAAAACTTTATCATCCAAATTATATTCAATTAAAGTGTCTTGTAAAATTTTTCTTAAATTTGACCCCGTATGTGGATAACCAAATAGTTTAAAAGCAATTGTCCGTTTCATTAATAAAAAAGAAACCGGGTCAAACCAATGAGCCGTAACGGCTAAATAAGAATTTGCCGTACCATGTGGTGCGGTCCAAGCATCCGTAGTTATAGAAACACCATATTTATAATCACAAAAACCCTTAATAATTTCTTTTTTAGCCGTTTCCCATAATTTAAATGCATCACTTCTAAGAGTAGTACGACTTACATGTTGATAACGCGGTTGTAGCCCTTTTTTTATGATCTCCGTAAGCTTGACATTGTCGAAGTGGTTGAATGGAAGCCCTTGTTGAATGACAAACTTCGTAAAATCAAGTCGAACCGCATCATTATCAAATAAAAAACGTGACCATCCGCACCAATAGTACCATGTGCCGAACCACCCGCTCCGCTATCAACCGCCCCGGTAC
This sequence comes from Glebionis coronaria, assembly GCA_025667525.1. Taxonomy (NCBI): domain Eukaryota; kingdom Viridiplantae; phylum Streptophyta; class Magnoliopsida; order Asterales; family Asteraceae; genus Glebionis; species Glebionis coronaria. The sequence goes on along the minus strand of CM046881.1, from coordinate 335,391,038 downwards.
AACCGTTCCAATGAGTACGTAGTGTAGAATTACCCGACGTGCCATAAAATTTACTACACTTCTTGCAACGCGCCTTTTCCACCCCGTCTTTCATAAGACAATAATCGAAATGTGACCAAACATCGCATTTCCTCTCCGTCGTAATAATTCGCAAAATATCATCATTTGTGTATTTTTTTTTAGCACTAGTCGCACCGATACTAGCGGTAGTAGAAGCTTGTTGTGATGGTATGTTTTCCATTTGGGATTAGAAAAAGATTAGAGAAATGAGAAGGATTTTTTGATATGTTTTTATCCCCAACTCAAAACATATATTTATATTACCTTACAAGCAATCAAAATTATCAAAAAGAAAAAAAAATACTCAAAAACAGTGTCAAACGGCTATATAGCCGTTGTCTGTAAACAACAAAATGTTTCTGTAAACTAAGCAACTCTTGTCTGTGAAGTTGGGCCAAAATTTATCACCGGATAAATCCGGATAAAACCGGTTTTCTTGAAAAGTCAACCAAACGGCTAGTTTGGCTTTTCAAGAAAACCGGTTTTATCCGGTTTAAAATAACCGGTCCAGAAAAAAAAGAAAATATTTTTAATTTAAAAAAATAATGATAAAAAAAATAATTTTTAAAATCTGGTTAAATCCGGTTTTTTTAAAAACCGGATAAATCCGGTAATTTATCCGGTTTTTATCCGATTTTCCAAAAATATTAAAATCCGGTCTAACCGGTTCGGATATAAAAAACCGGACCGGATTTTTGGAAAACCGGATTTTGAAAAAACCGGTTCGGATTTTTGAACCGGATTTCCAAAAATCCGGTTATAATTTGCACCTCTAGGTGTAAACGATAGGGATCAAACGTGAAATTTTTTCATAAATAAAGGTAGGTTATAAGAAATGGGGTTTAATCACAACCCTTAGGGGCTGTTTGGTTGGGCAACATTGGAGGTATTTTGATGGTTTTGAATTAAAAACCTTCCATAAATCGTGTTTGGTATGTAAAAAATGGAAGGTTTAAATGTTGTGGCCCCTTAAAAACCAGAGTTTTAAAAACTGGCCAGTGAGTGATGAGTTTTAATATCATTTGTCAAAATGTTAAATTAGACGAAATCACCTTTTTCAACAAATTGATAAAAACCCAAATCAATAACAACTTTCCTGTTCACTCTCTTCTTCCTTTTTATAACTCAACTTTAGTACTCCATTTGGATCTCTAAATCAACAATATATTTTGTTGACTAAATAATCTCCATACTCAAATTTCTCTTTTGTGTGTCTCGAATAGCTAAAAGATACAAATTATAGTCGGATTTAATCAGCTTTTGATCATCAAGTTGCTCTGCACAAGATAATGGATCACGTTGATGATTTTTTTTTCTATTTGATTAGCATGCTTGTAAAGATTTGCAGATCTCTTTTTTGGTTGTCATCTTGGTGTAAATGGATTGATTAAAAGATAAGAGGCTGCAATATATGAATGACATATTAAATGTTTATGTACCATTCTTGTAAGGGTAAAAGCTATAAAATACCATTTTACTTATTGATTTGTGCCGACTTTAAACACTTACTATTTAATCTCGTGATTTTACTATTCTACTTTCAAAATCGTTTCGAAGTTACCAATTTCGTAACTTGTTACCGACAGCGTGGCACGGTAATTTCCACGTCATTATTTTATTACGTTTAATATGGCCACGTCTGATTTTCCTATTTTGGGTAAAAGCTATACAATACCTTCGTACTTATTAAAATGTTCCGACTTTAAACACTTACTAATTAATCTCGTGACTTTACCATTGTATTTTCAAATTTGTTCCGACTATACCAATATAACCCTGAAATGACTATATTACCCTTTTTTATCACTAATATACCTACTGTATTTTTCAGATCTTTGTGATTCTATTGATTCTATTGAACTTAGCTAATGAAATTTAAAGCGAGTGTTCTCGGTACTTGACAAATTACACAATTCTATATCCAATAGTGGATAAATACGTTTGTAAAAAAGGTTTTATTTTCGAAAAAAAAAGTTTTATTTTCGAAAAAAAAGTTTTATTTTTGAAATAACTTGTTTCGTATTTTTTTTTAAAGAATTTAATTTTTTTCGAAAAAATAAAAACTTTTTTTTCTAAAAAAAGTTTAATTTTTTGAAAAAATGTTTGTTTTGAAAAAAAAAATAAAGTTTTTAAAAAAAAAAAAAATTGTTTCAAAAAAAGTATAAAAAAATATTTTTTTTAAAAAGTTTTATTTTCGAAAAAACTTGTTTTGACAAAAAAATTATTTTCGAAAAAAAAGGTTTTATCTTTCTCGAAAAAAGTAAAAAACATTTTTTTCTAAAAAAAAGTTTAATTTTTTAAACAAAGTTTGTTTCGAAATTTTTTTTAACTTTAAAAAAAAAACTGTTTCGAAAAAAGAAATATTTTTTCGAAAAAAGATCTTATATCTTTTTAAACTTTTTTTTTTCAAAAATAAAACTTTTTTTTTTTCGAAAATAAAACTTTTTTTTCAAAAAGAAAACTTTTTTTTTCGAAAATAATTTTTTTTCGAAATAGTTATGATAAGGTTCACTATATATCACTGGAAAAAGAAAAAGACAAGAATACCCTCTCTTTTTAACCTTGTTAATTCTTAACGAGAAAAACATTAGCACCGTCAGTCCATAAGGGATGTATTGTGCCCCACGAACTAACAGAGGGATGGGTGTTGTCCAAAAAAACTAACAAAAGATGTAATTCGATTTTTGGACATAGCACATGGATGATTTTTGCATTTTCCTCTTTTTTTAATAATTAATTTACTGATGTGTAAATGTAACCGGTCATAATGGTAATATTATTACAAAACAAACAAGTAGAATGGTAAAGTCACGAGATTAAATAGTAAGTGTTTAAAGTCGACACAAATCAATAAGTATGATGGTATTTTATAACTTTTAGTGCTAACCAAACATTTGCTCTGCTCCAATAGATATGATGGTATTTTATAACCTTCTTGTAATACTTCTATGAAAGATGATAAGATTAGATAGATATGAATGTCATTGATCTGCTCCAATAGATAAGTGACTGAATCTATTTATTTAATTACTTAATAAAATAAAAAAAGGACATGTTAGTCATTTGCACTTCAGTTTATTTATATTTAGTGCTAACCAAACAGAATGAAGTATTATAAATGACCACTTTTTAAACTCACCACTATTTAATATTTAACTAAATATGAAAAACCTCTATTTCAAATTTACGAACCAAACAGCCCCTTAGATCATTTAAAGATGGAGGATGGGAATTGATCCATGAAGCCTTTGTTATATATGGGTGTGTGGGAAATCTTCTCCCATCTCTATTATTGTTTTCTGATTTCGTAATTTTTCCACCCTCATATAACTTTAGACCTCTCAAAGGATCGATACCACCATGTCTATTTATCTAGTATTATCCACTTTTAGATTCCACTCATTCCAAGGTAAAACTAGATATAATTTTGTTGATGCAACAAATCAACTTCCACAAAATCGAGGTCAAACCAAAATCTTACAATGTATAACAGGACCGAGCATGAAACGTTGAAATTTTGAAAGAATGCAGTTTATAGTCGTGCAAGTAGATAACATCTCCAACTCCCCCTCTTCATCTACGTTAATCATGTACACAAGTTGTATGCTAAGTGTATTGTGCCTGCCTATGCCTAACACTTTCTGGGGATGCTCATCTTTCATTTTGTAGAATTCTAACATTCATCGTCCAATTTCATCTCAAATATAAATCTGCTAATGGAAACCTTCTCTTCTAGATCTCAGTAGAGAGTCCTCCGCTGACAATCAACCAAAGTTCCCAACTGTTAGTTCAAAACATTTACAACAGATAGATTAGCTTATTTGACATATGCAACCACAGGCCTTTCTTTGGCCTAGTTAGGTGGCTCATCAACCAAAAGTTGAGACATAGGTGCATTAGAAAGTGTATAACCAGTTATGTGGGTCTTTGGCGTTAAAAAAGCTGTCTTGACATATTAATCATTCCATCTAGGCTTATAAAGAATAGTATTCAAGACTAAATAGAGCGCTACTTACCATGCCTATCATCATTGTCATCCCTGTCCCCAGTTTGAGTAGTGAAGAATGGGGTAAGGTAGTTCCTATCTAATGCCCTGAAAGATGCGGCACTGCTTCCAACAAACCAAAAAAAGTTAGAAAAAGTAAAAATGAGTTAAAACAAACTAGGGTGTTCAAGAACCTTCTGTGAAATTCTTTAAGTCTCATCTTTAGCCTGTTCCCAGATGATGACGACTCCTCGTCGTCATAAGGAGCCACATAACCATTGTTAGTATCGAAACTCTGAAGCAATATAATGGAAGAACTTTAGCGTCACATAAATACCAATCATTATCTAATTTATAGCAATGCCTAGCTAGATTTGACCACTAATGGCCCGTCGATTTGCCACGTATAGTTGCATTGTATTCAAATTATAGTTTCAGTATTAAAAGTCATAACTCTGATTACATATAATAGAACTTGAAACACGCATTTTAATATATATGAATGCAGGTCGACTGGACCACATGCGCCTAAAAAAAGCTAAAAATTAATGCCCATTACAGCTACATATATCCTATGTGTGTCCCTGACAGACGGTAAAAAAACTGACAACAAAAAACACCCCTTGTTATAAATTTATAATGCTATTAATTGATAGGGGAAATAATTCCTGCAGCAAACTGCAGGGATGTTATATGCTGCTAAGTATAACCAAGGGACCAAATATGTGATATTATTAAAGTTCAAGGCAAGATATGAAAATATAGAAATCCACTTTTCACATAGCAGCAGATAAACATAGCTGCAGCTTGCAGCAGGAATGTTATTCCCTTAATTAATGATATTAATTAAGTTGAATTTTTTGCCTTACTCACATCATTCAAGTGGCCGTCATGGGTATCTCCTACAACATGTAAAGTTTCGAGCATAGTACCCGTTGAGCCTCCGATAAGTAAGACCTGCATGACATAATACCATGTTAGATGCAGCTCTGTATTTGCTAATAGATTACAAGAGAAACGAAATCACAAAGTAATAGAGTTACAATAATTTAGTTCTCATTTTTACTTATTTGAGACCTCATCAGGAAATCTGAAGAGAAGCTTCAAAATTCTATTCTTACAAGATGAGTATACGAATGAAATGGACACTTTAAGAGGTTTACGGTTAAAGAATGTGCACTACTATATGCAGGATCCCTGCCAATTCTCAGTTTATTTATTCCATGAGACCTTATAACATTGAAATTCATAGAGAGGTATTGATTCTTGCCAGATTTGTCAGAATACCACTAAAAAGGGGAGAGGTTGAAGATGATGTTAGTCAGAAAAGTTTAGAGGTCTAATTTAAGGTTAAAAAAGTGTGAGTTCACTAGTAGGATTGCTTCAAGAAATATATATTAATAGGCAATAAATATAGAAGTATCATCCTAATGACACGTTACTAATCCAAAAAATATTTTCAAAACTCCCATGTCTACAGGGTGCACAGCTCATCTACAATGCAGAGACTACAAGTTACAAATGATCAGCTCAAACGTATAATGCAAACAGTTTCTAGTACTTATACCCAACAAGTGGTCATATGATGTACTTATTAACTAATGCATATTAGCACTGTAGAGAAATTGTGAAATTTAAGTTACCATTAAAGAGTCTCGATGCTTATAAGGGGACTAATCTGGTGAAGGCACACAAGGAAACAATAACAGCCATTTAGCATTCTGTAGAGAGCAATATAGAACCAAACAATGATATGTGGCTAACTTATCTAAGATGCTTGCATTTTGTAATTGTGAAAGCTATGATCTAGTTTTTCTATTATTGATTTCAGTGAATCATCAAGTATTGTCTGCAGTTCTGCACTCATCGAAGACTCATTTAATAATGAAGCTCGAAAAAGTTCTAATTTGTACATATGAAGGCAGGTCTGCAAGCTGATGCTTGAGGTTAATGTGACATTTCGGTCACATTCCATTGTACTCATTGGTTTTGGGTTATTAATATAGTTTACCGGGGTGAGTCCCCTTTACCTAAAAAGGCAGGTCTGCACATGCTTGGAGATTACAAAAGAAACAAGATTACAAAAGAAACGAGATCAAAAGTAATAGAGTGACAACAACTTAGTTCTCTATTTACTTATTTCACAATAATTTCCGTCATAAAAGTGTACGTTGCGGAACCATAACGAAAACAATATCCATATATATAGAATATCGAGACTGAAACAGGGACTTCCAAACTAAAACACAATGCGTTGAACACCAAGCCACTTACATTACATGTAGCAAAGACACAGTTGAGGGACCGATTCTCACAACCTCACTGGTTCCATCTGTGCTCTACCTAAACTTTCGACCATAACTACGTGTTATCGTAAGAGGTGCTGGGGTTTTTTTCTTCGTGAACTTACTTCCTAGTTCCTACACCTATAGGGCGCCAGGGACTAAAAATTGAGCAGTTCAACAACGAGAACGTACCTTGTCGTAATATGGTAACCTCAATGCTTAAAGAATACCCGTATCTAGGTCAATGTTACAAATTTGATAACGAAGCAAGTAGGAAAATTACAACACTTGTATCCAAGCATCCAACAATTAGAACAAATTCTAACTAATGACCCAGAGACTCTCAGATATATCCCTAGGCATCGAGGTAGGTATGTGACAAAATGATACATTCTATGCAATAGCAAATATTCACTTAAATTCTTTGTTCAACTACGCATGCGTATAGTTTAGTAGTTAATTCAAGCAAAATTCCCAACATCAAATTATTGACATATTATGGAGTAATTCCAGAGGATCTACGATAATGGAAGAGACTTGGTGAGAAATTTTAACTATCTCAAATAATAGCCAATGCATCTTTTAACTATATCAAATGTTTCCTGATACTTAGCCCATGCCTATCTCAAATATACATGAATGCACACTTTCCAGGTGAACTGGTGAACTGGTGAACTGGTGAACTGGAGTATACTGAAAAGTGGTAATAACATATCAATTGGAAGTCAGTTTGCCTACCGTTAAGACGACTATCGCAGTAGTTGCAGTAAATATTGTCTGCCCATGTCCTTCTGGGAGATCATGAATTGATTGCAAAGCAAGGGCAAATGCCATAGCCCCTCTAAGTCCTGATTCGGCATAATGCTTATATATTTAGTAATAATACACTGGTGCTTTATCGAAGTTGAACCTTTTCTCTGCTTACCACTGTACCAAAGTGCTTTCTGATGTGTTACTGGTATCTGCCGCTGAGCAGGTCGAACCAAGTTTAACAAGTAGGCACAGGTGAAGACATTTGCAGCCCTTCACAAATAAAACATCAATCAACAACTATTTCTAGCAGAATTGAAACTATTTTCATGGCGAAAGTATCACCAAACAAACAAAAGAATATTATGCATTTAATTCTTGCAAACAAACAAGTAAACAACCATTTAAAACAATACTCTCGTGTCACAAATCATGCATACCTTGCTAATCCAATAAAGATCTGAGACAACCCAGGAGCAAGTTAAGAAATACTGCAATCTTCTTAGATAAATTATATAGAACATATGACATAATAGCTAATAACTAGAGGATACAATAGAAAAGAAGATGAATCCAATGTGGGACCAGCTGTGTTGTTCCATAGCAATATCGAAACCCATGTATATGAATCTGAGTGTAATCAAATAAATAATGAGTAAGAACACGCATGAAAAGCCTACAAGATTAGAATCAACTCCAATAAATACTAAAGAAATTATATAATGGAAAGTGAAAAAAATAAAAAAGAGGAATCCTTACACAAATGTCTCAGCTAAGGAAGATATTAAATGGAAAAAAGCAGCCACAAATTTCTGAGAATTTTCAGACAAGTTTGAGAAGGCATAGTGCTTCATAACCTAGCAAAATTTAAATGCACAGATGTGTTCTTTGAGAATCTTCTCAATAACATGTGATAAATCTCTTTGCAGCCAAAAACATGTATTCACCAACCATTCCTGTGAACAAAATGGACACGATACCAGAGAGGCCTAGTCCTTCTGCTAGCATGTACCTGAATTTAATATTGTCACTAATCACACAAAGAGGGTACACTCGAACACATTGACGAAATAGAAAATAGATACCAAGTAGTGAGCTTACGAGAAGTACGGAAAGAGAACAAAAAGACAGCATTCCAAGTTCTGTAGACTAAAAGCATAATGTGTTCCTCAGTCAGTAAAGGTTTAAAAGGTGAGACAAGTTTATAAAAGACATAACGACGAGGCACTTACTTATCAATGTCCAAGCCCGCATACTTAAATAAGTTCCTGCAGTTAAGGTTTTACAACAAAAACCAAGAGAAACAGTACATAATTGCAGAAGGATAATCACTACAGTAAGGATATCAAAGCAGAGGTAAATCCAACTCCAACACCTGTCAATATAAAAAATGATACAAGCTGAGTAATCTCAATGAATTAGAGAAAATAATGAAAAGCAAAACATATCGTTATATAATTTTTGTATCAATGTGAGTGATATAGCTAACATTCATGGTAATTATAACTCATGGAGACTGAAGATCACGCTAATGCAACTATTGCAGTGTGTCATAATGCAAGTCCAAAAGCCACACGAGAGGCCTAGATCATATTATTAAATATACCAGAAAGATCATACTGCACTAAAGGGCACCATATTTGAGGGGCTTCCATTCACCTAAATCCTAAAACTGGTGATCTCTGATGGTTTAACAAAAAAAAATCTCACTTGAGAGGTTTGCGGTCAACCTTATTTTCCATAAATTAAGAGTCATCAACCAAACACACACCCAAAAATAGGGGTGACTGGTGACATGTTAAGAGCACAATGATACAAGACAGAAAGTATTACCAACATCCTAACAAAAGTGGTCATCCTGCTAATAGGAATTTTATGACCTAAAACACACATCGCTTTACAAGCAACCAGAAAGAGGGTCAATCTACTCACGAACCCTCTCATGCTAAGACAAGCACGTGAAGTTTCATGCATTATCCCAATTTGCAAGGTGAAGCACAATGTTAAGCATTATCACCATGGTTTCTTTTGACAGTAGCACAATGACTATTATTTTCGAAATTTTTTGACAATAAGGTTGATTTGTTGGAGGTCTTGGTTTAAGTATACTGCAGTTCAAGTTGGGTTCCTTGTTCTTAAGATTCTAAATTTGTATCCTTGGCAACAAAATACAGTCATATTTTGGCAATCTGGCATCTTTTTTATCACCAAAACATATAACCTACATAATGAACTTACAACTATTTGCATCAACAAAAGCATAAGCCTACATTAGCTGACCTGCTGACATGGAACCAACAAAAGTCTCAAGAAACCTGACGATTATCAAAAGGAAATTTTGTCCAGACGAATTGTTCTTTACCAATGACATTGTCCTACAAAAATGTATCATGACATGTTCTTTATTCATCGTTCCTTATTAAATAATGTAAAGCCTGCCTCACTGAACGTGGAAAGTAAAACTGAAGAAATGCAAACCTGTACAAGGAAATTGCCATCTACGATTTGTGCAACATATGAAGAGAGAAAACATCAATGCAACAAAAAAAGAGTCGATATCAGAATAAATATCAACATTTTCTTTTTAGAACGGCAAAAATCCACATTATATGGGACTAAGAAAAGTGAGATCAGAATCGAACTTACAGCATCATTTAAAACTGATTCACCAAAGACCAATGCATAGAGGTTCATGTCTGTTCCAAGCTCCTACAGTTCCCAAAGTATATATGATCATATAGAACTGATAAAAAACACATATTCTCTGAAGACTATATAAAAGTTTGTTAAAGAATTTTGTACTGAACTAAAGTTGGTCAACAAAAATCAGCTAAGGCATAAGAGTTAAAGGTAAGGTAAGCAACTAAACATCACTCAAACCAAAAAGTAAAAGCAAAAGTTCATTCTCAGTTTACAATGATTTTGCACAGCATAAAAAATCTGAAGTAAAGAGCTGCTACATGAACAAGGAACTATCAGAAAACTCAGAGAAGGAACATTGACAACACAAGCTGGATGAAGTATCATGCATGCGTAGATTTGACCTAAATTGGTTCCTAATGGTCTAAGATATATCTCGAAGACAAAACCTAGCTAGAGAAGATTCAAAACAGCCCAACACATCAAAATTGTAATGCTTCCTAATGGTCTAAAACAGCCCAAGCACTAAAATGGTTCCTAACGTTCTAAAATATCTAACAGGATACTAACGTTTGTTGGATAATCCTTTTGATGCTTTGCAGACACTTTTGCCACCACCTCACATCATTAAACTTAAGACCCTTACCCATAACAGCCCACGCATAGAGCATCGAAGTATCTCAAAGAAATTTTCAAATATGTAAAAGAAGTGGATGCGTCCAACCCTTGGCGAATCCATGTGTCAGGTGCAACATGATGCACAACAAACCCAGATTTAACCCAATACAAGAATGATGACTACAAGTTCATAAAGATACAAAGAAGATATGCAAAAGGAACTTCTGGTCTTTCTTTTAACCCAAAGATTTTTAGTTCACAGAGTGTAGCAACACACTCAGGCTTATGATTTGCAAGAAGTTACTTAGTGTGGACTAAAATAGGAACACTGTGAGCAGGTACACACTGAATCAAAGGGAGCTGCGAATGGTGGAATTGCAGGGGTGACTCGTATGGAGATTGTGGTTTTGGATTTGATCTGATCAACTCGGCTGCTCAACCTCAGCCAGGGTCATCTACTCAGACGATGCGTGTCGTTTGCTAATGTTCTCCAACCTAAAGGTGCTACGTTGAAGACAGGGAAAGGCCTGGCTATATCAATTCCCCACTTATAGAACGGCCATGGAGATGTGATGTTTCTTGGTACTGGACGATGTACTTGGCAATCGTTGCACTTTTGGATAAGTTCCCGTGCGTCACAATGCATAGTTGGCCAATAGTTTGCTTGGAGGGGTCCTACGCACCTAAGCCACGAACTGGTATGACTTCCTCCTGACTATCCCTTGCTTCCTTTTCATCGTGTGGAAGCGTCCCGTCTGTTAAGAATTCCACAATATGGGTCATCCCTCTTCTTCTACTACCGCCGATATTTCTTCCTCAGAGATAGACTTGTCTTTTAAAATTTACACCAATACTTGCTTTGGAAAGATGAGTGAATCTAGTAGATGCGATTTTGCTTAGTGCGTCGGCCTTTTTGTTTTCACCTCTAGGAACTTGCCTTACGGAGAATTTGTCGAAGCCCTCAATTAGTGACTTAATCTTTTCCAAGTATCGGACCATGATATCCTCTTTCGCCACGTATTCTCCCAAGATATTATTCGCGACCAAGCGAGAATCCACGTTTGCTTCCAAGTTTTGGACACCCATGTGCGCTGCTATCCGTAGTCCGGCAATTAATGCTTCGTACTCAGCCTCGTTGTTCGTGGCTGTGAATTCGAAGCGTAAAGCATAAGTGAACTCCATCCCTTCTGGATCCGTGAGGATGAGGCCTGCGCCTGACTCGTCAATGCATAAGGACCTGTCCGTAAACACGTAAACAGGATCCACGGTTCTTGTGGTTCCACTTCTTTTTGGTGTATTGTTTCTGGGCTCATCTTGACCTATGACCGCGGTGCGCAGAGTTATGTTCCCCAAGCAACACACTTCCCTTTTGTAGTCACCCCGCTACGTCCGGCTACGGTTCTTGTGGTTCCACTTCTTTTTGGGGTATTGTTTCTGGGCTCATCTTGACCTTTGACCGCGGTGCGCGGATGTTATGTTCCCCAAGCAACACACTTCACTTTTGTAGTCACCCCGCTCTGCTTGATCCGTAATCACAACTATGGGATGCACCTAGAAGTACCCGCGCAGCCTTTTCGCAGCATATACCAATGCCAAGATCAACTTTTCCATTGGGCTCTGGACCGATTTTCTGTCCGTCGTTAACACCGCGCCGATCGCTTCGTGCGTAACAGATAGGCGTACGATCAACTCTTCTTTTGGTCGTGGTGCGGCCGACATGGGTAGTGCTGTCAAGTGTTTTTGACCTCGTCGAAAGCTTCTCATGCTTCCGTAGTCTATTGAAAATATCCCTTCTTCATGCACTTCTTCGAGTGTTTTAAAGAGAGGGAGTGACTTCTCAACGGATTTGGATAAGAAACGGTTCAATCCCGCTAGTTTTCCGTTGAGAGATTGTACCTCCTTGATGGTTCGCGGAGATGGGAGTTGTATCACGGCTTCCGTTTTGTCTGGGCATGGTTTGATGCCATTGGGATCTATGATGTATCCTAAGAACATGCCCTCCATAGCGCCGAAGGTACACTTCTTAGGGTTCAACTTCATGTTGATCTTTCTCAGCGTCCCAAAGGTTTCATTGATGTCCCGGATGAGTTCTTCCTCTGTGGCTCTTGATAACCAAGTCGTCAACGTATACCTCGAGGTTACGCCCCTATTTGGCTATCGAAAGTTTTGTCCACGAGCCGTTGATAAGTGCCCCCGCGTTCTTCAAGCCGAATGGCATTTTTGTATAACAATAAATAACCTGGCTTGTATGGAACGCTGTTTTTTCTTTGTCTTGTTGCGCCATCGGGATTTGATGGTATCCTTTCATAGCGTTTGGTAGACTGTAATGAAAGTTGTAATGGAAAGGGTCATTACGAATGAATGAAAAAATCATGTTTGTTTACACTTATAGTACCTAATGATTCATTACATGTAATGACTCATTACACCATTTTCATTCCTTAGGGGTCCCTCCTATTCTTTGATTACGTCTTGTAATGGAATCAAATGACATAAAAGTCCATTAATTGACCATATTAAATAAGTTTCTTATTAACAATGGGACATTTTAGTCTTTTTATATTGATTACACTCCGTCTTATCGTACCAACCAAACATTGTTAATAACAGTAATGCATCATTCCATGACTTCATTTATTCCATTACGTCGTTCATTCCATTACATCGTCATTTTATTTTATCGTACCTACGCGTCCAGGAAACATTTGAAGACATTTGAAGGGATACCCCCGCATAGGCCTTCGACCTTCCAATCAATTTCTGGAAGCCCGTAGCAATCTTGAGGGGCTGGCTTTACTTAGATCCGTAAATTCCGCGCACATCCGCCACCTGCCATCATGCTTCTTGACCATGACCGGGTTGGACAACAAATTATGGTAGTATACTTCCCGCATTATACCCGTTTTAACCAGTTTTTTTACCTCCTCCGGTATAGCTTGGCTACGTTCTAGGGCTTGCCCGCGTTTCTTCCGTCTAACTTTGGCTTCAATGCAAAGACGTCGAGGTTCTCTTTTAGAAGAGAGCACACGGCTACTCTTCCTTCTTCCGATAGTGTGGTGGTGCAACTGTATGTGCCACGGTTGTTCTTGGAGTTAAACATATGGCATCACGTAGGCTCTGGCCATGCTTCAATGTTCAATTCCATATTGATAAGCGTTCTGGGCTTTTGGCATACTTCTTTCGCAGCGTAAAATTTCTTCTAAAAGCTCTTCGAAACCATCGATTTTTCGCCATGGTAATTTGTCAAACCAGTTTCGTGTGCCGCCTATCAATGTGGAATTGAACATGTGGCACCACGTAGGCTCTGGCCATGCTTCAATGTAGGCCGCTGTTTCGAAGAATCTTAAATGATCGTCTGGTCCGTGTTCCGTCATAAGTTTTAACATTCGACGGCCTCCTCCATTTTTTGCTATCCGCGAATTCACGTATGCGAGTCGTGAATGCGCAGACTGGACAAATCTTCATTACTTCGCCTGTGGTGCCTGTGCTTGGATTTCCCGTGTCTTATATCGTTGTCCTCGTAGTCCGAGGAATCAAGCGGGGATGTATCATCCCTCCTGCGACGTTTGCAGCTGGGGGAGTCCGAGTCGGAGGTGGAATCCCTACTAGGGGACCGTTCCCTCCTTCTAGATCGGTTGCGATATCTCCTCCTAGACCTACGACCCCGAGAGTCCGGAGTTAGACTTCTCTCGGCGCCCACCGAGTCTCTCGTGGAGACTTGTGCGGTGGTGTCTCGGGAGCTCCTCGTTCTCTTGACCCTTCCGAATGCTTACAAGCTTGTTGTTCCTCAGTTTGTTCGTCAGGGACTTTGTTTCTGATTCCATGGTATGCCTCTTCCTGACGCGTAGGAAACTACTACGGCGCCCCCTCTCCCGGGGATGTCGTGGTGAATTTTCAGGGTCGACCTCAAAGTCGAGGTGTGCCCTCAATGGTTCCTCATTCTCTCGGTCATGAGAGGGATGAGATCTTCATAGTTTCGAGCTACGAAGTCTTCGAGACGTACCTCGAGCGCAGGAGTGGTTGTGTTATCTTCTAGCTCCGCGTCCGACTGGCGCCGAGCTTCTTTTTGTGGTGGGGGTGGTGCCTCCACCGATCTTACGCTGTGTTCTCGAGTTTATTTTTAAAGGAATGGAAGAGGATGGGAATGGAAATTAAAAATAATGATGTTCTTGAGTTTTTTTTAGGATGGAAAGGTAGGGGACTGGAAGGTGAGAGGAAGGGAAATTATAGACTTTTGTGTACAGATTCGTTCCGTCCATTTTTGGGCGGATTAGGAAGGGAAACGAGTATGTAACATTATGGCCTTGTGTAAATTACAATCTTATCCCCAATTATATGCAGCTTCTATACCTAGTTATCACATATCACAGCTGTTATACAGTTTTTTTTTCTCTCATCAATCAAGAAAACAATTGTAAGTTTACCCTTTGAATTATAGTTTCAACATGGGAAATATCTATATATGATCATATAATTGTGGAACCACAAATATAATGGAGATTAGAAGTTTGATTTCAAGTTTTGATTTAATTTTGATAAGAAGTTTGATTGAGATATGGAGATTAGCATATGTAAAAGAAAAACCAAATAATGGAGGTTAGTAGATGACTGTAGTGATCACGCTCAACCACATATGATATGTTTTGTTTTTTTTTTGATAATATTGATTTTAAGTTTGACGTAATTAATGATTTTGATTTCACCTCACAAAATTTGTTTAAGCAATTCAACAAGAAATAGTTTTTTTCAGCCTCTAGCTTAACTGACACTAACCCCATCTGCATCTGTGTAATAAATATAGATATATTTGTCGTGTCTTTGTTTTGTTGTTTTCTGAATAAGATAGATTATCAAGATCATGTTGATAACAATAATGATCTTGGAACAACCAAGTGCTCAGCGCGTGTATATTTACAACTCGACATGCTCTGCTAAGAATTGAAGGCGTTTACGAGTGGTAAATATTAGAACAGTCAAGTGTGCTAATATAATTTTACTGACAGTTGATGTTGCAAGTGCTTTCATATTACAGCTTGAACAAAAATATAAGTTGGGTTTATGCGTTTGTAAAGTGTGATTACATCGAGAGGTTGATTGTGAATATTAATTGTTGGTAATCAGTATAAAAAAGGGATATTTTGAGGCTAACTTAGTAATTATGTTAGGTTTCTTTTCCTTTCTTCACTAACTGAACAGTAAACTCAAGAACATGAATCAATACACTTGCTTTCTTCCTCATATAATCCCTTCCTCTTCCCTTCCTATCCCATCCCTTTCTATTCCTTAATTTTTAAACTTGAGAACAGAGTGTTAAGAGTTAAGAGTTCCTGTAGCCGGTGTCGGCGCAGGAGTTAACACAAAGAGCGGGTCCGCCGCTCGCGGTGGTGTCCTAGCTCTAAGATTCCGATCGTTCGATCCTCCGGGAGTCCCTAAGGCCGATAGGGTTGAGACAATGGTTGTCTCGTGTTGCTGCGACTTCTTTGCCATTGGGGTCCGCTGGCTTGAAGCTTGAAGATCCGCTTGCTGCCATAGTCATAGCAGAGTTTAGTGTAAGGTCCCACGGATGACGCCTGTTGATACAAAAGTTGGTTGGACCTAGTTGACCCGAATTAGAGATAATTCGGGTGTGTAGGGCTCCGGCTCCCAAGTGAATCGTATGTTGGGATCGTGCGCACTAAGAAAAAGCACTGTTAGGCTTACCGTAGGATTGTCTCCCACGATTAGACTCTGGCGCGAGAGTGGCGTGAGAGTAAGTAATAGGTTTAAGGTGATAATCGATTAAGGTTTAGTGAGTGCAAGTAATTGTAACTTGAATGAAACCTAGGGGATTCCTTATATAGCCGGTGAAGCCCAAGTAAGGTTCCCGAATCTTGCGGCCCAAGAAGCTAAAAAATTACCATATACACAGGATCCTTATCTTCGTGTATATCCTCTTAACTTGGGTGAATCATAACCCTAATCAGACTATGATTCTGTCTGCCCCTAACCGCGTGGGTATTCCTAACCGCGTGGGTATTTTATTGGATATGGGTAGTACCCGTGGGTCGAGCTACACGGCCCGACTAGGGACTATACGTCGTCACAAAGCATGAAGAATTATGATTTGGTTCTTCCCAAATATGTGAGTGATAAGGAACAAGTATGATAATTCACTTGTGTGGTATTTTATTGGTAAGAGTTTAGCTTTTCCAATTGTCCATAATAATGTTAAAACACATGAAGCAGATTCGGCTTTTATTAGCTTATGGTAATGATGATGGTGTTTTCTTGTTTAAATTCGAGTCGAAAGCTGGATTGGAACAAGTTTTAGAAAGGGGTTCGTGGATATTTGCAACTCGCCTATTGTTCTCAATAAGTGGTCCCCTAATGTCTTTAAAGAAAGGTGTAGTTATGAAGGTACCGGTTTGGGTTAAGCTTTATTATTTGCCTCTTCTTTCTTTCTCAGATGATGGGCCGAGTTTGATTGCTTCACAATAGGTACGACCCTCGGATTACTAGTTATGGCATTACTATTAGATAAGTATTAAAATAGTTTTATTTATTTACTAGACATGTTTTTTATTTAGGAAAAGATTAGGATCCGACTTGTTCTACAAGAATAGTATTACTATATAAGGTGATTACGGCTGTAATCTCATGATGGAAAATAATATGAATGGTTTAGTGATTTAATATCATAATTGGGAGAGAGATCAGACTCTCGAAAGTTGACCACCTAGACTCTCGAAAGTTGACCACCTATCTTCTTTTATCGTTATGCCTCTCGAAAGTTGATCACCTATCTTTATTTATCCTTATTGTTCTTTTTACCCTTTTTGGTATCAGAGATGTTTCAATTCTCGGGTTTTTAAAACTGTTCATCGAGTTATTGAGGTTGATCGGTCACTGTTCACACTGTTCGCGTGCTTTACAGTACACTTTTTGGAAGGTTTTGTTGAAATTGTTGTTAATCAACAATGGTTAAAGTTGCTGATTTGGAGGTCAATGTCAAACGATTTCGAGATGAAACTAGTACACGTCTAAAAACATTGGAGATAGAATTAGCAGCTATGCGATTGGAGGCTCATAGACGTCACGAGGAATTAACTCACGAGGAATCAACCAAACGTCAGGATGACCTAATGAAGATGATGACTCAATTTATAAGATATATTTCTCCACATAAAACAACTGATCATGTACCTACACAAACAACTCATTATGCACCGAGTGATCATGATTTTGGTTGTTCAGTGCTACCTTATAAAGGAACTGATTTGACACCTTATAAAGGAACCGATTTGACACTAGAAGAGGTAGTATTTGAAGATACAAAATCAGATCTTTAGAAAGACAAGGATGAGCAAGGTAAAACAAAGAAAGGGGTTAATACATGCTCTGAAGTTGGTGCCAACAAACAAACCTGATGGTGTGTTCAACGATGTTGGCGGGGTTGGGTATAGCAAGGCTAACGTCACATGTGTGCTTGCTAGGAGATTTGAAGATGTGGAGGAAATGCATGCAGTTTTAACTGAATACGGAAGCAAAGCAGACCTGAAAGATCCTAGGCCTTTTATTGAAGGGTTTCCTCTTTCTTTACAATGTCGTCTTCCAAGAAGAACATGGGATCCCGGAATCACTTAACACAACACGGAGAATAATATGAATGGTTTAGTGATTTAATATCGTTATTGGGAGAGAGATCGGCCTCTCAAAAGTTGATCACCTATCTTTACTTATCGTAATTGTTCTTTTTACCCTTTTATCCATCCAGTTCATATCATAAACCTGTTACCTTGGACGCATTGACTAGCTCAATGTGTGTTGAATCTCGGGAAGTTTTGCTCATGCTCTCATTGAAATAAGCGTGGATTCTCATCTTAAACATAAGTGACTATGGCTTTACCAAATGAGGAGGGTAATGGGTATATTAAGAAAGTTATTAAGAGTGGAATACGAATAGAAGCCACCTCACTGTGTTGAGGGTAAAACCTTTGGACAGGGTTGTACCCAATGTCCAATTCAAGTTCAGAAGGCCACATCTAGTGCTCCTCCTAAGGCAGCAACTAATAATGTGGATACACATGAAGCGGGGTTCGTCACAAGAACAATGGGAAGAAAATGGACCCTAAATCTCATCCTACAGGTGGACTGGTGGAATTCGGCAAAACAAACCTAAAGCAAACTTCTTTCGAGTTAAAACGGTGGCTGATACTAATCAATCTACGGTTTCTTCCTCGAAAGCTAATCCATTGTACTTAAACCTTTTTTATGTTGTAATACTATTTACCGGGGAAACCCTTTATCCAAAAAAAAATAGGAACACTAAGTAACAGTATGATAGTAATTGTATATAACTACATAGATAGATACATTTAACCAAGTATCTTTATTTTATGTACACTCAAAACCACAACAGCCATATATTGTGCACATAGTGTAGTAGCCTAGTAGTGATGACTCATATGCAAACTACAATACACTAGTAACATCGAGGTTCGAAAGAGGTATAGATAAACACCCTCACCACACCATCTCTAAAATTCCTTTCTCTGAAACTAAGCACGCATTAATAATGTCCTGTATCGTTATTTGTAACCCCAGACAGAGGCCACACATAAAAGTAGACCTTTAGAACAGTCTAGTTGGGATTCAGGAAGAGTGGAACACTAGAGCCAAAAGGGTATGACAGCTGGCATACCATAAACATCATGGATGTAACTATTCAGCTGTTTGCGTACTAATTAGATTTACCAATTTGTTGGTAAACGCAAGATTTCACGACGAATTCGGATACATAATATATCACCAGAGAAGAAAAAGAAAGCACCATGTCCCTTGTACATCTGTAGAGGGTTGAGTTTGCAACTCACTAACCCCCTCAAGCATCTGAATATGCATTTACTGTTGTAGAATTGTATGCTAAAAAAGACATTCACCCTGAGGAAAAGAAAACATAGAACATGGCACATTTAAAACAAAATGAATGAATGATACCTGAAAAATGGAGAGAACAGTGACAGGATCGGTTGCGGAAATAAGAGCACCAAACATAAGACATTCAACCAATGGAAGTTGGTACATGAGGTACAATACACCGCCAAGATATCTGTAACAACAAAAGTGAAAGTAGGGTCTAATTTTGATTGAGAGATAATGAAAGTGGTAAAAGGAGTACTCACACGAGAAGACCTGTAACAATAGCAGCGATAAATGTTCCGAGAATTGCAAAAGTGACAATAGCTCCAAAGTTAGAAAAGAATGGTTTCTAGAAAAGAAAAAGGCAAGAATGAATAAATGTAAAAGGCGAGATAGTAACAAGAGATATAAGGATGGTGATGAAAACTTACAGGAGCTAAGCTGAATCCTGATTGGGTAGAGAGAAAAAGTGAAGGGAAACAATTGGAGATAGAAATAATAATATAAAAAAGAGAAGAAGTATATTGAGAAAGGAAGGAAGGATATAATATGATGGGTGGCAGCAAAAACAGAAAAAAGAACTCCTCGTGGAAATTGAACCAAGCCCTGCAGTCAGTACAATAGTTTGGTAAATGAAAGAAAAAATGAAAAGAAAGACTAAAAGAAAAGAAATAGAAGAACCTGATGCTAGTTTGGGTATTGGAAATATTAGCCAGGGCGCCAACAATCAAGCCAATCAAAAGAGAAGCACTAGCTTCAGGAAGATAATAAAAGCGATGACGACGTAAAACATGACCAAGAATGAAAGAAAGAACAAGCATCATTATCTGAAGAAGAATCCCAACACCCGCTGCTTGTTGATCTTTCCCTGCTGGCATACTACTGCCACTCTCCATCCCCTTCCCCTTTCTTTCTTTCTTTCTGATTTATTATATTATTATAACGATGATTTCCCCCTTTTTCCCCAACAACAACAACAAAACTGATTGATTTCCCCCTTTGGATTTCCCCAACTACTTTACTGAAATGCATAAATGCTCCTCGTGTAGGGAATGGCAAAAAAAAAAAATTGAGGCGGTGTGGGTTAAATTTATTGGGTTATGGGGCGGGTTTGGGGTTGAACGAGATTTTTAATCGGGTTTGGGATAAACGCGGGGAATAAGGTCTCCGACTCGCCCCGTCCCGCCCGATTAATATACACATATACAAATATAAGTATTTTTATATAGTATTTTCTTATTATTTACGTCATAATAAATATTTCTTTAGTATTTTATCTTTTCAATGTTGCAAATTGTTACAGAAACTTGTTTAATGTATTGTAACTTCTTTGTGGTGTAACATATCATTAATTATGTATAATAGTATGGTTTTAAACCTTATAAGTCTTGTTTGTAATTCATTATAATATAATTAGTAAGTTTTTAATACTTCAAGCTTATTTATAAGAGTCTAAAAATAATAATAAATGTAACATGATGCGATTTTGATAGAAAATTTCACCCAAAGAGGGCACCCGATAAGATCCCCGATTAGTACGGGACGGGTTTGAGGGAGCATTATGCCCCAACGGGGCACCCCGATTAAATGCCCGACGGGGATCGGGGCGAGTTTGGGGAGAACTTTACTAATCGGGTTTGGGGATGGGGACGGTCACCCCGCCTCGTTGCCATCCCTACTCGTGGTTTGCTCAAAATTCCCATCTTGGCAAAAGTGCATGTAACTTTTCCAACATTTGGTATAAGTGGGCATGCGGCTTCTCCGACCTTTAACACTGTTAACTTTGACTCGTTTTCTTTGTTTGACTAAGGGCATGACCATCATTTTACAACATTTTGGTTAATATACTTATTGCAACAATGGTCCCCTTGTTTCCCATTAATATCATCGGTATCACAAGTACTTAAGCCCAAATTTCCCCCAAATTGAAAACCCTAGTTTTTCAATAAACACAAATTAACACCAAGAATGAATTGTTTTTGTGGGAATCGAAGCATTACCCGTACGTACTGGACTGATACAAACCCAGGATGTCGATTTCATCTTGTTCAACATCTCATTGTCCATTTTTCGCTTGGGTGGATCCTCCAATGTGTGCTCGTGTAGTTTCTATTATCCCTGGATTACTAAGAGCTAGAAACGCAATGGAAGTAAATATGGAGTTTGTTGTTGCTGCAAATCGAAGACTCAAGAAAATGCTTGTGTTTAGTTGGGGGTTTTTTTGTTTGGTTTTTAGTTTCAATGTAATTGGCCAAGTAATGTTATTGAACTTCTTATTGGCCACATAATTATGTAATGGTCAGTTAATTTTCCTTGATTAATGAAGTTCAAGTTTGAAGTATGTTATGAGTTTTGTTATGTTCTTGTTCATGTCTTAAGCTAATGCATTCATTCATTCATACAAACCATTACATGATCGTCCCAAAACAGAAAAACTTTAGCATACATAACATGAACCTAAAAGGAAGATAGGCATACAAATAGTACTAAAAGCAAATAAAATCAACATAGCACATTAGATTTTACCTTTTTCCCTTGTCTTTTTCATTCTTTTTTATAGTCACGTGCCTCTCCATAGTTTTTCCTCAATGGAAGACCAAGTCCTTTGACTGGCAAGTCAAGCACAACCCCAGTTATGGCTACAGGGCTTTTGATGATTGGCTTCGAGGATATACTTTTGCATACAGGTATGTACTACCAGCTTGACTGGATTTGCTAGCAAGTATGATTGGCTTTGATGATTGGCCTTGATTGTTAGTATCTTCTAAGCTTTCTTCACTGGATTCACTAGCAGCATTAGAGAGTTCATACCAGTATTCATCATCCAGATACTCAAAGTAATCCACATATCCATACCAAGCTACCAACTCATCTGAAACATTGCCTTCCTTAAATCGTTTTGCAATAGCTGTTGTTACAATAGGTCTAGGTCTTTGTGGTGATCCAAAACGTGGAAGGTGTGCCATTGATACAAAAGGTGTTATGAAAGGAAGTGATTAAACAATGGTCTTTGAAGTCCTATTTAACTTGTGTGGTTAGTGGGGAAGTAATTGTGAGACTTTACTCCATCTCTTCAACTAGTTAGTCAAAAGTATAAATTGGTCAAACAAATGGTAAGACCAATGTTGACACAATTTACAATGGGTCAAAATGAAAGAAATAGCAATCCAAGCATGAATTGTTGTGAGAAAAAGGTTGTGAACTAAAAGTCATGAAGAAACTTAGCATAGATTGTTGTGAGAAAAAGGCTGTGAACTAAAAGTCGTGAAGAAAGCCAACATTAAAATAGTAAAACAAAAGTCAAAAACTGAAACATTGAAACATAAGTGTTTGAACCAAACATAATAGCATAGTAGCAGGCTGTGAACTAAAACAGTCCTAGTACACAAACCATTATCCTTAGAAACATTACACAAAACAAACATATTCATTTAATTCTTCTTGCAGCCATTTTAGTCCTTTTTCCCATTGGAGTAGGTGGCTAACTCTGACCTACAACACTTGAAGTTCTTTTGTTTCTTTTTCCTCCATAAGCTTGTGAACTTTGTCCTTGAGTAGCAGTTTGTGAACTCTGACCTCCAGCAGCTTATGAACTTTGACCTCCAGTAGCTTGTAAATTTTGACCTCTAGCAGCTTGTGCACTCTGCCCTACATCACTTAAAGTACTTTACATCCCTTTTTATTGTGACCTGTACCAAGACAATTGCTACAAGTAACACTTTTGCCTTTTCTAGTGAGCTTACCTCCTTTGACCATTTCAATTTCCTCTTTGTTCTTCTTTCTTGGTTTTTGTGGCCTTTTAATTTGTGGGTGCACTTTGGGTGGTAGCAATATTGTTGGACAGTCAAACTTAGCCCACATTTCCCTTCCATTAACTGGATTTATCTTGTGAGAGTATACATTCAACCAGGTTTGAAGCTTATAGGATTCATGTACCCAATCTTCAGGTATACCAACTTTATAACCATTGTCTGCCATATCATGAATGGCAGCAATGTCATGCTTACAACGGATTCTAGAAATTTCCCACCTCCTACAACTACAAGTCTTTTGGACTAAGTTAACCAGATACTACTCTTGATTTGCACCTGTGACTGGACCCTTAACCTGATACAATTTTGATCCATTCCAATCAACAGAACACTGTGTGGCAGCCAACTTAATCTTATCAAAAATCTTACTTATAGTTGGATTAAGTGGACCATCATACTTCTCAATCACCTTTTAGACAATGATAATTCTCTTCATTAGGTATTCTCTTACATACTCTAGGGCAGTTATGATGGGACTATCCCTAGCATCTATCAATTGTCTATTGAAGACTTCACATACATTGTTTATTAAGACATCATAGTGTGCTCTTCCTAAACAAATTTTCATATGATAAGTATTAGAAATCAGTTAATGGACAAAATGTATAGAGTAAATAATTAGAGATGTAAATACCTGAAAAGTATGCTTTGCACCAATGTTCAGGTGTTATCTTATTTAACCATTCATAACAGTTCTTGTTGTATTTTTTCAACTCATCCATATCATTTTCAAATCTAACAACTCTTGTTGATGTTGCACACTTCCAAAGCATTTCTTTGTACTCGACTCCTTTCCAGGTTTGGTTCATGTTATCATTGATGTGCCTCACACAATATCTATGCGCAGCAGTTGGAAAAAGCTTAGCAAGTGCAGGTAATAGACCATACATACAAAATACATACATTGGATTACAACTACTAGATTGGACAAAATAAATACAAGAGTAATACAAGAGTAAATACAATGAATGTAATTTATTTGTTACCTTTTGCTTGTCTGAAATGAAAGTGAAATTTGAATTGTTGTAGAGTTCCAAATCATCACCCAAACACTTTAAAAACCAAGTCCATGAGTATTGGTTTTCTGATTCTACAATCCCATATGCCAAAGGGTAAATACCATTATTGGCATCCACCCCAACAGCTGTTAGCAATTGTCCAGGATGATGCCCCCTCATAAAAGCTCCATCTAGTCTAAGCAATTCCCTACCACTTGCTCTAAAACCCTTTTTCAATGGCCCTAAGCAGACATATATTATTCTAAACATTCTAGTGCTAACCTCAAGATTTTCTTCTCCATAAACATCTATTATGACTGTGGTACCTGGGTTACATTTTTATAGCTCATTACAATAATCTCTCAACAAAGAGTGTTGAACCTGGACATCTCCTTTCAAATAAACTTGTGCCTTTGACTTTGCTCTAAAAGCCTTATCTTTTGAAATAGTAACATGAAATTTCTTGTGCGTTTGTTCTTGAATGGCTTTTACAGGCATTTTTGGATTCATGGATAGTAGATCTATGATACGTTTGGAAAGTAAAGTGGATGTGCAGTATTTAATCTTTCTGGATTGAAGACATTTGTGTTCTTCATGGAAAGTTTTGACCACCCATTTTCCTTTATGACCAGCAGATAAATATAATAACCATGGACAACAAATTTTGTCTTCTTCTGCACTACCAACTACTTTCTTTTTCTTTTCACAAATTGCCCTTTTCTGGTCCTTATACATTGGAGTTGTTCAAATTTGGCACAACATCATTGCAAATAACTCTAATTCTTCTCTTATTATTCCTAAGGAAATGGAGATTCCTCCTTGTCTCAACAACATGTGTTCTAATCAAGTCTTTTGCTATATCCCTATTTGGATATTCCTTCCCAACATAAAAGTTACTCTTTGTTGGGAATCTAAGTTTGTTAGTATTCTCTTTGTTGTCCCAAATAATATGATGATAGATTAAGATATGAGATGGAAAAGATATGAATTTTAGAGAGAGAAAGTAGTGAGAGAAAGTAGAGAGAGAGATGATTAACTTTTGGAATATTAGATTAGAAGTGAAAAAAATGAGCAACCAACCCTCCTAACATGCTAGGAGGGTAGTATATATAGTCCACCCACATGCGGGCTTTAATGGGCTATATATTGGGTCGGGCTTGTCTTTTGGACTTTAATTAGTTTAAATCCAAGCCCGTAAACCACGACTAATTAACTACCTATTACAACTTTCTAACTAATGTTACAATAATAACCTATGACCGAGCATTCTTGTTTGACTCAATATCTTGAGGCTAACAATCTCCCCCAATGTGAGGTCATACCTTTTTTATATTTGGAGATCAATGGAGATTACGAATGTGACAACCGTGGTTTTGAGGTTCGTCAC
Source organism: Glebionis coronaria (assembly GCA_025667525.1). NCBI lineage: Eukaryota > Viridiplantae > Streptophyta > Magnoliopsida > Asterales > Asteraceae > Glebionis > Glebionis coronaria. The sequence goes on along the minus strand of CM046881.1, from coordinate 335,365,605 downwards.
TTGGTCTTACTTTTAGGTTATTTTATGTGTGACTACTTGATTTTTGTGCTTACGTGTTTATTTTGTGTGAACGAGGTTGGTGTGATTATCGTTTATGAGTATAGAGTACTCATAAGTAAATCGAGGAACGGTTAATTCATGTTCATGAGATCACAAGTGGTGAGTATGAAATGAAAATGGTGATATTGTGGTGTTTACGTATACGTATAAGTATTATAGTAATAGTATTTTTTAGGATTTACGGTTTAGCATTTAGAGGTCTCGGGTGAGGTAATTATCCATATGAATATTTTTCGGGATGGTTTTAAGTCATTTAGGACTTAAATATAAATTTTATTTCAAAATTTGAGATTTTTTATAAAAGTGTATATTTTACGTCTTTTACGGTAAAACGCGTAAATTTGACTAGTCTTACGGTTTTGAGGTTTTGGAAGTTTTAGGAGCTGAAATAAATTAAGGTAAATTAAGGTAATATTAATAACATATTAATTAATAAAAAGAAAAAAAATAAAAAAAAAAACAAAATTAGGGGTGTTTGGGTCGGTTTAGAAGAGAAAAAAAAGGAAGAAAAGGAAAAAAAAGGAAAGTGGGCTTTGGGTTGGACTAGGATTCACCCATACCCTATATAATGTATATACTAAACCAAATTCATTATTTTTCTCCTGGAGATGAAGGAAATTCGTGAGTCTTATAAAAAATTAGGGTTCTTCATAAAATTTGGGGGTTTTCATAAATCCAAGGTAAATCTTCAAATCCCTTTTTAATTAAATTGTTTTTATGTTTTCTTTAATAATCTTATGATGGATTTAGGTTAGGGTTTAATATAAAAACAGTAAATTAATGTTGTATTAATCATAATATGATGATTACATAAATTAGGGCTTGTAATTAGAGGGATTAGGGTTAATTAATGAGGTTGATTTTGTTAAACCCGTTTTTAAAAACTGGGCAGATTTTTGAGTCAATTGTTTTGATCATATCGGGAGTTATATAAACTCTTATTTTACGATCCAAGTACCCCTGGAAAGCTATTTGAAGTGGCTTTCCAATGCAAGAAACGAGAAATAAATTGGAGGTCGGGAAGTGGGTCAAAAACAGGTTACAACAGTCGGAGGTCAAAACAGTTTTGAATTCAGCCTGTTTTCTTTTTAAGTTTTGGGTTGTTTGGGGCACTTAGGGTTGCATTGGGATCTTCTCACGAACGTGAAAGATGGTTTATATATTGTAGTTAATATCTGCACTTGGGCTAAGGTGGTGGTTTAGGGTAAGACCCCTTAATGGTAACAAACTTTTAGTACGTTTAAAATCAGGAAATCTGGAATGACGAAAGTAGATATATATATATCGGGGCCTTAACAGTAGCTTTAAGGTTAGGGCAAGTGGGAGGTGTTAGCCAACATATGTAAGGGTGTGAATATTTCTTTTACAGAAACCATGGGTAGGTTTAAGTGGGCGTTTGACCTAAAGTTTTGAGACCTAAAAACTGGGACTGTTTTGGGTAAAATACGAACGGGTTAGTTAATTAAACTTAACCAAGTTAAGGACTTGTTAAGGAAGGGTAATGGGATAATTAGAGCTTATTAATGAGGTAAATATGTGAGAATGGGTTAGATGTCCATCATAGGTTAATGAGCCATCTTAGTGATTGGTTCGTTTATTGATTTCGTGTTTTTGGTTTGTTAGCTTGTTGCTAGTGCAAGGACGTGTGAAGGAGCTATCAGGTGAGTTTTCATAGTCCCATGTTTATTATTGTTTTTGACTTCCAGATGGGATGGAAGAGACACTGTGTTGAGTTATTTATAAATTGATGCTGTGAATGTTTTTAAGGTTTGAGATGGACTTGTGTGTACATTATGTGATTAACTGCCATGTGATTCTTGTTTGTGTATGATTTGGATCGAGGGACACGTGCCGTCTCAGTTATTGTGGTTTGACAAGGTAGTGGCCTTGTGGTTTGACAAGGTAGTAGCCTTGTGGTTTGCCAAGGTAGTGGCCTTGGGATAGGTACATAGGGTGATCATCTAAGGTACCATGGTGTTGTTTGGCAAGGTAGGAGCCTTGGATTGGTTTGGTATGATTGGTCTTGATTGATAGTTGTTAATACATAATTGTAACACATTGTCCATATGTTCTTTTGTTGATGATTGTTATTCACAGCTTGTAAACGATTTAGCGTTGGAGTCTAAACCTATGACTCTCACCAACTTTATGTTGACGTGTTTTAGTGTCTCTTTCAGGTGAGAATGTGGTTAAGCTTGAGGATAGAAGTGGCTAGACTTGGATGCCTTAGGATTGCATATAGAAGGAGATCCCCGTTCCTTCTTAGTTTACCTTTATGTTTTTTTGATAAGTGATACATGTTGGCACCTATATGTTTGTTTGGTTTATGTTTATTGTTTGTCTTGGGTAAGTGGTAGGACTGTTACCTACTTACCTAGACTCCTGCATAGTTGAGATATTGTCATGACATTTGTGTCGCCATTTATGAAATTATATTTGCATTTTAGTCTTCTTTATAGAGACACCATTTGTTGTGATGATATCCATACGTCGCGCCCCATATTCCGCCATTGGTGGGGTGTGACAGAATGGTATCAGAGCTAATGGTTATAGAGAATTAGGTTGCCTAGTCGCGTAGCCTAGTCTATAGCTTAAGGGTCCCTGCATATAGGTGTCATAGGAGTATGTGTGCATTTTATTATAATTGATGTGTTTGAATGTTATTTATTGTGATGTTTTGACTGGTATGAATTGAACCATAGTAAGTTCATACTTAGCCACACGTTATTTTCTTTTCGAGTTGTGAGTAGTGCGGGTTTAACCATAATCGCCCACGCTAGTCATTGTCGTATTTTACTTATAACGTACATTATAGTACTTAATTTGGTACATAGTAGTTTCTATCTTTTGTTGGGTTATTTTATGTACCTGAGGGGTATTATTTTCTTTTGATGTTTAAGTCATGTTCCCTAAGAATCATGTGGTGGTTCGAGTTATTAGGAGTAGGTGAATATGAAGGACCTTATGCTATTTCCACTCTTATGGGCGACATGACTTATAACTAATTATGTTTTCGTTTTGGATTTAGTCTAGGCTGTTTTAGCTAGACTATGGATTTCTGTATTCCAAGAGTTTTATTATGTTATTTTATATATGGAGTTTTGGACCTTATTGGTTATGTGGTTATGAGCTTATGTGAGTAGATAGATTTATGTGTTATATGTTGTATTGATTCTTATAAGTGTTATCATAGGAGGGAGTGCATTGGGGAAAGGGTAATTGTATAAGTATGGTGGCCAACATAGTTATACAAGTACCACAACTTCAATGGGTTCTCAAGTATGGTTGCATGAAAGAGGGTTACTACATGCTTGTATATGATGAGATGTAGAATTTGGGTATACGTATTATATATGGATTTATGTAATGGCTGCCTATGATATGGCTATTGTTCTTTTTGTGTTTTATGTTTTGGGTTATAGTTGTGGTGTGTGATTATGGGGTCACACGATATGGTTTGGTTTTGGAGGTGGGCATTATGCCTTGTTGTGGCACGGTGAGATGGTGATTAGTCGTGTGGAAAAACGAGTGTATGACGTGATTGGTTGATCCGACATGTATGGTAACAAGTATGTTTTGGGTGATTTAATAGGTATATATATGCGGATGTATATATACTACTATGTGTTAAGTTATGGTATATGGTCGTTCACTAGTTATTATAACTTGAACGTACCTTGTGTTTGTTCGTGTTTTATGGTGCTGGAGTTGATGGAGTTTCAACAACGTTTCGAATTTTTTGAACTGTATCTTGTAGCGTATTCTTTGAGTTCATATTTCACGTGTACGTTTTAAAATGTTGTTCTGGGTTTTAAGTCCGTTGAAATAAATGGAGATTTCTTTTGGGATAATGAAATCTTTTGGGTTGAGTCTTACATTTATTTTGGTTGGTATATGAAAAAAGGGGGGACTTGGAAATCTACTATAGAGTTAGATAGTTGGTTGTATTCGGTAAAATAAGGGTAAGGTGTTGGAGTCATGTTTGAAACAAGATGTAACATAAGTTTTTTTTTATCAACACTTATTTATTTCAAATTCTAAAAGACTTTCATTAAAATAAAGCAAAGTAAAATTTCTTTCTACTTACATAGTTTATATAATCGGATTTAACTGATTCATGCCATTTATAGTTATTGATACAAGGTTAAAAGGAGTTATGAATATTTCACATACAATTATATCTTTCATTGAAAAGGATTGCATTGATCACTAAGTCTACTCTTTAGTTTTTAAAACAACTAGCATAAAATTGTTTTGGTCATAACTTATTCGTTTTTAAAGCCTTTTGGGTGATTCAAAAGCCTAAAATTATGTACTCGGAACGTACTTTTCAAATATTCAGAATGTATAGTCATGGGAGGTCAGTGGACGGGTCGGAATTGTTGTACAAGTGTCGGGTTCAAGGTTGAGTTTGAATAGTAGTTTTATTTTTATGATTTGGGATGTACGGGATACCTAGTCTTTGAGTTGAGTTTTGAGATCGTCTAGAAGGTTGTTTGTAGATGGTTTGAGTCACATAGATGTGGGGAGGTAAGGAAAAAAAAATTAAAATATATATATATATATATATATATATATATATATATATATATATATATATATATATATATATATATATATATATATATATATATATATATATATATATATATATATATATATATATATATATATATATATTCTTTTGGAAAGTCGATCTTTTGCACGGTTTAAATAATATGTCTGGGCGTAATATGTTTTGGTTGCCATTGGGTGTTTCTTGGATTATTTTTCGTTGTCATGGGTCATTTGGAATTGATACATGTTTTGGGTTTGAGTTTTCTTTGGAGTCTCGTGGTTTTTGATTTGTTTTAATTGGTGCACGTGAAATGTCGTTAGTTATCCGTGGGTTTAATTCGTCGATCGTATCTGGTGTATTCAGGATGTAGTTTTGGTTTTGTATGGTTTAGGAGCGTTGAGGTGGAACCATGAATAGAGCAAGTAGGAGAAGTGAGAGGAGTTGTAGTTAGTGTCATCCAAGGCAAATCGTTGATGGAGTGAATTAAGAACAAGAGCTGTTAGAAATTGCAAGGAATTTATTCGTATTACCGCTAAGAGAGGGTGTGAGGAGGACATAGTTGAAATTGCTAAGGATGTTGTATGAACGATTTGGGTTTACGGTTATGCATTTGGCTTCGCCAAAGCACTAGCGGTTTTCATGGAGTCAATGAACCGAGTGTGCATAAACGTCTATAAACGAGTTGTCATCGGGAGCATCGACGACATCTTGATCTACTCAAATCTTAGAAGGAGGATGAGGCGAATTATGTGTTGGTTTTGGAGTTGTTAGTAAAGGGAATGAAACGTGAGATTTTCAAGTGTGAGTTTTAGGATTTAGTTGGCCAGGACTAGTAGTCAGAGATGATGGCATATCGTGGAACCAGCAAGGGGCGAAGTGAAGAAGGACGAGGAAGCATTTTGGAGGCTGAAGAGGTGGATTGGATGATGAGCAGATCTTGGCATTATCGGAAGGACTGGATGAATTCGCGAAGCATGACGATACGTGGAGCAGGGATTTGGACGCGTACGAGGACGACAAAGAAAGGCGATCGCTTATACGTTGCAGGAACTGAAGATTTGGAAGAACTGGATAGACTTAGTTAGTGGAGCTGGACTGTTATATCTGCCTAGAATGCTAGAGGCATTTGGTGTACGAGACGTGGAGAATGATCTATACGGATCATGAACGTATCCAACACATATTCAATCATCTTGATTGAACATTTGGCAAAGGTGATGGGTGGAGTTAATTGATGAAAGAAAATTGCAAGGCCAAGTACCATCTGGGAAAGGCAAGCATGGTCGATGAGACATGGAATAAGAAGGATGAGGTGAAGCTGAGACGAACTTGAACTATAGGGATGATGTATTAGAGTGGTTTGGATGAAGGATGTGGGTTGCACGAGTTGAGTTGTCTAAAGCAGTGAACGCGTCAACATTTATGTTGCGTAGCTTGGACAATCGTAAGGAGGAAAGGGACGTAGACTATACTTCCTACATGGATAGGAGTAGTTTAGAAAGGGCGATGTAAGGACGAAGTTGGTAGAAGTGATACATAATGCGGTGGGGGATTAAGTACGATGAGAGTTGGGTGATAGTCGATAGACTGACTAATTCATCACCTATTTTAAGAGGAATGAGAAGTCACGTAGTTGGGAAGTTGGAAGAATTAATGGATATGTGAAAGACCGTCATAGGTCACTTTGTAAGGAAATTGGAATTTAAAGTAGTTTGGGATACGGACTGAAGGGAGTTGATGAACGTAATTGGACATGGGTGATTGATTTAGAGGTAGTTCGGAAACTCGTTAGCGATGGCTGAGTTTTCATATAATGATAGTTATCATACTAGAAGTCGATAAATGTCATTTGAGGCACGATATGAAAGGATAGGGTGAGTTGTCCTCATTGTGGACTAGAATTGGTAAAAGAGGCTACTAATGTGGTAATGGTGTTTGTGGACAGAATGAGAGCAACAAGGGATGCTATGTAGAAAAGGAGGAAACCACTAGATTTAGTGACAAAGTTATGTATTGAGTTTCACCCATAGTAACGGGTGGTATGATTTGGAAAGATGTAAGTGTTGATGTAGAGTTTTGTAGGTCCATTTATGATCTTTGGGAAGATCAGACCATTAGCTTATGAGCATAGAATTACCTGGGGGAAATGAGTTGTATACATGATACATTTCATGTATTGGGGTTGGTAAATGTTGTTTGAGGATGCATATTTGCATGTCCGGTTATTCGGGTTTTCTGCTAATAAGAGTCTTTGTTTTATCGAAGAGTCATTTGCGAGATTTATTGACTGTGAGGTCAAGAGTTTGGCAATGGGTTTAATTATTTTTGGTTTGTACATGTGGTATCTTGAAACTTGAACTGAAGTTCACGTGGAAATGAGAGGAGTTCATTTAGAACAAGTATCCTCGTGTGATTTGTTGTCTGTGTGTTGATCCTAAGGAGTAAATCTCGGGACGAGATTTCTATTAGGAGGGAGTGATGTGACAACCGTGGTTTTGAGGTTCGTCACTTGGTCTTACTTTTAGGTTATTTTATGTGTGACTACTTGATTTTTGTGCTTACGTGTTTATTTTGTGTGAACGAGGTTGGTGTGATTATCGTTTATGAGTATAGAGTACTCATAAGTAAATCGAGGAACGGTTAATTCATGTTCATGAGATCACAAGTGGTGAGTATGAAATGAAAATGGTGATATTGTGGTGTTTACGTATATGTATAAGTATTATAGTAATAGTATTTTTTTTAGGATTTACGGTTTAGCATTTAGAGGTCTCGGGTGAGGTAATTATCCATATGAATATTTTTCGGGATGGTTTTAAGTCATTTAGGACTTAAATATAAAGTTTATTTCAAAATTTGAGATTTTTTATAAAAGTGTATATTTTACGTCTTTTACGGTAAAACGCGTAAATTTGACTAGTCTTACGGTTTTGAGGTTTTGGAAGTTTTAGGAGCTGAAATAAATTAAGGTAAATTAAGGTAATATTAATAACATATTAATTAATAATAAAAAGAAAAAAAATAAAAAAAAAACGAAATTAGGGGTGTTTGGGTCGGTTTAGAAGAGAAAAAAAAGGAAGAAAAGGAAAAAAAAAAAAGGAAAGTGGGCTTTGGGTTGGACTAGGATTCACCCATACCCTATATAATGTATATACTAAACCAAATTCATTATTTTTCTCTTGGAGATGAAGGAAATTCGTGAGTCTTATAAAAAATTAGGGTTCTTAATATATGGATTTTGCAACCAAAGTATCAAAGTTCGTTATAGTTCCGAATCTTTTCGAATTGAAAACCGGTCTAAAGTGTGACTCAATCGTCTTTTGGTGGATCAAGAGAATGGTTTGGTTTGTTTTAAACTAATTGCAAGTAATTAAAGTGTCGTTGAGTAAATGGAAGTTAAAAGATTAATTTGAATAACGAGTAAAAACAAATGCATATAAATGTAAAGGTGACAATGGAAAAGTACTAACTCACTAAATAAAACTAACACTTCGAAAATTTTCAGAAAATAAAAAGTACTATAAGAAAGTGATATCGAAAGAAACCACAACAAGCCAAAGAGGTCCCCGATCGGAATGTTTTCCGATCGGTTGATCGGAATGTAGGTGGAATCAACACAATCGGAATACTGGGACAAAAGGGCAATCGGAATAACTGCTAAAGGGGTACCAATCGGAATAATACTCGAAATCTCAATCGGAATATAGGACAATGCCGTACCGTCGGAATAGGAGCTAGGTCTGATCGGAAAGGAGCAAATGCTACAATCGGAATATTTAACTAAACTTCCAATCGGAATATTGCAAAGCAATTCCGTCGGAATACTTGGAGAACAATCCAATCGGAAAGTGAAGAAGGGGTGCCGATCGGAAAAGGGTTTTAAGCCCTTTTCGAAAATGGAGGAAATCAGTTGGGAGGAGCACACGGTCGGAAAACTCAATCGGAAAGGGGTATAATACCCTTTCCGAAAATAATGGGATTCGAGCAAAAAGCTAGGAAATAAGCTATAGTAATAAGCTAATACCAAAACCAACCCGAATCAATGACAAATCCGAATCAAATAAGCACTTTGATCAACTTATTCAACTCGAAATCAAGCAACTTTTTAGATCAAACAATAAAAACTTAAACTTTTTAATAAGAAAAATAAGCTAATCATAAAAATAAGCCAATAAGCACAAAAGTCTTATAGCTTAATCAAATGAAAACTTATAAGATGATCAAAAGATTAACTTTTTAGCACGAGATCAATTAGAACAACACGGATCACATGATAATCGCACCAAAATCAATCTTAAATTAAAGAAAAGTAGAATGAGATTAAGAAATAAAAGCTTAAAATAGAACTTTGATTAATGAAATAAGCAATACAAAAGAGTTAATCTTGAAAGATTAAAAGAAAAAGATGAACTAGTGAGAGAAAGTTTAAGACTTTCTCTCTCTAAAAACTAAAAAGTGAAAAATTAACTAAAAATCTAACCACCCTCCTAATGACTTATTAGGAGGGTATTTATAGGGAAGGTGGAAGGAGTGCATGTGTTGCATCTTCTTTCTTGCTTTCTTCACGTTTTCTCGACTCGACTTTAATTCTTCGTCTTTGTCGTCTCGGGATTTGAACTTGTCTTTTAATTTTCTTCTTCTATTAGACTTAAGTTCTTCGACTTCGTTAAACTTCCGTCTTTTGACTTTTTCTTCGATAAATCTTCAGAATAGGTCTTGGACTTTCGTTCTTTTTGCACTCTTGATCTTTTGACTTCGTCTTTTCCCGTTTTCTTCGATAAAAGCCCGTGAAAGCCCGTGTTTTCTTCCTTTTTCATATTTTGGTCCTAAAACACAATAAAAACACAAACCACGCATAATTCCGACTTTTACGACTAAATCACACGTTTTGGTCTTGTTATTATTGGAAATAAGTGGTAAAAGGATAAGTGTTTTCACACTTATTAAATCCCCTACACTTGACCATTGCAATGCCCTCATGCAATGCATTAATTTTAAAGCACGGTTTACATTTTCCATCATACATAACCCACTTTGGCCTTTATTAAATACTAAACATAAAAGATAGAAATAAGTAAAGAAATTAAAAACTTACATTGGGTTTTGGCGGCCATGAACGTTTATCATCCTCAAGTTTCACGTTCCCCATACCAAGCTTAAAAACGACATCATTGTTATTATAAGTTAGCAAACTATCACGAACTCATGTGGGCCAATTATTCACTTAGACTCCCTTATTCCTAGGTGTATCTCTTATATTTTATTTTTGTCTTGAATGATCACGAGGATGCATTGTTTGACTTATTTCGATAGTTATTTAGTCCGAAAATAAAGTGAACGATTTAATCAATAGTTAGCTAAAGGACCAAATCTTTTAAAACTGCTTCTCGGGATATCAGAAAGTTCATATCTTGGCATAACTTGGTTCGCGATTTGAGACCTTTCTCGGGCCGATTTTTGGCAGCGACTTCATACTTCGAATCTTCGAGAGACGTTCTTGAAATTATGGTCTTCTCTTCATAATAGGATTTTCTTCACTTGAAGTTTTTGAGAGATTCTTCATCTTTGGACCACGACTTCTTCATTTTTCTCCAATCTTTATTTTGGACTTTGATATACAACGATCCGCCTCCTTTTAGGACTTGGATCTATTTATCCTCATACCTTGTTAGGGTCTTTTCGGATAGACTTCTCCATGACTTTTGGGGAGTTCTTGCTTTTCGTCGTGTGTCTCGATCCTTCATATTGATTTTCGATAAATGATTCTTCACATCACTTTTGGATCTTTAGCAACAAAATGTAGCCCTCATGCCTTGTTAGGGCCTTTTCGGACTCGCCAATCTTCGCGCCCCGCTTCATAAGTTATGCCTTGGCTATGAACTCTCGTCATTACCGAGCAACTTTTAAACGATCTGGGGCTAGAAGCTAAGTAACCTTTTAAATCGTACAACCTTATTTATTAGCAGATTAATTTATTAACAAGCGGAGGGAGAATAGGCTCATAATTAACTCACATAAATTCACGAAAGAATACTGAACTTATAATTGACTCTATCATCTCTCGTTCTCCACAGTTTAAAATCTCAAGGAATGAGACTCGTGGATGCTTAGCCTATTAAATCAAAGTTTTGGGTTTTCGAGTCGCCTATAGGATCTTGCAAATTCTTAGACTTTTTCAAGTTTAGAAATCGCGTTTTAAAGTTCCCTTGATAAACGACTCTCTAGGATCAATTATAGGAACTTGCAAAAAGTTCTTGTTCTTAACCCGTGAGAGTTAAGACTTTCGCATTTTATAGCTCCCTATATAAAAGCCTAGCAAAACTTGACTTAAACATGTTAAGGATACTAGCTAGAGTAAACTTAGGCAAGTAAACTCGGGTTGAGTCAAAATGTTCACGACTAAGAAAAATCTAAAACCACTTTATTAAAAGTTTATTCTAGCAAAGGAAACATAACAAAGGCAAATACAACTATACAACTAGGCCAAAATAGATTAAAAATTTTGAAAAATGTCGAAAAATCAAATTTCCCGGTTAAAATGAGGGCAAATTCATGGAAAAGACCACTTACTTCGATAGAAGTCCCCCCTACACTTGAGATAAACATTGTCCTCAATGTTTAAGCATGTGGGAGTAAACTCCCCTACACTTAGGACATTGTGCACTTTGTTTAAATCTTGCTAAGGAAAGGACAACTAAAGTGAATTCAATGTGAACATATAGAATATGAAATATTGAATCACAAGAGTTTAGGATAGAACCGGGAAGATAGGAAACACGGTATCACGGTTCGTCAAAAGTCATCAAGATGCTTCCTGAAGCTTTAATCCCTGCACAGCACAAGAAACAAGACAACAAACATATGCGGGGCTCCCCCTACACTTATTATGAAAGCAGTAAAGGATAGAACACGGGTTGCCTCCCGAGAAGCGCTTGTTTTTGTTCACCGAGTCATGAGCCTGACTCGACCCAATTTTAGTTCATGGGGAACGTGGTGAGGGATGGAATCATCTCCTAAGAGATGTCCGCACCATAGTACAGCTTCAAACGCTGGCCATTCACCTTGAAATTGGGCCCATTCGGCTGAGAAAGCTCAATGGTCCCATACGGAAAGACTTTGGCGACGGTGAATGGACCAGTCCAGCGGCTCTTCAACTTGCCAGAGAAGATCTTCAACTGAGAGTTAAAGAGTAAGACTTGATCACCAACGTGGAACTTTCGGTTCTTGATTTTAGCATCGTGGATCATCTTCGTCTTCTCCTTGTAGATCAGCGAGTTCTCATAAGCTTCATTCCTCAGTTCATTTAGCTCGTTGAGTTGAACTTTGCGATGATCACCGACTTTGATGATGTCGAAGTTAGCCCACTTCAAGGCCCAGTGCGCCTTGTGTTCCAGCTCTATGGGTAGGTGGCAGGCTTTCCCGTACACAAGACGATAGGGTGTACAACCGATCGGGGTCTTGTAAGCAGTACGGAAAGCCCACAGAGCATCATCTAACTTATCAGCCCATGCGGCGCGATGCTCTCCTACAGTACGCTCCAAAATTCTCTTCAAGCCACGGTTGGAGATTTCGGCTTGCCCATTGGTTTGGGGATGATAGGCGGTGGAAAGACGGTGAGTGACACCATACTTTGCCATGACTCTTGCAAATTGATCGTTGCAAAAATGAGTCCCGCGGTCACTGATGATAGCACGAGGAACGCCAAATCGAGCGAAAAGCTGCTTCAAAAAGTTCACAACCACCCTCGCATCATTAGTAGGAAGAGCCTTAGCTTCAACCCATTTAGAGACGTAGTCGACGGCGACGAGGATGTACTTGTTCCCTTTGGATGATGGAAATGGCCCCATAAAGTCGATGCCCCATACATCAAAGATTTCACATTCCTGTATGAAATTTTGAGGCATCTCATCCTTATGTGTGATCTTGCCTTGACGTTGGCAAGCATCACAATGCTTAACCATTTCGTGAGCGTCACGATAAATGGTGGGCCAGTAGAATCCGGAATCAAACACTTTCTTAGCGGTGTAGTTGGGACCAAAGTGACCACCGGTGGGTCCTTTGTGGCAAGCTTGAAGAATGTCAAAAGCTGCCGGTCCGTCAACACAACGACGAATAATCAGATCAGCACACTATTTGAATAGATAAGGGTCATCCCAAAAGTAAGTTTTAACATCATTCAAGAACTTCTTCTTTTGTTGGGATGTTAACCCTTGGATGAGAATACCACCCGCTAAGTAGTTTGCAATGTCCGCAAACCACGGGGTGCCATCAAGGTTGAGATTTATAGACATTAGAGTCTCCAGGGGGAAAGAGTCATTGATCTCTTTGTTCGGATGATCCCCCTGATATGGATCCTCAAGTCTGCTCAGATGATCCGCGGCCAGGTTTTCGGCTCCCTTTTTGTCACGAATTTCAATGTTGAATTCTTGAAGGAGTAAAACCCAGCGGAGAAGTCTTGGCTTAGAATCGTTCTTAGTCATCAAGTACTTCAACGCGGAATGGTCCGTGTATACGATGGTGGTGGATAAAACAAGATAGGGGCGGAATTTTTCAAAAGCATAGACAACAGCTAAAAGCTCTTTTTCGGTTGTCGTATAATGCAATTGAGCCCCCGTCATTGTTTTGCTAGCGTAGTGGATTGGTTGGAAGTGTTTATTCACTCTTTGGCCCAAAACCGCACCAATAGCAAAGTCGCTAGCATCGCACATCAATTCAAAAGGCAGCTCCCAATTAGGGGTAACCAAGACCGGTGCCTTAGTTAGCTTATCCTTGAGAAGATTGAAGGCTTCGAGACACTCTTTAGAAAAGATAAAAGGCGTATCTTTTTCCAAGAGGTGGGTCATCGGGCGAGCGATTTTAGAGAAATCCTGAATGAATCTACGATAGAAGCCCGCATGACCCAAAAAACTTCTCACACCCTTCACGGTTGAAGGTGGAGGTAATTTGGCTATGACATCTACTTTAGCACGGTCAACTTCAAGACCGGCTTTAGAGATTTTGTGTCCTAGCACAATGCCTTCTTTTACCATAAAATGGCATTTTTCCCAATTCAGAACAAGGCGAGTGTCTTCGCACCGCTTAAGCATACGTTCCAAATTGGCAAGGCAAGTAGAGAAGGAATCCCCGAAGACCGAGAAATCATCCATGAAGACTTCCATGGTTTGCTCAACCATGTCATGGAAGATAGCTAATATGCACCTTTGGAAAGTCCCGGGGGCATTGCATAAGCCAAAAGGCATTCGTTTATAAGCAAAGGTGCCATAGGGACAAGTGAATGTTGTCTTCTCTTGATCTTGGGGATCGATGGGTATTTGAAAATAACCCGAGAAACCATCCAGAAAGCAGTAATATTCATTACCCGCTAGACGTTCAAGCATTTGGTCCATAAAAGGTAGAGGGAAATGATCCTTTCTCGTGGCATCATTGAGTTTGCGGTAGTCTATACAAACTCTCCACCCAGTAACGAGACGGGTAGGAATTAACTCGTTGTTTGCATTGGGCACAACGGTGATTCCGCCTTTCTTAGGCACACAATGGACTGGACTAACCCACGATGAATCCGAAATAGGGTAAATCATACCCGCATCAAGAAGTTTGATAACCTCTTTTTTGATGACTTCATGTATTTTAGGATTCACCCTTCGTTGATTTTGAATAGTGGGCTTAAAGTCGTCCTCCATGAGAATTTTATGTGTGCAGAAGTGAGGATCAATTCCACGGATGTCGGAGATTTTCCAAGCGATAGCGCGTTTATGCTTCTTCAACACTGCAACAAGTCGGGCTTTTTCGTCTTCTTTCAGATCCTTTGCGATGATGACCGGTAGCTTCTCGTCGTCTTCCAGAAAAACGTACTCAAGATGAGGCGGTAAGTCCTTAAGCTCAAGAGTAGGAGGATTCTCAATAGATGGTGAAACTAACGATGGATCATCATTAGTCACCTCTTTAGGAGCAGGAGGAGACAACGGGTACTCATTGAGAAGTCTCTCAATAGTACGAATATCTTCATCCCAATTGGTGGACAAATTATCATACTTAATATCGAGAGGACCCAAGCTAGCTTCGAAATCATCCAAGTCACTTTCTCCAAAAGGAGTCAATGCTGGAGCAATTGAGGCAACGGTCTCAACATTGGGTAGAGAAGAAAGAGTACTTTTGCAAGCATCATGAAAATGTTCTTCACAAGCCTCATCGAGAACATCAATAGCATTAACGCTCTCATACGAATAAGGTTGCTTAGAAATCTTACCCATGTTGAAGACAATTTGATCGTCACCAACTCTCATGATTATTTCGCCTGCGGCTACATCAATAAGAGTGCGACCGGTCCTCAGAAATGGACGTCCAACGATTAATGGAACACGGGGATCCATTTCGTAATCAACGACGACAAAATCCGCCGGGAAGGTGAATTTGTCAACGCCAACAAAGACATCTTCAGCTATCCCTACTGGATAAGCAACCGTACGGTTGGCTAATTCCAAAGTCATTTTGGTGGGTACTAGCTCGGGGAGAGATAATTGCGTCCAAACACTTAAAGGCATTAAGTTTATACTGGCACCTAGATCGGCTAGGGCCATGCAATTCTCTACTCCCGGGAAGTTGCAAGGAATCAAGAAGCGACCCGGATCACCAAGTTTGGTGGGCAATTTCCTTAAGAGCACTGCGGAGCAGTTCTCATTAAGTTGGGTCTGAGCGATATCAAGAAGCTTTTCCTTATCACTTAGAAGATCTTTGAACATCTTAGCATATTTGGGCATGTGAGCGAGAGCCTCGGCAAAGGAGATGTTAAAATTCAATTGTTTGAACATTTTAAGGAAGTTCGAAACCTGAATATCATCCTTGCTCTTTTGCTTCTCTTTCCGCAACCTTGAGGGATAAGGTATATTGGATGAAGAAGAAGGCTTTAAGGGAATAGGATCACTCACAACCACGGGTGGTGGGGAAATGGGGATAGAAGGTGAAGGAGGTGGGGAAAGTTGCTCTTTTTCCTTGTTCACAATCACGGGTGGAGGTGTAGGAAGCTCGGGTTCCATATAACCTTTTCCACTTCGAGTTGTGATTGCTTTCATCTCCCCCTTGGATTTGCAACGGTATTACTCGGAAGAGTACCCGAAGCAGAGGGTTGATTACTTTGGATGAGCGAACCAATCATATCACGAAGGTGAAGAGCTTGATTGTTGAAAGAGTTTTGCATGTTGGCATTAATATCATTGCTGTGTTTGGCCATGTCATTCCTTAGCTCGGCTCGAATATCGCTCCCTTGTTTCACCATGTCATTCTTCAAGTTGACAAATTGACTCTGAAGATTCGTCACCATCTCACGATTAGTCTTCATGAACGTCTCGACGTCTTGGTTTACGGCCATCGGTTGATTGAGAGGTGGAGCTTGAGAATTTCCTTGAGTTGGGTATGGGTTTCTTTGGGATTGATATTGATTTTGAGCACGAGGTTGGAATTGGTTGTTTCGGTTGTAGCTTTGTTGTTGGTTCTGGTTTGCAGGAGGGAAACCAGGAGGAGCAAGATAATTGTTGGAACGATAACTTAGCAAGCCACGGTCTCCTTGAGGGCGGGCTTGATAGCATCCCGTGGGATAAGTACCGTAAGCTGCGTTAACGTCTTCAGAATAATTGCCGTGAGTAGAAGGACACTCATTGTAGGAATGAGGACCACCACATGTGTCACAAGAAATAACAACGGCTTTAGCTTGTTGAGTTTGGTTAGAAGTCAAAATTTGGAGACTTTTGTTAATATCAAGAATAGCACGTTCCAAAATAGACGAGTTGGTGGTGGAAGAAGTAGATGAAACATTGACTCTCTGATTAGATCTTGAGGATGCGGAAGAATCCCAATTCTTGTGGTGAGTAGTCATGTTTTCAATCAACTCTCGACACTCCTCCGGTCTCCTTTTCATAAAAGTACCACCGGCGGCGACATTGATCGTGTCACGATCACGAAAGGTGAGACCATTGTAGAAGGTGTCAATGAGAGTGACGGGGAGCATATTGTGATTAGGACAGCGGTCGATCAAATCATTGTAGCGTTCCCAAGCATCGAAAAGCGATTCATCATTCTCTTGCATAAATCCACTGATTTGGTTACGAAGGCTAGTGACCATGGATGGGGGAAAGTAGCGCGATAAAAAGCGTTGAGTCATGTCGTTCCATGTATGAATAGAATTCTTAGGAAGACGGTCAAACCATTTTTCGGCATGGTGAGAAAGCGAGTGTGGAAAAAGTTGAAGGCGAAGGTCATCCATAGAAACACCGGGGCACTTCATGCTTTGGGTAATGGTAATGAATTTGTCGAGGTGTTTGTTGGCATCATCATCCGGAATTCCACGAAACGGGTTCGTTTGCACTTGTTGTATCATGTGATGCTTCAACGAAAACTCCTGAGCCGTGACGTGCATTGGCGTAATCGGGCCTCCGCGTCCGTTCATGGTGGGTTGGCACAATTCCTCCATGGTTCGTAAATCAGGTAGAAGGACATTGTTGTTGTTGTTGTTGTTATTCAAATTGTTTTGAGGTGGGTGATTATTGTTGTTGTTGTTAACACCAGCCATATCTAAATCTTCACGAGTCTCGGGCTCAGAATAGTTCGAAGATCTAGTACGCATACACCTGCAGAAGAAAAATATACACAAAGATAATACCTAAATAATATTTTTGGTTTTTATAGGTTTTTTAATGTTTTTGTATTTTTGAAAAGTTTTATATTTTTTAGGATTTTTGTAAATTTTTATAGCAAATGAAAATAACGTTCAAAGAACGGATCCCAAAATTCAATGCGTCTCTCACTAGAAACCGTTTATCTTAACGAAAAGAGCCGGCAGCGGCGCCATTTAATACATGGATTTTGCAACCAAAGTATCAAAGTTCGTTATAGTTCCGAATCTTTTCGAATTGAAAACCGGTCTAAAGTGTGACTCAATCTTCTTTTGGTGGATCAAGAGAATGGTTTGGTTTGTTTTAAACTAATTGCAAGTAATTAAAGTGTCGTTGAGTAAATGGAAGTTAAAAGATTAATTTGAATAACGAGTAAAAACAAATGCATATAAATGTAAAGGTGACAATGGAAAAGTACTAACTCACTAAATAAAACTAACACTTCGAAAATTTTCAGAAAATAAAAAGTACTATAAGAAAGTGATATCGAAAGAAACCACAACAAGCCAAAGAGGCCCCCGATCGGAATGTTTTCCGATCGGTTGATCGGAATGTAGGTGGAATCAACACAATCGGAATACTGGGACAAAAGGGCAATCGGAATAACTGCTAAAGGGGTACCAATCGGAATAATACTCGAAATCTCAATCGGAATATAGGACAATGTCGTACCGTCGGAATAGGAGCTAGGTCTGATCGGAAAGGAGAAAATGCTACAATCGGAATATTTAACTAAACTTCCAATCGGAATATTGCAAAGCAATTCCGTCGGAATACTTGGAGAACAATCCAATCGGAAAGTGAAGAAGGGGTGCCGATCGGAAAAGGGTTTTAAGCCCTTTCTGAAAATGGAGGAAATCAGTTGGGAGGAGCACACGGTCGGAAAACTCAATCGGAAAGGGGTATAATACCCTTTCCGAAAATAATGGGATTCGAGCAAAAAGCTAGGAAATAAGCTATAGTAATAAGCTAATACCAAAACCAACCCGAATCAATGACAAATCCGAATCAAATAAGCACTTTGATCAACTTATTCAACTCGAAATCAAGCAACTTTTTAGATCAAACAATAAAAACTTAAACTTTTTAATAAGAAAAATAAGCTAATCATAAAAATAAGCCAATAAGCACAAAAGTCTTATAGCTTAATCAAATGAAAACTTATAAGATGATCAAAAGATTAACTTTTTAGCACGAGATCAATTAGAACAACACGGATCACATGATAATCGCACCAAAATCAATCTTAAATTAAAGAAAAGTAGAATGAGATTAAGAAATAAAAGCTTAAAATAGAACTTTGATTAATGAAATAAGCAATACAAAAGAGTTAATCTTGAAAGATTAAAAGAAAAAGATGAACTAGTGAGAGAAAGTTTAAGACTTTCTCTCTCTAAAAACTAAAAAGTGAAAAATTAACTAAAAATCTAACCACCCTCCTAATGACTTATTAGGAGGGTATTTATAGGGAAGGTGGAAGGAGTGCATGTGTTGCATCTTCTTTCTTGCTTTCTTCACGTTTTCTCGACTCGACTTTAATTCTTCGTCTTTGTCGTCTCGGGATTTGAACTTGTCTTTTAATTTTCTTCTTCTATTAGACTTAAGTTCTTCGACTTCGTTAAACTTCCGTCTTTTGACTTTTTCTTCGATAAATCTTCAGAATAGGTCTTGGACTTTCGTTCTTTTTGCACTCTTGATCTTTTGACTTCGTCTTTTCCCGTTTTCTTCGATAAAAGCCCGTGAAAGCCCGTGTTTTCTTCCTTTTTCATATTTTGGTCCTAAAACACAATAAAAACACAAACCACGCATAATTCCGACTTTTACGACTAAATCACACGTTTTGGTCTTGTTATTATTGGAAATAAGTGGTAAAAGGATAAGTGTTTTCACACTTATTAGTTCTTCATAAAATTTGGGGGTTTTCATAAATCCAAGGTAAATCTTCATATCCCTTTTTAATTAAATTGTTTTTATGTTTTCTTTAATAATCTTATGATGGATTTAGGTTAGGGTTTAATATAAAAACAGTAAATTAATGTTGTATTAATCATAATATGATGATTACATAAATTAGGGCTTGTAATTAGAGGGATTAGGGTTAATTAATGAGGTTGATTTTGTTAAACCCGTTTTTAAAAACTGGGCAGATTTTTGAGTCAATTGTTTTGATCATATCGGGAGTTCTATAAACTCTTATTTTACGATCCAAGTACCCCTGGAAAGCTATTTGAAGTGGCTTTCCAATGCAAGAAACGAGAACTAAATTGGAGGTCGGGAAGTGGGTCAAAAACAGGTTACAACAGTCGGAGGTCAAAACAGTTTTGAATTCAGCCTGTTTTCTTTTTAAGTTTTGGGTTGTTTGGGGCACTTAGGGTTGCATTGGGATCTTCTCACGAACGTGAGAGATGGTTTATATATTTTAGTTAATATCTGCACTTGGGCTAAGGTGGTGGTTTAGGGTAAGACCCCTTAATGGTAACAAACTTTTAGTACGTTTAAAATCAGGAAATCTGGAATGACGAAAGTAGATATATATATATCGGGGCCTTAACAGTAGCTTTAAGGTTAGGGCAAGTGGGAGGTGTTAGCCAACATATTTAAGGGTGTGAATATTCCTTTTACAGAAACCATGGGTAGGTTTAAGTGGGCGTTTGACCTAAAGTTTTGAGACCTAAAAACTGGGACTGTTTTGGGTAAAATACGAACGGGTTAGTTAATTAAACTTAACCAAGTTAAGGACTTGTTAAGGAAGGGTAATGGGATAATTAGAGCTTATTAATGAGGTAACTATGTGAGAATGGGTTAGATGTCCATCATAGGTTAATGATCCATCTTAGTGATTGGTTCGTTTATTGATTTCGTGTTTTTGGTTTGTTAGCTTGTTGCTAGTGCAAGGACGTGTGAAGGAGCTATCAGGTGAGTTTTCATAGTCCCATGTTTATTATTGTTTTTGACTTCCAGATGGGATGGAAGAGACACTGTGTTGAGTTATTTATAAATTGATGCTGTGAATGTTTTTAAGGTTTGAGATGGACTTGTGTGTACATTATGTGATTAACTGCCATGTGATTCTTGTTTGTGTATGATTTGGATCGAGGGACACGTGCCGTCTCAGTTATTGTGGTTTGACAAGGTAGTGGCCTTGTGGTTTGACAAGGTAGTGGCCTTGTGGTTTGACAAGGTAGTGGCCTTGTGGTTTGCCAAGGTAGTGGCCTTGGGATAGGTACATAGGGTGATCATCTAAGGTACCATGGTGTTGTTTGGCAAGGTAGGAGCCTTGGATTGGTTTGGTATGATTGGTCTTGATTGATAGTTGTTAATACATAATTGTAACACATTGTCCATATGTTCTTTTGTTGATGATTGTTATTCACAGCTTGTAACTGATTTAGCGTTGGAGTCTAAACCTATGACTCTCACCAACTTTATGTTGATGTGTTTTAGTGTCTCTTTCAGGTGAGAATGTGGTTAAGCTTGAGGATAGAAGTGGCTAGACTTGGATGCCTTAGGATTGCATATAGAAGGAGATCCCCGTTCCTTCTTAGTTTACCTTTATGTTTTTTTGATAAGTGATACATGTTGGCACCTATATGTTTGTTTGGTTTATGTTTATTGTTTGTCTTGGGTAAGTGGTAGGACTGTTACCTACTTACCTAGACTCCTGCATAGTTGAGATATTGTCATGACATTTGTGTCGCCATTTATGAAATTATATTTGCATTTTAGTCTTCTCTATAGAGACACCATTTGTTGTGATGATATACATACGTCGCGCCCCATATTCCGCCATTGGTGGGGTGTGACAACGAATCTCGTCATAAATGAGCCTTGAACGTGTAACAGTAGTTTTGTTCCTTCATGCTGTGATCTTTGAGTCTTTGTCATTGTCTTTCGACTTAGTCTTTTATCTTGAGATCTTCAAATCATTCTTGACTTGTCTTTGCCATCTTACGATCTTGTGTCTTTATCCACATGCTCACACTATTAATTGTTGAATAAGTCGTTGGGCATGAACATGTGGTTTGGAATCTTTGACTTTGCTGAGTACACCGTGACGCCACCTTCTTGAGACAAAACATAGACACAGACTGAATGGCTTTGACATTCGTCCTAAATCGGTAGCGTTTTACCTCCGGTCGGTGAAGACCGTTATACGATATTAAGTACCGTACCTGTGATAGGTAGATTCAGTTAAGAATCTCCTTGACAGGGTTTCGCGGCTGTACTAGCCGTTCTCTTTACTCGACCGTCTCAAAGCAAGACTGCGAACATAAAGAGTGAATCAATTGGATGAATATCCGCTTGATTAAAGTCGTCAATTCAAATTCCTGGAACAAGTTTGATTCATTAAGAATCTTACCATTGTTGCTTTCCAGTTGACACAAGTTTGATTCATAAGAATCTCACAAGTCACCTACCGTAGCGCTATTTGATGTTGACGCTAGAAGGATTTCCATTCGTCACTGTGAATATTAATGAATATCACTCTGAATGTTCTGGCAAGACCATAAAGATATTGCATAGAAACCTGAAACGAGTTTGAATCAATTCAGAATCAAACCACTGTTGCTTTTCAGTTTTACATATGTTCAATTCATAAAGAATCTTGCATATGACCTACCGCAATGCTGTTTGATGTTAACACTGGAAGGATTTCCACTCATCATTGTGAATACTAAGTAGTATCACTCTGAGTGTTCTAGCAATATCACAAGGATATAGCGTAGGACTCTCTTGATCTTCATCCGTGTGTCCTAACGAGATTTGATTGATCTTTTGGCTCTAGACTCGATTTGTGCACTTTTAGTGGTCGGAGGCTGGAGCAGATGCCACCTACTCAATATCAACTATCTCGGAGTGAGAAAGTCAATAGAAGTCATATTGATCTCCGCGACAATAAAACAAACTTCTTTTGAGAGAAGCCTGAGTAGCTAGGAAAGGGTTGTGCATACATCACTAGGTCCATGATGAGTTGTCTTCATGATGCGTTGACCCGGTTTCTGCCTAAGTTGTATGGAGGGCTTCTTTCTTTACACCCTTTATCCTTACATTTCTTTTTCATTCTTCATCCCCTTCAATTCTTACCAAGACATCATCACTAGCACCTTGTTGTGATTGTTCCAGTGCTAGCATCAGTACTTAGTCGGCATTCTACTACGTTCACATTCTACTCCATCTTTCCTAAGGACTTCTAATAATCTATTGGATTGTCCCTAGGAAGATCCCTCCGGTTCTGGTTGGATCATAGGACTTAAACCTAACCACCATTTTGACACCAATAACGTCGTGAATTAAAGATGTTGTGGGTATTTGATCGTAATCATGAAAAGCACTTTAAATTCTAACAAAGTGTTTGAAAAACATTTAACACCTTGCTAGTTTTGTCGTTTCAGAAAAGCTCCCCCTTCACATGTGCATCGATAATCGAAAGTGTTTCGCACATGTAGGTAAGAGTTAAAGTGCTTGAGTCTTATATAAGACCACATTTTAATCACATTTTCTCCCCTATCTCTAATATATAAAATCTTTTGATATTAGAGATACTAAATTTGATTAAAATATATTTTGAAAAATAGTCTTGAAAATGTTCGGGAGAAAGATGTGTTAAACTTAGCATGAATTTTGGAAAGCTCCCCCTCAAAAATTGATCCAATGGAATTGTCATTACGAGGATTTGATCCACATTAAACTTTTGAGGATAGGAGTTGTTGAACACACAATTTTTGAAAGATTTTGAATATCATTGAGAAATTCTTGAAAAAATTGTGTTCAACGCTTTTTGAAAAATCAATTCTTTTTTACGAAAAGGTTTTTCTAAAGCATAAACTTGAGTTCATAGACTTTGAATGTCTTGACGAATCCACTCAAGTGTAAGAAGATTTAACTTCTTTTGCTAAGGGTAAGAGTACACAAGCGTACACTCCCCCGTGAATTTAGAGCCGGGTTGCAATCTGACAGTGATTACAAGCCATTGTGTTGAGCTCAAAACGTTGAATATTTTGTGACAAGCTCAACCCGTGATAGATTGCTCTACCCGTTAGTTAGGATAAGTTATCTTAAAAGATTCACTTTCCTTTATTTGAAGTTCGAGTTACAGTCTGACATTTAACTGTAAGTCGTTTACATGAGCTTAAAAACTTTGAATGTTTTTAATGAGAGCTCATGACCGAGAAAAATTATTTTCTCGTTGTTAAGGATAAGTTATCATTCGTGATCAACTTTCCTTTCTTGGAAGTACGAGTCACAATCTGAGATAATTGTAAATCATTGAAATGACATGTTTTGAAAAATATTTACAACTTTCATTCGAGTTTTATGTACACACCCGTGTCGTTATTGAGCGACATTTCTAGGTACGTCCATATTATCGATATTGAAAGACATGTCGAGAAGAATATTTTTGGTATTTTGAAAGTTTTTCCATTTTTTATTTTGTTTTTCTATGGATATTTACGTTTTATTATATATTTTTTTTCTCAAGTATTTCGAAAATAATCCAAAATAGATTTTTGTACAACAGTAGAAGGTGATACCGAATGTACAAAATTGGAACCCTTTGAAGAAAGAGAAGTGGGTTCAGAATCCGTTGTTGTACCTGCAATCACAGAAAAAGAGTTTTCACAAATACTAGAATTAGGAGTAACAAATTCCCTTTCAGCGTGTATAACAGTAGCATTAGTGCTGGTGCAGGTGTCATCACTCTTCTCTATTGGAATCCACTTAAGACCAACTTTCGTGAAGATCCGACCCGTTGGTTTCCACTGAAGACTAGATTTAGGAGTAGCTTTCTCTTGCCCAGCGGAAGACTTCTTTGGAGAGAAACTATGTCCTTTTTGAATCCACGTTTCAGATTTGGTGTGGTTGCTTGTCTTTGCGACGGGTTTGTATCTCCTTGTTGTCTTATGGGATTCTGTATTCGATCTCCGTTCAAAGGAACGAGATTTGACCTCATAGAGGTATTGCAAAATGCAATGGTCATGATTTCCATTGTGAATGCCCTTTTTGCAAGTGGGACATACAGGGAATTTGGGATTGACGAAAGTACTTGTATTCCTTTGTTTTCCAAATCGTTCAGGCGTAGTGTTTGAAACATGACTATTCATGGATGGTTTCCAATTCCTAGATTGCTGAAGAGGGATCCTAGGTTTTGGTTGACTACCATTAGGAGTGTGTGGAACTCTAGCGGTATTTGGTGAACTTGGTTTTTCATACACTGGTTTGTCTTTCTGAATCTTCCTTTTTTGTTTCGCATCCTCTAGGTTGTGGGTATGAACGAGGTCATTTGAACCTACAGATTCCTTTATGGACGTGAATGTCACACGTTTTGGAGGAGTCCTAGAAGTGCTAGGTGCATTCACATGGTTGGGTTTAGCGACAGTGTACTTTCTAAATGGAGGAACATAGGGTGATATGGATGGTTTTGGAACACTTAGTTGCACGTCAATCTTAGGGGGTAACCTAGATTTCATATGAGAAGAATTGGAGAACGGAGTCGGTTTTCCTAAGATAGACGGCTTTGGATCCTTGTAGGCATTGGGTTGTCGAACAACAGGTTTCACAACTTTAGGTTCCACAACTTTCCCACCCATCTTGGCAACGAGTTTCTGTAACTCTGCTATCGCTCTGTCCCTGTCTTGTAACTGAGCTTTCAACCCTTTAATTTCTAAATTCCGTTCATTCATTTCTCGAAACGTTTGGGAAAGTTTTTCTTGCAATTTATTATCATGTGGAAAACTACCAACGTCTTTTTGCATAGCAAGCTCAAGAGAATGACAATGTTTTTGAAGGAAATCAGTTTTGTGTTGAAGTAACTCAAAAGCCTTTTTATCAACATTTTCTTTACGTTTCGAAAGCTCAATTTCAAGACGTTCACATTCTTTGATCCTATCAAGATATTTGCATGCAACATCAGAATATTCATCAATATCATCACAAGATGCAAAATAGGCACACATAACATCTTTAGAAACACATTCTTGCAAGAGTAAATCATATTCATCTGAAAAATCAGACTTCTCCATTTGAAGATCATCAATGTGTTTCTCAAGAGATTCAACGTATTTTAAATCATCATACATTTCAGTCCGAATGAATTCCTCAAGTTGAAGAACAGTTTCTTTAATCAACGCCGTGTTAGGAATTAAAAGTTCTTTCACAAGCAAGGTAATATCTTGAGGAATTGGACGTGTCCACTCAGCATTTTCACGTTTTTCCCAGTCTCTTTCAACAATAGATTTAACATTATCTATGTGGTGTTTAAGAATACCTAATGTTTTCCTACTCTTGCTTTTAGATTCATCTAGAGGGAGGTAGTTTATGTATTTGTAAACATTAGATTTCTTAGGGGCAAATGCTTTCTTCCATTGAATTCTCTTTTGTTTGCATTCTAGAAACACTTCCTCACGAGTTTTCTGAGTTTGTTTGTTGAGAAGACCATAAAGACTATTCTCATAAGCATAATTATATGGTTTCACAAACTCCTTATTGACAAGTGGTTGACTATCATCATCCCAAAGGGCAGTCTCTTCACTATCGGCACTAACAGGCATGGAATCAAGATCGGTCCTTTCAGTCTCATCAAGATACAGATACAGGTTCACAACTTGAGCTTTGTCAAGGTACTTGATACAAGAGATTTTCTTTGTTTGAAAAAGTTCGTTTCTCGGAATCCTCTCGAATTGATCTCAGTTTAAAGTGGAATAATTTGTTCTTGGTGTCCAAAAATGGGTTTGGTTTTCTAATCTACTAAACAGTAAAGCTAGACTTGAAAATTTAAATCAAACAGTAAATGAAAAAGACCTTAACAGAAATTACCCTATTCGGAAAACAATTACTATGCGAAATATATTGTTCTATTCGGAATGATGAAATCCTATACGGAAAAATATGTGCTATTCGGAAAATCTGGGCCTATTCGGAAAATGAATGCTATTAGGAAAACAAGACCCTATTCGGAAAATATGTCTATGCGGAAAATTAACCTTATGCGGAGAAAGTGGTCTATTTGGAAAAACGAGTCTATACGGAATAAATGAAGGATTCCGAATAAAGGAAAAATAAACTGGCTATGCGGAACATTGGAAATATTCCGAGTAAGAGAGTAAACAAAAGATGATTCGGAATAAGTAAATTATTCCGAATAGGGGATGAGTCCAAATGCCTATTCGGAATAAAGGCTCTGTTCGGAAAGTTCTGGGAAGTGAAGAACAGTAACAGCAGAAGCCAAACGATTCTTCAATCTAAACACCAAAATACTCATAAAGGTTTTACCAAATCAACCAATAATCATTTAAATACCATAAGTAACAAATCCCACCAATAAAAACACTAAATCAACAACTTTTTAAGATCAAACTTGAATCAAATAAAAAACTTAAGAACTTGCAATAGAAGATGATGAAGAACAAGATGGATAGAAAGATTGGATTGAAAGATTAATGTAAAAGTAACAAAAGAATTGATTAAAACTTACAAGATTGAAAAGAAATTAAAAATCACCAAACACCCTAATGGTGTTGGTGATGAACCGATCCTAAGAAAACTGGGAAAAAGAAAATGAAAGCTAGCTCCCTAAAATGTGAAGGAAGAAACTATTTATAGTCCTAGTGGTTGGTTGGTGAGTGGGCTTTCTCCCTTTCTTCTTGTCTTCTCGTCTTTTCAGAAAAGTTGACGTTTTCGATTCTGATTCGGGATTTGTCGTCGATTAAATTCAACTCGTCTTTTAATTTCTTCGTTAAATAGACTTGAGTTTCTTCGACATATGTAAATCTTCCATCTTTGGTCCTTTTCTTCGATAAATCTTCAAATAGGCCCATCGACTTCAAATCTTTTGCATCTCTTAGACAATAGACTTCGTCTTTAGTCTTTTTCCTTGATAAAACCCGTGCAATCCCATGTTTTCTTTAATATTCATCCGGTTAATTCTGAAAACACAATAAACACAAAAACCACGCATAATTCCAAACAAATGATATTAAATACGTGTTTTGGTCTTGTTTTAGCCAGAATTAAGTGGTAAAAGGATGGGTGTTTACACACCTATCAAATCCCCTACACTTAACCATTGCCATGCCCTCATGCAATGCTTAGTGATAAAGCAATTTTACACTTTTCTCATAATTAATCAACCTTGGCCTTATTAAAATACTACCAACAAAAATTAAAGTACTTAAAAGAAATTAGACTTTAAAGGAAACAAAAGGATAGAAAATCATTTTCACTTGAAAATAGCTACATGGAAATAACTTGTAAAGAAATCAATGACTTACATTAGGGCTTTGGTGCTGCGAAGATTTATCACCCTCAAGTTTCACGTTCCCCAAACTAAGCTTAAAAACGAGATCATTGTTATTATAAGTTAGCAATTCAAACACTTACACACATGGCTTAATTAAATGCATAAACTCCCTTATTCCTAGGTGTATCTCTTATATTTTATTTTTGTCTTAGAATGATCATGAAGATTCATTTTTGGACTTATTTCGATAGTTTATTTAGGCTGAAAGCAAAGTAGGACGATTTGATCAATAGTTAGCTAAAGGACAAAATCTCTTAAAACTGCTTCTCGGGATATCAAAAAGTTCATATCTTGGCATAACTCGGTTCACGATTTGAGACCTTTCTCGGGCCGATATTTGGCATGTACTTCATACTTCATATCTTCGAGAGACGTTCTTGAGATAATGGTCTTCTCATCATAATAGAGTTTCTTCACTTGGAGACTTCTGGGGGGTACTCCAACTTTGTTGACCACGACTTCATGATTATTTCTTCAATCTCTAATTGGGATTTTGAGATACAACGATCCGCCTCCTTTTCGGACTTGGATCTATTTATCCTCATACCTTGTTAGGGTCTTTTCGGATAGACTTCTCCATGATATTTATGGGAGTTGAGTGCTTTTCGTCGTGAGTCTTGATCCTTCATATTGACTTTAGGAATAATGCTTTTCACTTCACTTTGGATCTTCAGCAATAAAATGGAATCCTCGTGCCTTGTTAGGGCCTTTTCGGACTCGCCAATCTTCGCGCCCCGCTTCATAAGTTATGCCTTGGCTATGAACTCTTATCATTACCGAGCAACTTTTAAACGATCTTGGGCTAGAAGCTAAGTAACTTTTCAAATCGTACGACCTTACTTATTGCAGATAAATTATTAGCAAGTGATGGGAGAATAGGCAAATAATTACACCAAGTGAGCTTGTGCAAGAATACCGACTTATAATTGACTCTATCACTTCTCGTCCTCCACAATTTAAAATATCAAGTAATGAGATTCGTGGATACTTAGCCTAATAAACCAATTAAGGTCTACATGGTTAAGGATACTAGCTAGAATAAACTTGAATAAGTCTATTCGGGTTGAGTCAAAATAAACGCAACGGGCCTAATAGATCAAAGACTTCTAAACTAGCTACACCACTTTATTAATAATTTTGACTTTATTGCGGGATATATACATATGAAAGCAACGATAAAAAATTAAAAATTACAACTAAATGGCCAAAGTTAACTAAAATTTGAAAAATGTTGAAAAATAGGATTTTCCGGTTAAATGAAGGCATTTTCATAGAAAAGTCCACTTAAAACTTCGATAGAAGTCCCCCCTACACTTAAGATAAACATTGTCCTCAATGTTTAAGCATGTGGGAAAAGTCTCCCCTACACTTATGACATTGTGCACGTTGGTTAACTCGAGTTAAGGAAGAGACGACTAAAGTGATCAATTTCAAATGTGAGTATGAAGAAAATTGAATCACGATAGTTGAGAGATAGAACCGGATTTCTGATAACACGGGAGCGCGGTTCTTCAAAGATTCCAAGAGTGCATTTATCCCTGTAATCACATCACCACACAAAGACAAACGACCAAAATAGGTCCTCCCCTACACTTAGGGGGTTAAAGGGATAGATACTCGGGCTGCCTCCCGAGGAGCGCTTGTTTTTGATAACCGAGTCACGAGCCTGACTCGACCCAAAATTAGTTCATGGGGAACGTGGTGAGGGATGGAATCACCTCCTGAGAGGTGTCCTTACCAAAGTACAACTTCACTCGTTGGCCATTCACCTTAAAATTAGGTCCATTAGGTTGAGCGAGCTCGAGAGTACCATATGGAAAAATTTGGGCAATGGTGAATGGGCCGGACCAACGAGATTTGAGCTTGCCCGAAAAGATTTTCAACCGAGAGTTAAAAAGTAAGACTTTGTCTCCAACATGGAACTCTCGGTTTTTGATCTTGGAGTCGTGAATGAGCTTAGTCCTTTCCTTATAGATCAAAGAATTTTCATAAGCCTCATTCCGAAGTTCATTGAGCTCATTGAGTTGGATCTTGCGTAGGTCACCGGCTTTGTTAATATCAAAATTGGCCCACTTCAAGGCCCAGTAAGCCTTGTGCTCCAACTCAATAGGGAGGTGGCACGCTTTCCCGTACACACGACGATAAGGCGTATAGCCGATCGGGGTCTTGTAAGCAGTACCGAAAGCCCACAAAGCATCATCAAGTTTATCAGCCCATGCGGCACGATGCTCTCCCACGGTCCTTTCAAGAATTCGCTTAAGTCCTCGGTTGGATATTTCAGCCTGGCCATTAGTTTGTGGGTGGTAGGCTGTGGAAAGACGATGGTTTACACCGTACTTAGCCATGACTCTAGCAAATTGGTCATTGCAGAAATGAGTTCCACGATCACTAATAATGGCACGAGGCACACCGAATCTAGCGAAAAGAGCTTTCAAAAAGTTACAAACCACCCTTGCGTCATTAGTGGGTAAAGCTTTGGCTTCAACCCACTTTGAAACGTAGTCAACGGCTACAAGGATGTATTTGTTTCCTTTAGAGGAAGGGAATGGCCCCATAAAGTCGATACCCCAAACATCAAAAATTTCACACTCTTGAATGAAATTCTGAGGCATCTCGTCTTTATGTGTGATCTTACCTTGTTTCTGGCAAGCATCACATTTTTTAACCATATCGTGAGCGTCACGATAAATGGAGGGGCAATAAAATCCCGAATCAAACACTTTTTTGGCGGTGTAGTTGGGACCAAAGTGACCACCGGTGGGTCCTTTGTGGCAAGCATCAAGGATTGCAGACGCTGCCGGTCCATCAACACATCGGCGGATAATCAGGTCAGCACATTGTTTGAATAGGTAAGGGTCGTCCCAAAAGTAAGTCTTAATGTCGGTGAAGAACTTCTTCTTTTGTTGAGACGTCAACCCTTCCTTGATAATTCCACCCGCCAAGTAGTTTGCAAAGTCCGCAAACCACGGGGTTTCATTAGAATTCGAGTTTATAGACATTAAGGTCTCCAAGGGAAAAGAATCATTGATTTCTTTGTGCGGATGATCCCCTTGGTAAGGATCCTCAAGTCTGCTGAGATGGTCCACGGCTAGGTTTTCTGCTCCTTTTTTATCGCGAATTTCGATTTTAAATTCCTGGAGCAGCAAAACCCAGCGAAGAAGTCTTGGTTTGGAATCTTGCTTTGTCAACAAGTACTTCAACGCGGAATGATCGGTATACACAATGGTGGTGGAAAGGACAAGATAGGGGCGAAATTTTTCAAAAGCATAGACAACAGCTAAAAGCTCTTTTTCGGTTGTCGTATAATGCAATTGTGCCCCAGTCATTGTCTTGCTAGCGTAATGGATTGGTTGGAAGTGTTTATTCACTCTTTGTCCAAGAACCGCACCAATAGCAAAATCACTAGCATCGCACATCAACTCAAAAGGCAGCTCCCAATTAGGGGTAACCAAGACGGGTGCCTTAGTTAGCTTATCCTTAAGCGAGTTGAAGGCTTCAAGACACTCTTTGGAAAAGATAAAAGGAGTATCTTTTTCCAAGAGGTGGGTCATCGGGCGAGCGATTTAAGAAAAATCTTTGATGAATCGACGGTAGAAGCCCGCATGACCCAGAAAACTTCTCACACCCTTCACGGTTGAAGGGGGAGGCAACTTTGCGATAACATCGACTTTAGCACGGTCTACTTCAAGACCGGCTTTCGAGATCTTATGTCCCAGCACGATGCCTTCTTTTACCATAAAATGGCATTTTTCCCAATTCAGAACAAGGCGAGTGTCTTCGAACCTCTGTAGCATACGTTCCAAATTGGCAAGGCAAGAAGAGAAGGAACCCCCGAAGACCGAGAAATCATCCATGAAGACTTCCATGGTTTGTTCAACCATGTCATGGAAGATAGCTAACATGCACCTTTGGAAAGTCCCGGGCGCATTACATAAGCCAAAAGGCATTCGTTTGTAAGCAAATGTGCCATAGGGACAAGTGAATGTCGTCTTCTCTTGATCTTGGGGATCGATGGGTATTTGGAAATAACCCGAGAAACCATCAAGAAAGCAGTAATATTCATTACCGGCTAAACGTTCAAGCATTTGGTCCATAAAAGGTAGAGGGAAATGATCCTTTCTCGTGGCATCATTGAGTTTGCGGTAGTCTATACAAACTCTCCACCCAGTAACGAGACGAGTGGAAATCAACTCGTTGTGTTCATTGGGAACAACGGTTATTCCGCCCTTTTTGGGCACACAATGGATTGGACTAACCCATGGTGAATCCGAAATAGGGTAAATCATACCCGCATCAAGAAGTTTGATAACCTCTGTTTTGATGACTTCATGGATTTTTGGATTCACCCTTTGTTGGCTTTGAATTGTGGGCTTAAAGTCGTCCTCCATGAGAATTTTGTGTGTGCAGAAGTGAGGATCAATTCCACGAATATCCGAAATCTTCCAAGCAATAGCCTTCTTATGATCTTTCAACACGGCAATAAGTCGGGCTTTCTCTTCATCCTTCAAATCCTTAGCAATGATGACTGGCGACTTCTTCTCTTCATCAAGGAATACATACTCGAGATGGGGCGGCAACTCCTTAAGTTCTAAATCCGGAGGATTTTCGACGGGAGGCGTATTCGAAGTCGGAGTATCGATAGCAATGACCGTGGGAGATGGAGGCGAAGGATTGTCTTCGGTGAGAAGATTGTCAAAGAAATTCATGTCTTCATCCCCATCGATAGGAGAATCATTAGTAGCTAAATTCACATCTCCCATGGTGTCTTCAAGATTGTTCCAAAATAAATCACTATCTCCAAATAGAGACAATGATGAATCAATAGAGGACACGGTCTCAACATTGGGAAGAGAGGTAGGAATACGTTTGCAAGCATCATTAAAGTGTTCTTCACAAGCCTCATCAAGAACGTCAATACAATTAACGCTCTCATATGAATAAGGCTGTTTAGACAACTTTCCCATGTTGAAGACTACTTTATCGTCACCTACTCTCATGATAAGCTCACCGGCTTCAACATCAATAAGAGTGCGACCGGTCCTCAAGAATGGACGTCCAACAATTAGTGGCACACGGGGGTCCATCTCGTAGTCGACGACAACAAAATCAGCAGGGAAGGTGAATTTGTCGACTCCTACAATGACGTCTTCGGCTATCCCCACTAGATAAGCAACCGTACGGTTAGCTAATTCCAAAGTCATTTTAGTGGGGACTAGCTCTGGGAGAGATAATTGCTTCCAAACACTTAGAGGCATGAGATTAATACTGGCACCTAGATCGGCTAGGGCCATGCAATTCTCTACTCCCGGGAAATTGCAAGGGATAAGAAAACGACCCGGATCACCAAGCTTGGTTGGCAATTTCCTTAAGAGTACTGCAGAGCAATTCTCATTAAGTTGGGTGTTGGCAATATCGAGGAGCTTTTCCTTGTCGCTCAAAAGATCTTTAAACATTTTCGCGTATTTGGGCATGTGAGCGAGAGCCTCAGCGAAGGAGATATTGAAATTCAATTGTTTGAACATTTTAAGGAAGTTCGAAACCTGAATATCATCCTTGCTCTTTTGCTTCTCTTTCCTTAACCTAGATGGATAAGGTATATTGGAAGAAGAGGAAGGCTTTGGGAGAATAGGATAACTTACAACCACGGGTGGAGGGGGGGTAGAAGGAAGAGGTGGAGAAATTGGGGAAGGAGAAGGATGAGGAATAGGAGCAGGTGACTCGTTCTCCTTAGTCACAACCACCGGTGGAGGTATAGGAAGCTCGGGTTCCTTGGTACCTTTGCCACTTCGAGTAGTGATTGCTTTCATCTCCCCTCTTGGATTCGCAACGGTATTACTCGGAAGAGTACCCGAAGGAGAGGGTTGATTACCTTGGAAAAAACTAGCCATCATGTTCCTTAGATCATTAGTTTGGCTATCCAACGTATTTCTCATGTCGGCTCTCAAATCGTTTCCTTGCTTGACCAAGTCCGCTTTCAGGTTGAGCACCTCTCTCTGAAGATTTCCCACTATCGCATCGTTAGTCCTCATATAAGTTTCCACTTCTTGGTGAAGAGCGGTGGGTTGGTTGGGAGGAGCATTGTATGCAGGTGGTTGGTAAGTAGGTTGTTGGTAGACTTGGTTGTTGCGTTGAGGCGGTTGTTGCTGCTTGTGAGGAGGGATATATGGTTGTCGAGGTTGTTGTTGTTGTTGAGGAGGGCGATTAAGGTTTTGTTGTTGGTTTGGGTTGGTAGGAGGGAAACCAGGTGGTGAAAGATAGTTGTTGCTGCGGTAGCTAAGTAAATTACGGTCACCTTGAGGACGGGCTTGATAAGCAGGTTGTTGATAGGTGCCATATGCCGCATTCACATTCTCAGCAGGGTAGTCTTGAGTGGCGGTACAAGTTGTGTAAGAGTGAGGACCACCGCATATCTCACAAGGTTGGCTGACAGCGTTCACTTGAGCATTTTTGGCGTTGTTGCTGTTGTTGTTGCTGACGGTGTGGGTGACAAGCGATTCAAGAAGCGTAGTGATTTTGTCTAATCGCTTGTCGCTGTCACTAGTGCTAGCACTAGCGACATTGGTCCGAACACTCTTGGTTTGCACACGAGATTTATTCTCAATGATGTCCCAAGCAGCATTGGAAGTCTTAGCCAATAGATTACCCCCCGAGGCACTGTTCAGTGAATCTTGGTCACTCATGCTTAAACCATTGTAAAAAGTATTGATTGATGTACTTTGGTAAAACCATGTTGTGGGCATTTTCTTAAAAGATCTTTAAAACGATCCCAAGATTCACTGAACGACTCATCGTACTTTTGTTCAAAATTTATGATTTCATTCCGCAAAGCGGTAGTACGAGAGGGTGGGAAAAAGTAATTTATAAACTTTGTTTCCAAATCCGTCCACGAGAGAATACTCTGTGGCGGTTCCTTAGCAAGCCAATGTCGGGCTTGTCCCTCTAAAGAAAAGGGAAAAAGTTGTAACCTTATAACCTCTTGTGGAACACCATTGAACTTGACCGTGTTGGTGAGTTGCAAGAATCTCTTGATGTGGTCGTGTGGATCATCAATGGTTCGTCCCAAGAATGGTTGAGCGGAGACCATCTGGATAAAGCCCGATTTTAGCTCAAAGTTGTTGGCGGCAATTGGAGGTATGACAATTGGATCCGTGTTGCCATCTACATGAGCTTGCAGCAGTTCAATCATCGGGCGATTATCCAGAAGGGGCTCATTGTTGTTGTTATTGTTCATGTAGTTGAAAGGTGGGTTGTTGTTGTTATTATTGTTTGGAGGTGGTACACCGGCCATGTCTAAGTGATCGAGAGGCTCGGGCTCTTGATAAGACGTGGATCGAGTGCGCATACACCTGCAAAAGAACGAACAAAGAAAAACAAAGCAAAAATATTTTTGGTTTTTATGTTTTTTTTTTATTTTTTTGTATTTTTGAAAATTTTATATTTTTTTAGGATTTTTGAAAATTTTTATGAAAAAGTAACGTTCATGGGGAACGGATCCCAAAATCCAAGTTCTCACAAAAAACTTTTGATCTTAACGAGAAGAGCCGGCAGCGGCGCCATTTGATACAAGAGATTTTCTTTGTTTGAAAAAGTTCGTTTCTCGGAATCCTCTCGAATTGATCTCAGTTTAAAGTGGAATAATTTGTTCTTGGTGTCAAAAAATGGGGTTGGTTTTCTAATCTACTAAACAGTAAAGCTAGACTTGAAAATTTAAATCAAACAGTAAATGAAAAAGACCTTAACATAAATTACCCTATTCGGAAAACAATTACTATGCGGAATATATTGTTCTATTCGGAATGATGAAATCCTATACGGAAAAATATGTGCTATTCGGAAAATCTGGGCCTATTCGGAAAATGAATGCTATTCGGAAAACAAGACCCTATTCGGAAAATATGTCTATGCGGAAAATTAACCTTATGCGGAGAAAGTGGTCTATTCGGAAAAACGAGTCTATACGGAATAAATGAAGGATTCCGAATAAAGGAAAAATAAACTGGCTATGCGGAACATTGGAAATATTCCGAGTAAGAGAATAAACAAAAGATGATTCGGAATAAGTAAATTATTCCGAATAGGGGACGAGTCCAAATGCCTATTCGGAATAAAGGCTCTGTTCGGAAAGTTCTGGGAAGTGAAGAACAGTAACAGCAGAAGCCAAACGATTCTTCAATCTAAACACCAAAATACTCATAAAGGTTTTACCAAATCAACCAATAATCATTTAAATACCATAAGTAACAAATCCCACCAATAAAAACACTAAATCAACAACTTTTTAAGATCAAACTTGAATCAAATAAAAAACTTAAGAACTTGCAATAGAAGATGATGAAGAACAAGATGGATAGAAAGATTGGATTGAAAGATTAATGTAAAAGTAACAAAAGAATTGATTAAAACTTACAAGATTGAAAAGAAATTAAAAATCACCAAACGCCCTAATGGTGTTGGTGATGAACCGATCCTAAGAAAACTGGGAAAAAGAAAATGAAAGCTAGCTCCCTAAAATGTGAAGGAAGAAACTATTTATAGTCCTAGTGGTTGGTTGGTGAGTGGGCTTTCTCCCTTTCTTCTTGTCTTCTCGTCTTTTCAGAAAAGTTGACGTTTTCGATTCTGATTCGGGATTTGTCGTCGATTAAATTCAACTCGTCTTTTAATTTCTTCGTTAAATAGACTTGAGTTTCTTCGACATATGTAAATCTTCCATCTTTGGTCCTTTTCTTCGATAAATCTTCAAATAGGCCCATCGACTTCAAATCTTTTGCATCTCTTGGACAATAGACTTCATCTTTAGTCTTTTTCCTTGATAAAACCCGTGCAATCCCATGTTTTCTTTAATATTCATCCGGTTAATTCTGAAAACACAATAAACACAAAAATCACGCATAATTCCAAACAAATGATATTAAATACGTGTTTTGGTCTTGTTTTAGCCAGAATTAAGTGGTAAAAGGATGGGTGTTTACACACCTATCAGTACTCAGGACTTGCAAAGCTAGCTTGACCCTTAAACATCGAAGGAGGTGCTAGCATTCTTACGGATTGAATAGAATCATGCGTTTATAAACAACTTTCTTCAAATATTCGACTTGTTCTTCTAGTTTCGTTACTTTTTCAGTTTCTTTATCATATCTACTTTTGAAGTCTTGTTTTTAACGCATCTACCTCTTGTTTCTTATCCTTAAGAATTTTAGCAGAATCAGTAGTGGTCATAGAGAGCTTTTGTTCAAGTTCATTAACTTTGGTGTTGGCAAGGTACGTTTTTTGGTGTTCATCCATTAAGAAAACATTATATTGACGCTTCTCTTTTGCTAATAACTCAATAGTTGTATTATATTTGTTTTCAAAATCGTCCTTTTGAATTTTTAACGCACTTCCCTTGTACCCCTCAAGCTCTTTGGTTTTCTGAAGAAGCTCAGCCCTATTACTTTCAAGGGTCTCATTAGATTTAATTAGAGCGGCTTTGCATTCTTCAAAGTTTTGAGTGAGCGCTGCGTTTGCCTTCTCTAATTGCTTTTGACTCTTTCTAGTTTCATTGACATCTTTTTGTAAACTAGCAATTAAATTAGCAAGCGCGACACGCTCCTCATCATCATACTCATTTGCATGTTGATCATCCTCAAACTCATTATTGCACATGTCTGATGAATTGGGTGTGGTATTGCTATCAACCTTTTCCGTCATACATGTGTCAATAAGGTTTGTTGTTTGATCACTACGCTCATGCGTATTGGCATTGGCAAACACATTAAATTCAGCATTGTATACCTCTTCCAATGGCTCAGAATCGTAAACAGGATCATTATCATGGGAAGGTGTATTGCACATGTCGATGTGTTGTTTGCCAGAGCTGTTGTTGTCTTTCCCGAAGCTGTTGTCATCCTTCCCTGAACTATGCGTTGGAGTCTCATATCTGCAGCTTGTATTCTCAATATCTGATGCGATACCACAACTGGTATGAATTCTGTCATCAATCATTTGTTGCATTTGTCTTGTGTGATTCACATAGGTTACAATGAAGTCGATGTTGCGGGTTATCCGATCTTTGTATGATAAAGCATCCATTCCATGATATCGCTTGAAGCACTCGTTGGTAAGCGAAGACTTGATGAAGTCAGAAGTAAACATCGTTTCAATTGATGTCTTGAGATCAGTGAAAGTGGTCGTGCATTCACTAGCAATGATTCTTTCGTTGACAAGTTGTGTTTGAAGTTTATCCATGGCATGAGTGAATGTTTTGCTGAATGTGCCAGTGGATTCACGGAAGTCGAACAAGACTTTTGAGAGGTGCTGAAAAGAATCTTGAAGTACTCTAAAACCGTCCATGGCATTTTTTTCAAGAAACATATCTGTTGTTGTAGTCGTTCCATTTCGAGGTCTTTCACGTTTGAACTTTCAGTAACCGCATTACTCGTTGGCATGATGATCGTCTCTCTCTGTTGATGAAGTGACTTTGGATCTTAAGTAGATGTTGTTGTGAATAGATTGTGGTTGAAACTTCAAGGGTTGTTGTGAAAACCCCAAACAATGGCTTCGTAAGAAACCAAAAATCCTTAAGCGAAAAATCACACGTAAAAATTTTCAAAATCACGTTTTTTTGAAAATTTATACGAACTACCCTTATCCGGAATCCAAAAATGTTCTTATCCGGAAAACGTGATGTATCTCTTATCCGGAAAGCGTGAAAGAGACCTTATCCGGAAAGTGGTTTCGTTGGCTTATCCGGAAAACACGTTTGTTGGCTTATCCGGGAAACACCTTGGAATGCTTATCCGGAATAATACTTCCGATACTTATCCGGAAACGACTTTGGTGACTTATCCGGAAAACGAATTCGTACGCTTATCCGGAAAACCTCTAATGCTTCTTATCCGGAAAAACCTCGTCTATGCTTATCCGGAAAACGCTTTTTGTTTCTTATCCGGAAAACGCTTTTTGTCTCTTATCCGGAAAACACTTTCGTGTTCTTATCCGGAAAACAACTTAAATCTCTTATCCGGAAAACAATTGCGAGTGATTATCCGGAAAACAAACGTATACCTCTTATCCGGAAAACAGCTTATGCTTCTTATCCGGAAAACGAAATCTAATTCTTATTCAGAAAACAATTGCGAGTGATTATCCGGAAAACAAACTTATACCTCTCATCCGGAAAACAACTTATGTTGCTTATCCGGAAAACGAAATCTTGTTCTTACCCGGAAAACAAAATAGGCTACTTATCCGGACAAACTCTTCTACTTCTTATCCGGAAAACACTTTCCCACTACTTATCCGGAAAACACTTTTCGTAGGCTTATCCGGAAAACACTTTTCGGTCTGTTATCCGAAAAACGAAATTGAACTCTTATCCGGAAAACGATTCTTACTTCTTATCCAGAATACCGTTGAAACACTTATCCGGAAAACAAGGGATTGTGTTTGGTTATCCGGAAAGATGGCCGATTTTTGGTGATTTTCTTGGATCCGAATGTTAAATCTTCTAAAATACCAACTAATCAATCCACAACTACTACCTTTTTGATGAAAATCACCAATAATAAGATCACAAATCCCTACCACAACTATGTAGGCAATTTGTAAGAAAGATTTTTGGTGACAAAAACACAAAAAGATTTTTGAGATGAGATGATTTGTATATCAAAACCACACGAATCAAAAACTTAACCACAAACTAAACACAAATCTACCCCATAGCGATTGATACCAAATGTTATCCCAAATAATATGATGATATATTAAGATATGAGATGGAAAAGATATGAATTTTAGAGAGAGAAAGTAGTGAGAGAAAGTAGAGAGAGATGATTAACTTTTGGAATATTAGATTAGAAGTGAGAAAAATGAACAACCAACCCTCCTAACATGCTAGGAGGGTAGTATATATAGTCCACCCACATGCGGGCTTTAATGGGCTATATATTGGGCCGGGCTTGTCTTTTGGACTTTAATTAGTTTAAATCCAAGCCCGTAAACCACGACTAATTAACTACCTATTACAACGTTCTAACTAATGTTACAATAATAACCTATGACCGAGCATTCTTGTTTGACTCAATATCTTGAGGCTAACACTCTTAGTCATAGATTTAAACTTAAATTAAGCTGTTAGATATTAACTTGCTTGTGCCAAGGATACAGGCAAGTAACTAAGACTCGCAGAGTTCTAAGTCTATGTGAGCAACCACAGAGGAGTCCATGTCAGAGACATTGTCAAGGAAGCCGAAGATTACTTGAAGACATACTCATTGGTTGTGTTGGATAACAGCCAAGATGTATCAGGGACTCTGAGTGGTTGAGTGTTAACAGGGGTGGCAACACCCTGTTAACACTTAGTACACTTTGGACATACCTAAGTGTTTAGGCGGGAAGTTTTACAGCCTAAAGTACAAGGAATGAAGAAAAGGGAAACTATGTCATCTCTGTTTCCCTAAAGAGTTGTGGCAGACTTCCAAGAATAGAAGAACATCTTTTGACAGATGTATGACATCGTCTGTTTTGTGTAGTCACCATCAACCAGTACTAATAGTCAACCTCGTACCACTATAAATAGGATATGTAGGCTAGAGTTAATGTTGCTCACTTTGTTAGATTTCACACATTAACTCTTTACAACTCAGAGAAAGAGCAGTTGTGCCTGTGTTCTTGAGTTTGCTTTATTTTGTCTAAAGTGTACATAACACATTGTCATCAAACTGTGTTATCCATAACACATGTAATACTTGTTATACAATAATAAAGTACTACGTTTGAAAAGTATTTACTTGTGTTAATTATCCTTCTAATCGTTTCAAGCTAGTTTTAGGGACTTTCAATTGGTATCAGAGCGATGTTTGATATTAAAACCTTCATAAACATCGTTCTAAGT
Organism: Glebionis coronaria; assembly: GCA_025667525.1. Lineage (NCBI taxonomy): Eukaryota > Viridiplantae > Streptophyta > Magnoliopsida > Asterales > Asteraceae > Glebionis > Glebionis coronaria. The sequence goes on along the minus strand of CM046881.1, from coordinate 335,325,154 downwards.
TTTATAATCAAGATCCACCATGCCTGAAATGAGCAACACCCCACCACCACCACCTAACTTGGTTTATGGGAACAACACACCACCACCTCCAAACTCACCAAGAGTAACCCCCACTCAAAATGAAGACGATCTTCCTTAACTTCTTGATTCAAGAGGTGGTTCCCATGTTACCAACGTACCAGTGTTTGATGAAGATGACTTTCCAAGTTAGAAAAGTCAATTTCTTGTCTATCTAGATAGACTTGAACCATTTCTTCTAGAAATTCTAGAAAATAGACCATATGTTCCCATGACGCTTACCTCTACTAATGAGAATCCTCTTCCCAAACCTCTCAAGCAGTGGACTCCAGTTGATAGGAAATTGGCAAACCAAGATAAACGTCTCAAAAGCATTATCATCTCATGTCTCCCAAAAAACATCATGAAATCAGTAATCCAATGTCCAACAGCCAAACAAATGTGGACAGACCTCATCCTAGGCCACAAAGGACCCTCTGAAACCAGAGAAACTAAGATTCAAGCACTCAGGCTTCAGTTTAATACTTTCAAGGCACTTGAAGGTTAAAAGGTACAACAGACGTACACAAGGCTGAAGATTCTTCTCAACGATCTTGCCATGAATGAAGTCACCATTGGACAAGCTGAAGTAAACGCCACCTTTGTTAACAGCCTTCCCAGAAAATGGTTGAGCATGAATCAGACCCAGAAAGCCAATAACTCAATCAAGAATGATACGTTGGCTCAGCTGTATGGAAAATACAACTATGAAGAAGGGCTGATAGATACCATTTACAAATCTGAGTCTGAAAGATTTGTAGTTCAGGGAGCAACATCCAAAGCATTAATTTCCACCTCACACACTCATGATAGCGATTCAGATGTTGAAGAAGACACTCGTAGCAGCCAAGAATTCATGACAGAACTTAATGTTGAGTTTCATGAAAGAGCTTTACTAGCTAATCAAAGAAGATTCTAAAAAAGATCAGGAAGAGTAGGATCAGCTAGTAAACAGACTCATAAATCCAAAGAGACATGCTTTGCCTATGGAAAACTTGGACATTTTCAAAAAGACTGTCCATCCACAAAAACATCCTCACCATCCTTTCCATCATCATTCAAACCTTACAAGTTCAAATCACAACAAAATATCTCATCTCACCAATCCATTTCCTTTGATAATGAGAAAAAGGATTACAAAAACAAATACAAGGCACTAAAGGCTGAGTTGAAACAGATGAATTTGAAGTTAGAATCTCTGTCAAAGAAGAAAGGGGGTGATAAAAGGACAAAGAAATGGTTGGTAGCTGAAGCCTATGATTAGAATGATGAGCCGCTGACATCTGATGAAGAAGATACCACCAGGGTCAGGGCATTTATGGCTATAGCTGAGGATGAACCTGCTGTTGGTAAATGAGATGCTAGATTAGGATAATGGGTTGACATCACTATGAAAAAGGTACACATTATCTCTATGTCTGAAAGTGATGAACGCAAACAGGTCCTTGATTATACCATAATTGATTTACACTTTCTTGAGGAACAAAGAAAGAACCTTCTTGATAAATTTCACTCTGTTAAACATGAATTGTTGACTGTTAAGGCTGAATGTCAAACTTTAAAACAGGTTAACTCTAAAATGACATCTCTTCAAAATGAAGTTAATAAGTTAACTTTAAGAAACAGTGCCTTAAATGATCAAGTAACTGAACTAAACAAGGTTATAGAAAAATGGTTGTGCAGTAGGTTCACTATAAATGAATTACTTGATGATGAAGTTCCAGCTGACATATCTAGGGCTGTAACTGCTAAGAGAAACAAAATGAAGGCCCTTAAGAAACCCAAAGAGATTGTTTTCAAGTCCACAGAGACTATACATGTGTCTAACCCTCTTATGACTGATGTACCTATCTCTGAAGTGGTTATAGATAACAATGAACCTTTGCCATCTTTGCCTAAACTATATTGTGTTGAACCCAACAGCTCTTCTGGAAGAGCTAAGGCTGAACTTAAACCAGATGTTGAGACACCTCCAACTAAGGTTTTTGTTGTTCCTACAAAACCATCTGTTAAGCAAAATGTTTATAAGGCTGTCTCAACAAACCCTATGAACAAAGTTGAACCCTCAACTGAAGAACGTCTGTTGTCTTTAATGAAAGAAGTAGAACTCTTAAAAGAACATATTAAGCCTTTAGCTGAATGCTCTGCTTCCTCTGAACCTAAGTCTATCTTAGGAGAACCCAAAGGTGAAAAGGTTATCAAACCTTATTGTAATGTGTGTAAGAATTCTCATCATATGACCATAGATCATGATAGACACGTGGCTGTTAAGAGAGCTCATACACCTTTTAGGGGCAGACAACAGGCTACTAGGAGACCATCAGGTAACTACAGACCTTACCCTCCCTGTAAATATTGTGGTCTCACAAACCACCACTCATATGAGTGCAGGGACTTTCCTGGATGTGACATCTATGGAAGGTACACCCATGACATAACCAATTGTCCTTCACATCGTCACAAGCTCTATAGGAACTCAGGAGCTGCTAATCAGCAATTCAGGGAACCCACTGGAAAGTGGGTTCACCATAGGAACTAATATGTTTCTATATATCTGTGTAGAAACATCTCAGGGAATCGGTCTGGTATCTAGATAGTGGCTGCTCTAGACACATGACAGGAATCAAACAATATCTTCACAGATATTGAAAAGAGCCTGGTCCTAAAGTGGTGTTTAGGGATAACTCTTCAGGCGACACAGAGGGATATGGCTCAGTTAACTGCAATGGAATAACGTTTACAAGGGTTGCATATGTGAATGATCTTAAGCACAATCTCATCAGCATCAACCAGTTGTGTGATGTTGACTACAAGGTTTTGTTTACAAAGACTCAAGTAACCATATTCAACAAGAACAATGATGTGGTGTTAATTGCACCAAGAAGAAGAGATGTGTATGTCATCAACATGGCTTCTTGCTCAAAGGAAAGCTCAAATTGTTTTCTGGCAAAAGCCTCTGAAAGTGTCAATTGGTTGTGGCACAAACGACTCTCTCATCTCAACTTTAAGAACATCAACAAGATAGCCACACAAAACTTGGTTGCTGGTCTACCACCTGTGACTTTCACTAAGGACAAGACATGTTCAGCGCGTGTTAAGGGAAAGCATCACAGGTCATCATTTAAGACCATGCAATCATTTTCTATTGACAAGTGCTTACATCTCCTTCACATGGATTTGTTTAGGCATGTCAAACCACAGACCATTAATCACAACAAATACACCTTGGTCATAGTTGATGAATTTTCAAAGTACACATGGGTTTTCTTCCTCAAAAGGAAAAGTGATGCAGTTGATGCCATCATGTTCTTCATCAGGCAGGTTGAAAACATGAATGAAGTTAGAGTAAAAGCTCTAAGAAGTGATAATGGGACTGAATTCAAGAATCAACAGCTTGAATCTTTTTGTGATGAAAAGGGAATATCACAAAACTTCTCTTCAGCTGGTACTCCTGAACAAAATGGAGTAGCTGAAAGAAGAAACAGAACATTGATTGAAGTAGCTAGAACCATGTTGAATGGTGCAGCCTTACCAAAGCAATTTTGGGGAGAAGCTGTCCACACTGCCTGCTATACCCAGAATAGATCAATCATTGTTAAAAGACATGGAAAAACATTTTATGAAGTTTTTCGAAAAAAGAGCACCAGACGTCAGCTACTTACATGTCTTTGGATGCCCTATGTTTATTTATAACTACAGGGATCAACTTGGAAAGTTTGACGAAAAAGCCGATGATGGTTTCTTCTTAGGATACTCTCCAATAGCCAAAGCCTTTAGAGTATTCAACACAAGAAGACATGAACTAGAAGAAACCTTTCATGTCACATTCAATGAAGATGACGACGTGCTACAAAGAACAGGAACAGAAGGTAATGAAATTGATTTCAACGAAAATAGGTCTTTCCCATCAGATGAGTTCTCTGAGCCAACGCCTGTCTTTCGTCATCATCCCCACACAGATAATCTTGTCCCATATGTTTCTGCACATGATCTGCTGTCAACACACAAGCCCATGTTCCACCTCAGCTGAAGATGACTCACCTATTTCTAGTAATCAAGAAGACTCTCATGTGGTCTGTAAATCATCACTTCCTGAAATAGCTGATGAAGACACAGACACAGAGATTGTTTTTGAAGAGAGTCCTCCTACTCAGCAGAATGAAACTCAAGTTATAATTTCATCCTCCATACCTGAACCTGTCTATGACTCCCTAGCTCCTCAAAGCAAATGGTCAAGAGATCAACACATTCTTCTTGTCAACATCATTGGTGAACCAAATGTTGGGGTTACTACTAGACAGTGAATTCATGACTCAGAATCAGCCTCAGCCAATGAATGTTTGTTTGCTAAATTTCTTTCCTAAATTGAACCCAAGCGTGTAGCTGAAGCACTTCTTGAAGATGGATGGGTCTCTGCAATGCAGGAAGAAATCAATCAGTTTAAAAGAAACAAGGTATGGACTCTAGTGCCTGCTCCACCTGGTAAGAACATTTTTTTGGGTAAAAGGGATTTTGAACATCCCCGGTAAAATATATTACACCAAAAAACCGTTAAGTACAATGGAATGAGGCTGAAATGCCTCATTAACCTCAAGCTAAGGTTGAACCTCTAAGTCAATGAATGTCACATGCCACAATACATTAACAAGCCATAACATAACCTATAACACCAATAGGAAAAGACCACTTAGACCAAACAAACCCCCCACCAGCCCTAAAAAAGACTAACATAAGGGTCAAAAAATACTATCCGAGAGCTCCCAAAGGCGTTTGAACTCCAAAGCACCCCTAGACTTCTTGAAATTGCAAGATAAAAGCTTAAGCCGTACCGAAGACTTAACACATTCAATAACCTGCCCAACCGTACGCTTGTTGTTTTGGAACAATCCAATATTACGTTCTTGCCAAATGAAGTAGCAAGACGACGCTACTACAAGTTTAGCTACCACACCTCGAACCGTTCTCCGAGCCGAAAAAGGAATGATGTAATCCACAATATCAGTAATAGAAGCGCCCATAATAGATAGCCCAGCCAAACACTTCACTTCATTCCAAACCTGAAAAGAAAAAGGACACATAAAAAATAGGTGCTCGTGTGAGTTCGGCGGAACATCACACAACGAGCATTGGAATATCATAGCCCTTCCATGCAAGTCCCAAGCTCGAAGAGCGTCTTGGGTTTTTAACCGTCAGTTTGCAATCAGCCACATAATTAAAGCATGGCGAGGAACGCAATTTGAAAACTAAAAAACATCACACCAATTTACTTCAACATCCCGCGGCCGAATACATTCCCAAACCCTAGCCACCGAAAAGGGTTTTGCTTCCCCCAAATAATCCAGCCACATTAAACAATCCTCACGATCCGGGATAATATTAGGAACAACCCTATTCAAGAGCAAAGGATACTTCGTTACAAGAGAAACCGGCCATGACCAGTTACCCTCACCAATTGCATCCTTTACCTTAGAAGAAAAAGTATATCCCGCCCTGTGAATGTCCCGATTCGTAATAGATTCACCAACGGATTATGAGCGTCCCATTTGTCAAACCAAAGAGAACAAGTCTCACCATTACCAATACGATACATCACAAATTCACGGACCATCATACGAAGTTGAAGGATCTTCCTCCATGCCCACGTCATGTTGCCTCTACTCGGAATCTCAAATAAATGACGACCCTTAAGCTTATATTCAGAAATCCACTTCACCCATAACGACTCTTTTCGAATAAGGATATTCCAAATATGTGTAATCATAAGAGCCTTATTAAAAACAGAAAGCCGACGAACGCTAATCTAACACCCCCACAAATGCTATGCGCAGCGGAACTACAACATTTGGGTGCTAGGCAGTTATCATCACACACAAGCTATATCAAACGACTCAAAGAGACGTACAAGTTTAAGCATAATTTAAACATTGTTAAAACATACAAGTCTACAGTTTTCCAAATCCCAAGATGATACAACACAGAGTTTGCGTTTGGTCCCCACTGAATCTCAACCCCAAAAGATACATTTTTGTTCACATGACAGAAAAATAAAAGTGTTTCAAGTTAAATAATGGGTGGAAAACAAGTAGACCGCGAAGCCACACACAACTCCCATCCTTTGCATGCTCCATGCTATACTTCATCGATTACCTGAAACACATGCTAAATTGGGTCAACAAATAATGTTGAGTAATGTAAAGATTTTACTAGTTGAAAAAAGTTCGTTTTCTCGGTGTCTTCTTGATAGATGTGAAAACACCCATCCTTTTACCACTTATTTCTGGCTAAAACAAGACCAAAACACGTACTTAATATCATTTGTTTGGAATTATGCGTGGTTTTTATGTTTATTGTGTTTTCAGAGTCAACCGGATGAATATTGAAGAAAACATGGGATTGCACGGGTTTTATCAAGGAAAAAGACTCAAGACGAAGTCTATTGTCCAAGAGATGCAAAAGATTTGAAGTCATTGTGCCTATTTGAAGATTTATCGAAGAATAGAGCCAAAGATGGAAGATTCATATATGTCGAAGAACTCGAGTCTATTAAACAAAAGATTATAATACGAGTTGGAATTATTCACCGACACTTCTCAAATCCAAGTCGGAAACGTTTATTTGAAGAAGCTTGAAGAAAGAAGAAAAGAAGCCCGATATCAAAGCCCATTCACAATCCCATACACACGCCTATATAAAGGCCCTTACTTCACACACTTAGTTAGTTCTTTAGTTTTTCATTTTTCTCTAGTTTTGGGGAGAGAAAGTTCTCAACTTTCTCTCACTAAACTTTTCTTTTCTCCATTTTTATATTTCAAGTTTTAAGCTTTTGTATTTGGTATTTCATCAATCTAATTCAAGTTAAGCTTTTTAGTTCTTTAATCTCTTTCCTCATTTCTTGGATTTTCTTAATCATTTGATCCGATTGTTTAGTTTCATACGGTTTGGATTACTGAATGAGTTCGAGATCTAGTTTAATCTTTCTTGTTTCTTCTTAAGCTTATACATGTATAAGCTATAGGCTCTTAATGCTTATTAGCTTATTTCTTGTTTTGGCTTATTATTTTCGGATTTCATATATGTTTTAGTCATTCAAAAGTTTCATTTATAAAGTTTATTATTTTACGTTTTCAAAAGTTGTCAAATTTAAGCTTTTTGAGTCGTTTAACTTTTGGATTAGTTAGCTTATTGATTTTGCTTATTGAGATTTTAAGTTACCACCAATTTCGGAACAAAATTGTTTACATCGCAATACAAGGGTTTTAACATATTCCGACGGGTTCCTGCTCAGTATCGCAATAACCCAAGTGGGGTTTTACTTTGCGATAGGTTGTTTCTTACCCCTTATTCCGATCTGGGATTGCGATCGCATATTGCGATCGCACATTCCGACGGGATTTAAGGTCCTATTTTAAGTCGAAACTCTGGCCAGTTTTTATTTACAACATTCCGATCGACTTCATTGCGATAGACCATCATTCCGACATTCCGACAGCTTGCATTTTAATTATTCCGATGGTTGTTTTGACAAATATTCCGTTGGACTGATTTTAGTTATATTCCGCTGGGAACGATTTTGACATTCCGATAGCTTTGCAATTCTATATTCCGACGAATTAAGTTTTAAAATTTTACAAGGTTTTAAGTGTTAGTTTTATTAAGTGTTCAAGTGATTTTCTCATCTTGCCTTTAAGTTTTCAAACATTCATTTTTAACTTGTCAATTTAGTTTAATCTTTTAAAGCTTTAATTTTACTCTTCGACACTTACTTATTTGTCATTAGCTTAAAATAGATAAACAAACCAACACCTTCTTATTAACCAAGAACAAATCATTCCACTTAGAGCCGAGATCAATTCGAGAGGATATCGAGAGAATTTAGAGAACCCCATTGAAAATCACTAGTATCAAATGGCGCCGCTGCCGGCTCTTCTCGTTAAGATCAAAAGTTTTTTGTGAGAACTTGGATTTTGGGATATGTTCACCGTGAACGTTACTTTGTCACAAAAATTTTCAAAAAAAATAAAAAAATATAAAATTTTCAAAAATCCTAAAAATTAAAAAACATAAAAACCAAATTTTTTTTTGCTTTGTTTTTCTTTGTTAGTTCTTTTGCAGGTGTATGCGCACTCGATCAACGTCTTATCAAGAGCCCGAGCCTCTCGATAACTTAGACATGGCCGGTGTACAAAACAACAACATACCACCTCCAAACAATAATAATAACAATAACAACCCACCCTTCAACAACATGAATAATAACAACAATGAGCCTCTACCGGATAATCGCCCGATGATTGAACTGCTGCAAGCCCATGTAGATGGCAACACTGATCCAATTGTTATACCAGCAATTGCAGCCAACAATTTCAAGCTCAAATCAGGCTTTATCCAGATGGTCTCTGCTCAACCATTCTTGGGGCGTACCATTGATGATCCACATGACCACATCAAAAGATTCTTGCAACTCACTAACACGGTCAAGTTCAATGGTGTTCCACAAGAGGTTATCCGTCTACAACTTTTTCCCTTTTCTTTAGAGGGACAAGCCCGGCATTGGCTTGCTAAGGAACCGTCACAGAGTATTCTCTCGTGGACGGATTTGGAGACCAAGTTTATCAATTACTTTTTCCCACCCTCTCGTACTACCGCTTTGCGGAATGAAATCATAAATTTTGAACAAAAGTACGATGAGTCGTTCAGTGAATCTTGGGATCGTTTTAAAGATCTTTTAAGAAAATGCCCACAACATGGTTTTACCAAAGTGCACCAAATTAATACTTTTTATAATGGTTTAAGCATGAGTGACCAAGATTCACTAAACAGTGCCTCGGGGGGTAATCTTTTGGCTAAGACTTCCAATGCTGCTTGGGATATCATTGAGAATAAGTCTCGTGTGCAAACCAAGAGTGTTCGGACCAATGTTGCTAGTGCTAGTACTAGTGACAGCGACAAGCGACTTGACAAAATCACTACGCTTCTTGAATCGCTTGTTACCCACACCGTTAACAACACCAACAGCAACAACGCTAAAAACGCTCAAGTCAGTGCTGTTAACCAACCATGTGAAATATGCGGGGGTCCTCACTCTTACACCACTTGTACTGCCACCCAAGACTACCCTTCTGAGAATGTGAATGCAGCTTATGGCACCTATCCCCAACCTGCTTATCAAGCCAGACCTCAAGGTGACCGTAACTTGCTGAGCTACCGTTCCAACAACTACCTCTCACCACCCGGTTTTCCTCAAAACAACCCAAACCAACAACAAAACCTCAATCGCCCTACTCAACAACAACAACAACCTCGTACACCATACATCCTACCTCACAAACAACAACAACCACCTCAACGTAACAACCAAGTTTACCAGCAACCTGCTTATCAACCACCCGCATACAATGCTCCTCCCAACCAACCCACCGCTCTTCACCAAGAAGTGGAAACCTATATGAGGACTAACGATGTGATCATGGGGAATCTTCAGAGAGAAGTGCTCAACTTGAAAGCAAACCTGGTCAAACAAGGGAACGATCTAAGAGCTGACATGAGAAACACGTTGGATAGCCAAACAAATGACTTGAAGAACATGATGGCTAGTTTTTTCCAAGGTAATCAACCCTCTTCTTCGGGTACTCTTCTGAGTAACACCGTTGCGAATCCAAGAGGGGAGATGAAAGCAATCACTACTCGCAGTGGCAAAGGTACCAAGGAACCCGAGCTTCCTATACCTCCACCGGTGGTTGTGACTAAGGAGAACGAGTCACCTGCTCTTATTACTCATCCTTCTCCTTCCCCAATTTCTCCACCTCTTCCTTCTACCCCTCCTCCACCCATGGATGTGAGTGAGCCTATTCTCCCAAAGCCTTCCTCTTCTTCCAATATACCTTATCCATCTAGGTTGAGGAAAGAGAAGCTGAAAAGCAAGGATGATATTCAGGTTTCAAACTTTCTTAAGATGTTCAAACAATTGAATTTTAACATCTCCTTCGCTGAGGCTCTCGCTCACATGCCAAAGTACGCGAAAATGTTTAAAGATCTTCTGAGTGACAAGGAAAAGCTTCTTGATATTGCCAACATCCAACTTAATGAGAATTGCTCTGCAGTGCTCTTAAGGAAATTGCCAACCAAGCTTGGTGATCCGGGTCGTTTCTTAATCCCTTGCAATTTCCCGGGAGTAGAGAATTGCATGGCCCTAGCCGATCTAGGTGCCAGTATCAACTTAATGCCTCTAAGCGTTTGGAAGCAATTATCTCTCCCTGAGCTAGTCCCCACCAAAATGACTTTGGAATTAGCTAACCGTACGGTTGCTTATCCAGTGGGGATAGCCAAAGACGTCTTTGTAGGAGTCGACAAATTCACTTTCCCTGCCGATTTCGTCGTCGTCGACTACGAGATGGACCCTCGTGTTCCCTTGATCGTGGGTCGTCCATTCCTGAGGACCGGTCGCACTCTCATCGATGTTGAAGCTGGTGAGCTTATCATGAGAGTGGGTGACGATAAAATCGTCTTCAACATGGGAAAGTTGTCTAAACAACCTTATTCATACGAGAGTGTTAATTGTATTGACGTTCTTGATGAGGCTTGTGAAGAACACTTTAATGATGCTTGTAAAAATATTCCTACATCTCTTCCCAATGTTGAAACCGTTTCCTCTATTGATTCATCACTGTCTCTATTTGGAGAAAGTAATTTGTTTTGGAACAATCTTGAAGCCACCATGGGAGATGTGAACTTAGCTAATGATGATTCTCCCACCGATGGGGATGAAGACATGCATTTCTTTGATAACCTTCTCAATGAAGACAACCTTTCTCCACCATCTCCCACGGTTATTGCTATCGATACTCCGACTTTGAATACGCCTCCCGTCGAAAATCCTACGGATTTAGAGCTTAAGGAGTTGCCGCCCCATCTCGAGTATGTGTTCCTTGAAGAACAGAAGAAGTCGCCCGTCATTATCGCGAAGGATTTGAAAGATGAAGAGAAAACTCGCCTCATCGCCGTGCTTAAAGATCATAAGAAGGCTATTGCTTGGAAAATCTCTGATATTCGCGGAATTGATCCTCACTTCTGCACACACAAAATTCTCATGGAGGACGACTTTAAGCCCACAATTCAAAGCCAACGAAGGGTGAATCCAAAGATACATGAAGTCATCAAAACATAGGTTATCAAACTTCTTGATGCGGGTATGATTTACCCTATTTTGGATTCACCATGGGTTAGCCCAATCCATTGTGTGCCTAAGAAGGGCGGAATAACCGTTGTTCCCAATGAACACAACGAGTTGATTTCCACTCGTCTCGTTACTGGGTGGAGAGTTTGTATAGACTACCACAAACTCAATGATGCCACGAGAAAGGATCATTTCCCTCTACCTTTTATGGACCAAATGCTTGAACGTTTAGCGGGTAATGAATATTACTGCTTTCTTGATGGTTTCTCGTGTTATTTCCAAATACCCATCGATCCCCAAGATCAAGAGAAGACAACATTCACTTGTCCCTATGGCACATTTGCTTACAAAAGAATGCCTTTTGGCTTATGTAATGCGCCCGGGACTTTCCAAAGGTGCATGTTAGCTATCTTCCATGACATGGTTGAACAAACCATGGAAGTCTTCATGGATGATTTCTCGGTCTTTGGGGATTCCTTCTCTTCTTGCCTTGCCAATTTGGAACGTATGCTTAAGCGGTGCGAAGACACTCGCCTTGTTCTGAATTGGGAAAAATACCATTTTATAGTAAAAGAAGGCATCTTGCTAGGACACAAGATCTCGAAAGCCGGTCTTGAAGTAGACCGTGCTAAAGTCGATGTTATCGCTAAGTTGCCTCCACCTTCAACCGTGAAGGGTGTGAGAAGTTTTCTGGGTCATGCGGGCTTCTACCGTCGATTTATCAAAGATTTTTCTCAAATCGCTCGCCCGATGACCCACCTCTTAGAAAAAGATACTCCTTTTATCTTTTCCAAAGAGTGTCTTGAAGCCTTCAACTCGCTTAAGGATAAGCTAACTAAGGCACCCGTCTTGGTTACCCCCAATTGGGAGCTTCCCTTTGAGTTGATGTGCGATGCTAGTGATTTTGCTATTGGAGCGGTTCTGGGACAAAGAGTGAACAAACACTTCCAGCCAATCCATTACGCTAGCAAGACAATGACGGGGGCACAATTGCATTATACGACAACCGAAAAAGAGCTTTTAGCTGTTGTCTATGCCTTTGAAAAATTTCGCCCCTATCTTGTCCTTTCCACCACAATCGTTTACACCGATCACTCCGCGTTGAAGTACTTGTTGACAAAGCAAGATTCTAAACCAAGACTTCTTCGCTGGGTTTTGCTTCTCCAAGAATTTAAAATCGAAATTCGCGATAAAAAAAGGAGCTGAAAACCTAGCCGCGGATCATCTCAGTAGACTTGAGGATCCTTACCAAGGGGATCATCCGACCAAAGAAATCAATGATTCTTTTCCCTTGGAGACCTTAATGTCTATCAACTCGACTGCTGATGAAACCCCGTGGTTTGCGGACATTGCAAACTACTTGGCGGGTGGAATTCTCGTTGACGGGTTAACATCCCAGAAAAAGAAGAAGTTCTTTAACGACATTAAGACTTACTTTTGGGATGACCCGTATCTATTCAAACAATGTGCTGACTTGATTATTCGTCGTTGTGTTGATGGACCGGCAGCTTTAGAAATCCTTGACGCTTGCCACAAAGGACCCACCGGTGGTCACTTTGGTCCCAACTACACCGCCAAGAAAGTGTTTGACTCAGGATTTTATTGGCCCACCATCTATCGTGATGCTCACGAGATGGTTAAACGATGTGATGCTTGCCAAAAACAAGGCAAGATCACACATAAAGATGAGATGCCTCAAAATTTCATACAAGAATGTGAAATCTTTGATGTTTGGGGTATCGACTTTATGGGGCCATTCCCTTCTTCTAAAGGAAACAAATACATCCTTGTAGCCTTTGACTACGTCTCCAAATGGGTTGAAGCCAAAGCTTTACCCACTAATGACGCAAGGGTGGTTTGTAACTTTTTGAAATCTCTATTCGCTAGATTCGGTGTGCCTCGTGCCATTATTAGTGATCGTGGGACTCATTTTTGCAATGACCAATTTGCTAGAGTCATGGCTAAGTACGGTGTAAATCATCGTCTTTCCACAGCCTACCACCCACAAACTAATGGCCAGGCTGAAATATCCAACCGAGGACTAAAGCGAATTCTGGAAAGAACCGTGGGAGAGCATCGTGCCTCATGGGCTGATAAACTTGATGATGCTTTGTGGGCTTTCCGTACTGCATACAAGACTCCGATTGGTTGCACACCATATCGTCTCGTGTACGGGAAAGCGTGCCACCTCCCCATTGAGTTGGAGCACAAGGCTTACTGGGCCTTGAAGTGGGCTAATTTTGATATCAACAAAGCCGGTGACCTACGCAAGATCCAACTCAATGTGCTCAATAAACTCCGTAATGAGGCTTATGAAAACTCTTTGATCTATAAGGAGAGGACTAAGCTCATTCACGACTCTAAGATTAAGAACCGAGAGTTCCAAGTGGGAGATAAAGTTTTACTCTTTAACTCTTGGTTGAAAATCTTCTCGGGCAAGCTAAAATCTCGTTGGCCCGGCCCATTCACCATTGCCCAAATTTTTCCATATGGTACTCTCGAGCTCGCTCAACCTAATGGACCTAATTTTAAGGTGAATGGCCAACGAGTGAAGTTGTACTTTGGTGAGGACATCTCTCAGGAGATGATTCCATCCCTCACCACGTTCCCCATGAACTAATTTTGGGTCGAGTCAGGCTCGTGACTCGGTTATAAAAAACAAGCGCTCCTCGGGAGGCAGCCCGAGTATCTATCCTTTTATGTTTTTAACCTCCTAAGTGTAGGGGGGCCTACATAGGTGTTTGTATTTGTGTGGTGATGTGATTACAGGGATGAATGCACTCTTGGAATCTTTGAAGAACCGTGCTCACGTGTTATCCGAAATCCGGTTCTATCTCTCAACTATCGTGATTCAATTTTCTTCATACTCCATTTGAAATTGATCACCTTAGTCGTCTCTTCCTTAATTTGAGTTAACCAACGTGCACAATGTCATAAGTGTAGGGGAGACTTTTCCCACATGCTTAAACATTGAGGACAATGTTTATCTTAAGTGTAGGGGGGACTTCTATCGAAGTTTTAAGTGGACTTTTCCATGAAAATGCCTTCATTTAACCGGAAAATCATCTTTTTCAACATTTTTCAAATTTTTAATTAACTTTGGCCATTTAGTCGTAATTTTTAAATTTTTTATCGTTGCTTTCATATGTATATATCCCGCAATAAAGTCAAAAATATTAATAAAGTGGTGTAGCTAGTTTAGAAGTCTTTGACATATTAGGCCCGTTGCGTTTATTTTGACTCAACCCGAATAGACTTATCCAAGTTTATTCTAGCTAGTATCCTTAACCATGTAGACCTTAATTGGTTTATTAGGCTAAGTATCCACGAGTCTCATTACTTGAGATTTTAAATTGTGGAGAACGAGAAATGATAGAGTCAATTATAAGTCTGTATTCTTGCACAAGCTCACTTGGTGTAATTATTTGCCTATTCTCCCATCACTTGCTAATAAATTATCTGCAATAAGTAAGGTCGTACGATTTGAAAAGTTACTTAGCTTCTAGCCCAAGATCGTTTAAAAGTTGCTCGGTAATGATAAGAGTTCATAGCCAAGGCATAACTTATGAAGCGGGACGCGAAGATTGGCGAGTCCGAAAAGGCCCTAACAAGGCATGAGGATTCCATTTTATTGCTGAAGATCAAAAAGTGATGTGAAAAGCATTATTCCCAAAATCAATATGAAGGATCAAGACTCACGACGAAAAGCAATCAACTCCCATAAAGATCATGGAGAAGTCTATCTGAGAAGACCCTAACAAGGTATGAGGATAAATAGATCCAAGTCCGAAAAGGAGGCGGATCGTTGTATCTCGAAATCCCAATTAGAGATTGAAGAAATAATCATGAAGTCGTGGTCAACAAAGTTGGAGTACCCCTCAAAAGTCTCCAAGTGAAGAAACTCTATTACGATGAGAAGACCATTATCTCAAGAACGTCTCTCAAGATATGAAGTATGAAGTACATGCCAAATATCGGCCCGAGAAAGGTCTCAAATCGCGAACCAAGTTATGCCAAGATATGAACTTTTTGATATCCCGAGAAGCAGTTTTAAGAGATTTTGTCCTTTAGCTAACTATTGATTAAATCGTCCTACTTTGCTTTCAGCCTAAATAAACTATCGAAATAAGTCCAAAAATGCATCTTCATGATCATTCTAAGACAAAAATAAAATGTAAGAGATACACCTAGGAATAAGGGAGTTTAAGCATTTAATTAAGCCATGTGTGTGAGTGTTTGATTTGCTAACTTATAATAACAATGATCTCGTTTTTAAGCTTAGTTTGGGGAACGTGAAACTTGAGGGTGATGAATCGTCGCAGCACCAAAGCCCTAATGTAAGTCCTTGATCTCTTTGCAAGTCATTTCCATCCTTTTGTTTACTTTAAAGTTTTAATTTCTCTTAGTACTTTCATTTTCGTTTAGTAGTATCTTAATAAGGCCATGGTTGATTGATTATGAGAAAAGTGTAAATGTGCTTTGTCACTAAGCATTGCATGAGGGCATGTCAATAGTTAAGTGTAGGGGATTTGATAGGTGTGAAAACACCCATCCTTTTACCACTTATTTCTGGCTAAAACAAGACCAAAACACGTACTTAATATCATTTGTTTGGAATTATGCGTGGTTTTTGTGTTTATTGTGTTTTCAGAGTCAACCGGATGAATATTGAAGAAAACATGGGATTGCACGGGTTTTATCAAGGAAAAAGACTCAAGACGAAGTCTATTGTCCAAGAGATACAAAAGATTTGAAGTCATTGTGCCTATTTGAAGATTTATCGAAGAATAGAGCCAAAGATGGAAGATTCATATATGTCGAAGAACTCGAGTCTATTAAACAAAAGATTATAATACGAGTTGGAATTATTCACCGACACTTCTCAAATCCAAGTCGGAAACGTTTATTTGAAGAAGCTTGAAGAAAGAAGAAAATAAGCCCAATATCAAAGCCCATTCACAAGCCCATACACACGCCTATATAAAGGCCCTTACTTCACACACTTAGTTAGTTCTTTAGTTTTTCATTTTTCTCTAGTTTTGGGGAGAGAAAGTTCTCAACTTTCTCTCACTAAACTTTTCTTTTCTCCATTTTTACATTTCAAGTTTTAAGCTTTTGTATTTGGTATTTCATCAATCTAATTCAAGTTAAGCTTTTTAGTTCTTTAATCTTGATGTAGTGTTTTTACTACCCTTTAGGAAAACAAGGCAATAATATAGGGTAAGCAAGCACGATTTAGGAAAACCGTGTGTAAATGACCCTAAAAGTGAGTTCGTTCTCTCGAGGAGGCACGTGTGTTGTGAATTGAATTGATTGATTATGTTTTTGGTTATTAATGAGAAGAAAAGAAGAGAAAATGACGAAGACGAAAAAAAATAGAAAAATAAGGCAAAACACTACTAGAAAGTTACGACGAAGAACGTGAAAAACACAAAATTTAAAATTTTAATCTAAAAATTCCTAAAAATTACTAAAAACTCCCAAATAATATTCTAGGGGTTTACAAAAAATTCAAACTTGCCAAAACCTTTTAATTAATTTAATAATGACTTTTTAATGCTAATTAAAGCCCTAAAAATCACTTTTAAATATTAAAAAGCCCTAAACAAGATTTAATAGTTTGTAAACCTCAAAAATGACTTAATTAAACTAAAAACTATTTTTAAAAATTTTAAAACCCAATTAAACTATTTTTAAACTCCTAAAAACTATTAAAATGTATTAAATCTTAAATTAATTCTAAAAATTAATTGAAAAGCCTAAAAATTATTCTACAAATGGGAAAAGTCTTAATTAATGATAAAGAACCTAGGAAAAATGAAAAAGAAATTAAAATAAAACTTTTTATTTTAATGAATAAAATAATATTAAAATATTCTAAAAAATTAAAAGTCCTCAAATAAATTCTAAAAAATTCTCAAAAATCCTAAATGTTCTAACTAAGAAGAAAATGTAAATTAAAGTTTCTGAAACCTTTTAGTTAATTTTATATTAATTTTTAAAGTTGCCAAAAAACCCTAAAATTAAATAAAATCAAAAATTAAAGTTTTTGAAAACTTTAATTTATATGTAAACCTCAAAAATACAACTAGAAACCTAAAAACTATTTTTTTGTATTTTTTAACTACTGTTTAGTATTTTTTAAAGACTTTCTAAAATTAAAAATAGAAATAATCCTATTAAATAATTAAATAAAAGGAAAAATAATATTTTTAATCAGAAAAATCCTAAAACCTATGAATATCCTATGAAAATTGGAAAGAAGCCAAAAAGCTTAATAAATAAGCTGAAACTAAGCAAATAAGCTACGGCTTATTTAGAAAAGCCAAACTTAAACACACCTTAAATACAATTCCAAATCAAAGCTATCAGTCAAAGTCCCCAGGGCGCATTGGTTAGCACGTTTGGTTGTGAGAGGAGTGGCGCAGGTTCGAGTCCTGGCCACGTCCTTTTTGGTAATTTATTTTTTTTTTCTTTTTAGCTTTTTAAAACTTAATCAATACCACTTATAAGCTCACAAACACGAAACCAAATCCAAAATTTAACCAAGATTCAACAATTTACAAGGCAACTAGTGCCCAGGTCTGGGTATGTTTCTGAAAATCAAGTGTGAGTGCACACTTGAACTTTGAAAACCAAGAGGTCTTGGTTGTGCTTTGTTTGGTGATGTTTTGTTGGAACAAAGGGCACCCTTGTGCTTATTTAAGCACAAGGAGTCAAGACAAGCAAGTAATAACACTTAGCACACCAATGCAAGCAAAACAAGCACACAATAGCCTATGTCAAGCTTCTGTGATAAAAAGTCTAGACCAGTGGACTTATTGGCTTTTTACTTGCAACCTAATGATGTTCAATCAACCAAACTTTGCATACTCAACAACCAAATGATGCTCAAACAGATTTGCAAACCTATATCTCCCTAAGTCTCAACAGAATTCAATAAATCATGCACCAAAAATAAAAATAATCAAGCAGATGGTGACTTAGAAGATTTAGAACACACTTTTCACTTTTTCACCACACAACCTAGCTCAAAACTTGTTCTAAATGAACACACAACTAGCAAACACTAATCTCAACCTTTAATCAACCTTATAACACGTTTTATAATCAAAAATTCAAAATCTATCCCCTGCTAAAACTTGAAACCAAACACTCTTTTAAATTTTCTTTTCAAACTTTTTCAAACCAAATCCATTCCAAAGCTACTCAAACTAACCCTAATGGTATCTAACATGCATACATACACAAATCAACTCAGTTTCAACAGCTTAAACACATTTAAACCATCAAATCAACCAATCACATGAAGCATACTTTTTTTTTTCTGAAAATTAAGGCAAAAAGAGAATACCTTAGGACCCCACAATCCAGGGTCCTAGTGGATGTATAATCCACCTCCAATCCAACACGGGTTGGAGCAGACAAGGATCAACAACAGGTCTTCCACCTGGTTAAGAAAAATCAAAGAAAAGAGAACACAAATATGCAATATCCAATATGTATATTCTGTTTCTAACTTTTTCTTTCTTAAAATCTTACACAAATCTTTCCAAACTTGAATCACACGTTTTAAAACCTTTCACTCTCAGAGAATCATAATCCTTAGTCTACTTTCACTTTCCAAGAACCAAAATTTTCTGAATTTAGAAACTTTTTAAAACTTTTTGAAATATCTTAAAAATCAAACACAAACTTTAACAAATTGGAACTCAGCTTTGCATATACTTACACCAACTTTATATCAAGATTAAAAAAGGAATTACACTTGTATCCAACAAACACCAAACTTTTTAATTTATATAAAAAGGAAATACAAAAGTATTGCAAAAACTGGAACAAGAATAAAGGTTCACAGGTCGAACCTTTATATACTACTACATAGAACAATCTAGACTATTGAAACCCTAGCAATGGAATGCCCTAAAATGCCCTTGAAAATTTGACTGAGAATTGGTCAAATTTGTGCTCCATGTGATTCTGTTGGATGCCAGCTTGAAGACTTGTTTATGGGCATTGGATGAACCTTGGGGACAAAGGAAAGCAATCCCATACGTTTATCTTGTCTCCTTTTGGGTTTTTGTGGAAAACGACCTTGCAGGGGAGGCTTGGGGGGGGGGGGGGGGGGGGTCCACAGTCCATGTGATCATGTTGGGTGAGGTGGGTTTTGGTGAAAGTGATGGGTATTAGTGATCTGGAGAGATTTAGCTAAAACCCCTTTGATTTGAATGTTAATTAATCTGGGGTGATTTAGGGTTTATGGGTTTAGAAAAGGGGGTTTAATCTTAATTGGGTTTAAATAATTTTTAAAAACGTGTTATGGGAGGGAAATTGGTGGGGTTTGACTGGGGTGTTGACCCAGTTTAATACTTGGGTTGGATAATGGGTAATGGACGGGTAGGGTCGGTTTTGGGTAAGGGTTATGGGTAAATGGGTGGGTAGGGTTGACGTGTCAACGTCTGGTTGGGTGTGGGGGTATGGTGGTTTGACAGGTTTGGTCCCCAAGGTATTATCTTTCTTCCACTTTGTTTTAAAACTCCAACAGCGCCTAACTTGCCTTTGACAACTTTGGATAAGTTGTCAAATTTGGCACAATCTTCTTCAAAAACTTTTCCAAGGGTTTAAACTTGTATAAACTTGATTCCCAAGGGCTGGACTTGTAATATCTTCAAACATTAAGGATAATACTTGTACATTTGATAATTTGAGGGTCAAATGTGACAAGTTCTTCAAAGATGAGGGGCCATTTTTGCCAATCTTCAATTCTTCAAGGGTATTTTTGCAAATTTCCAAACTTGGGCCCGGTTCATTGTGCGACTTCGTTTCCCGTGTTCGTTTTTGATTGATTCTTGTGTTCTTTTGCCAATTCCTCAATATCCGTACCTAAAAATACACAAGTAACAAACACGAGCATATATTTGGCATGTTTTATGATATTTTATGCAATTTAAGGCCGTTTTGGACGATGAGACCATGTATAAAAGCAGTCTCATCACTCCCCCATACTAAACCATTGCCGTGCCCTCACGCAATGCTAAGAATAAAGTATCAAAGCATTTCCAAAATTTAATTTTATGACTTTATTGAAATGATAACTAGCTACATACTAAAATTACTACTACTTGTGTTTTAGACATAATGTATGATTTTCATCGCAAAATGGGACGTTTAGGTTCATAGAATAAGAACACGTGAATGCTTCGTTAGAAATAATTTCATCGTCCTCGATTTTCACCTTAATTCCATGCCAAGCGTGCAACGAGATCATTATCATTATAAGTTAGTAATGCTAACACTACTCATATGCCCTAATCACGTACTTATTCTCCCATTATTCCTAAGTTGTATCTCTTATATTTTATTATGTCTTAATGATCACGAGGATACATCATTGACTTATGCGATAATAGAGATTTAGGTCTAAAAATAGAGTCCTAACGGTGTAACTAAGACCATCAAATCAATAACCCCTCCTAATAGACAACGATGTTAAAAAATTAAGTTGACAAGAAGAATCGATAAACACGGTTTTATAACGGTTTTGAACATGAGACTTATTACCAAGAATTTTATACGCCCCCTAACGGAAGGACCTTATTATCTTTGGTTTACCTCCATCTTTTATTCAACTTCGCCATGAAGCTTTTATTATGACTTCGGTCTTGCCTTGCCTTTTATTATCCGCCTCATCGGTGGTTTTATTAGCCAAAGACGTATATCCTCACGCTAAATCGAATTTTGGATCTTTAAAGCTTCGAAGATTAAGGCTTGATTCACTTTCAATTTTGCATAGATTTTAGGCCTTGTGGGGCTTCAAATTGTTTGCTTGATTTAGGTGAGCACTTGAAATCTTATTATTGGGTGAAGCTTTCGATTATTAGGGTGCCAATACTTCAAAACCGTGACGCTGGCGATACCTTAATGTCTTCCCAATTTAATTACACGGAAGCTACTAGAAAAGACTAGAAACCCAACAATCAAAACTAAACCGCTAAATCAATATTTATTAAGCAAAAAATATTTACATGCGAAGGGAGACTAAGCAAACAACGAGAACACATGAGTTTTTGAAAGAATACGAGTACTCTACGTTTAGCATAGTAACTTATAATTAACTCTATCATTTCTCGTCCTCATTTAAGAGACTTAGCCTAATGTGTAGTTAAGGAATTAAAGCTAAGTGCTCAACACGCACGGTCGAGTCAAAAATTACTCTTATTCTCGCCATCGGAAAATCTACATTCGTGTCTTCAAACACTTATAAAACATGCGAAATTTTTTTAAAATTTGGCCATTTTTAGCCTTATTTTGCAAGAAAATGATAACAAAACGATAAACTTTGGAAAGCGTGAAGGTTTGGCAAGGCAAGTATCTATTCACCCCCCCATACTAAAGTTAAACATTGTCCTCAATGTTTCGAGTCTAGGGGTACAAACACCCCCATACTAGAGACGTAGTCGAATGCCTAATCTAGCATGGAAAGGGTGTAACCAATAAGTTTAAAGCCGTTTATGAGGTGTGCTAAAAAAACCTAAGGTTAGAACATAAAAGGATATATCATATGTGGATATTGGGAATGGCCTCCAAAGCAAACGATCGAGTGCTCCCATGAAACGAACACGAGAGGCTCCAATCGTGAAGATGATGATCTAAAAGACACAATGCACAAACAACCACGGAACAAAGGTTGGAAGGGCACAAATCCCCTCACATTAAACTAATTAGAAATCAATAATATGTACATGGATAAGCATGGGTCTCCCCCACGAGGCACCTTGTTTTTGATAACCGAGTCAAAAGCTCGACTCGAATCCCCATAAATGTGATCATTTAGGGATAATCATGGTTTGGTCAATTTTTGGTGGGGCTTACATGATAAACAAGGCCCAAAAACAACCGGTATTAAGGACTAAGTCCTTTGATGATGCAAAATACCGGGATCAAAGATGGCGTTCTCGTTTTCTTTGGAAAAACAAATCAACGCCACTTTGTCGTGTGTCAACACAAACTCAAAGAGTTTCAAGAAAATAGATGAGAAGAAATAGAAGGGTGGGACAATGGGTAAGTCTCTAAAAACATGAGCTACTCGAGGTAGACTCGCACCAATCAAATGAAAAGATTTTCCATTTATTGCATCGGTGGAAGACCGAGATTTCCCTATAAAAGCAATTCCAGGATCAAATATCTCGTCCTCGGTGGAGAAAGGAGAGGGAACATAAGGGGCTTCCCCCACACTTGGTCCACACAAAGCATCGTCAAAAGGAGAAGACGAGCTTGTAGTACTCAAGACACGCGGTGATGACGGAGTTAGAATAGTAGAAAAATCTTTTAAATTAGATTCAAAATCTTTTCCTTTTTCATCTTTAACACTCTCCTTGTGAAAACCCGATTTAATTATGTCGAAAATATTTGGTGTATCTAAAACAATGTTAGTCACACTAAAAATTCTCACATTTTGAAAGCGTTTTGGTTTAGGTGGTGGCAAGTTTTCAAATCTTTTGTCAACAAAGAAAACCTCCCCATTGGGATCAACGTATTCATCATCCGAAGAATCACTCGAGATTGGTATCAAAGGCTTAACACTCTTAACCTCCATCGGCGGAGGGGACGAAACTTCATTTTTATCAACTCCTAAAACTCTATTTGAAATCTTTTGACAAATGTTTTTGATGGGATTGACATTGTACAAAGATGTGATTGAATAAACATGAGAAAGAGTGGAGTTTTGGGTTGCATTAATGACGAGTTCTTCCTCATTGAAACGAAGAGTGATTTTTCTTGCATGCACATCGATAAGTGCTCTCGAGGTATCCAAAAAAGATCGACCTAAAATTAACGGAACTTTAGGATCGATGGGAATATCAACAACTATGAAGTCCACGGGATAATAGAATTTCCCAACTTTCACAAAGACGTCCTCGGCAACTCCATAAGCTAGAATCGTAGAATGATCGGCCATTTCGATTGACATTCTTGAAGGAGTGAGATTTGGAAGATTGAGCGATTTAAAAATCTCGAGAGGCATCAAATTAATACTAGCACCAAGATCGGCCAAGGCGTAGCATTCTTCCATGTCTTGGATAGCACATGGGATTAAAAACTTTCCAGGATCACCGACCTTTTGAGGTATGCGGCTTAGAAAAACCGAAGAACAACTAGATGATTTTTTTAATTTTTCTTTGTTATTCAACATACTTTTGAAGTTTGCGGCAAATCGAGGCATCATGACTAAGGCGTCGGCAAAACTTATATTAAAATGCAAGTCACGAAACATTTTCATAAAAAGTTCAAATTGATAATTATTTCGTTCTTGTGCCTTTTCCTTGTTTCGTCTTGATGGGTAGGGTAAAGGTGGTGTGGGTTGGGGCAAATTAGGCATAGGCATCGGCCTTGGAATCTCGGGTTCCATAATGGGTATTGGTTCAACCGTAGGTGTGGTTTGAGCGGTACTTCGTGGGCTTGAGATGTGCTCCTTTTCAACCTCAACCTCGGGTTCTTTCTCTTTTTCCTTCTCCATAGAAGTACTTGGACGAGAAATGGGTTCTTTGAAAGTTTTTCCACTACGAGTGGTAATAACCTTCAACTCTCCTTTCGGGTTCACGATGGTATCACTAGGAAGACCACCCGAAGAAGAGGGCTTACACATGATAGCTTCAAACATTTTAGCCATTCGATCTTCAAACTTAGATTGCCTAGCATCCGCTTTCAACAACTCTTGCTTAATCTCATGTTGTCCTTGCTCCATTTTTTGTTGATTTTGTTGGAGTCGTGTGACATTTCCTTCCATTTTATTAGCATGAGTTTTAAGTTCATTAGCAAGTTCGGTTTTAAGCTCATTTTTCAATTCGGATCTTAAGCTAACCATTTCACGTTGCATGTTGTCAAACTTAGCATCATTAGCCTTAGCATAATTCAAAAATTCTCCTTGAAGATTTTTGGTGTGATCGTTTTGAAAACCTTGGGCATTAGTTTGAAAATCACGATTTTGGTTTTGGTTTGAAATTTGCCCATTTCCACTTTGGTAATTACCTTTGTTATAGTTCCTTTGATTTCCTTGGTAATTCCCACCTTGATTGTTGTTGTTGCGATAATTATTAGCATTTTGATTGGGTTGAGCTTGATTTGAACGTGAACCTTGACCGATTTGGTTATAAGTTCCCGTGGCTACAAAAGCATTCGAAGTGTTACCATCCGCGGTAATGCACTCGGATAAATCATGAGCTCCCCCACACGACAAACAACTTTTAGAAACCGCTTTAACCGAAGCGGTGTTGGAAGCTTCTTGAGCCTTCCAATGGGACATAAGGTTTGCAAATCTATCGAAAAATCGGTTTTCTTCATTTGCTTCATCATGTAATGCATTGATACTTTGAGACGATGATGAGCCCCTTTTGGCAACACTCGGTGTGTGACGAGGGCTATAAACCTTAGACCTATTCTCGATTATGACCAAAGATTCTTCAACCGTTTTACACAAAAAATTACCACCCGCGGCGGCATTTAAATAATCTCTTTCATGATCGTTAAGTCCATTGTAAAACGTGTCGATTTGGTGCAAATCGGAAAAACCATGATGAGGACATTCGTGTAACATCTCCTTAAACCTATTCCAAGCCGTAGAAAAACTTTCATTTGATTCTTGTGAAAATTTAGAAATCTCGTTTTTCAAATGCGTAGTCTTAGAGGGCGGAAAAAATTGGTTCACGAACTTCGAAACGAGATCCTTCCACGTCAATATAGAATTGGGTGGCTCTTTCTCTAACCAAATTTTAGCGGGCCCCGCTAAGGAATACGGAAATAACATCATCTTAATCGAGTCATTCGAGACATCCTTGAATTTGCACGTGGCGGTAAGACGATTAAATTGGCGGATATGGTTGTGCGGATTGTCCTTCTCATCACCACGGAATTTGTTGTTTTGGATCATCGACAACAAACCCGTTTTAACTTCAAAATTCTCCGCAAGGATTGCGGGAATCACAATAGCTTCTCCATAACCCTCGGTGGGTGCTTGAAGTAACTCCATCATAGTTCGATTCGCCATGGTTGGTTCTTCTCGTACAATGGGTTCGTCAATAGGAGATTCCTCACTAGAAAGAGTGAGTGATTTGTTTCTTCGTTTACGAGCACGTCTAGCTTTAGAGCGAGTTTGCATAAACGTCACGTACAACGAGAAGGCGAGCAAAGAAGATTCTTTTTGGTATTTTGTGTTTTTTCAATTTTTTGTGGTTTTTGATTGTATTAACTTTTTTTGGAATTGGTGAATATATTGAGTAGACAACAAGTCCACAAATCTCCTCACTTAATCAAATCTCTTGATTAAAAAGGCCTCAAGGAATGAAAACGATCACGTGGAGTGAACGCCTTCGATGACTTTAGAACGATGGTGGAACACCAAATCGTTCAAGAGGGTTTAATCAAATGAAACCAAGAAAATATATATGATATGTATTAATACTTTGGGCGGCAAAACCCTCGATTCACTCTCAAAATCAAATACGCACAAGCAAGCGGAGGAAACGAGGCGGCGCGAAGCACTTAAGAGCCTTTTTCCTTTAGGTCGTGAAATACAACCGCCTTATACCCACCTTATAGTTTGTATTATCAAAATCAAGCTTCACGAAAGTATTTATCTATTTTTGCCTTTTTCTTTGGTTTGAGATTCGAATACAATGATCGAGTGATGAAATCCCAAATCAAGGTTGTGATTGCTCACGTATTTGGAGTACTTGTGTATTTATTGTTCTACGTATACAATATAGTAATAGTATTCACACAAAAACCGAAAAACGATAATACGTATTAATAGAGTGCTATTAATACAATTATATTTATGGCTAATATATAAAAACAACAATGGTCAATCAAAACACAACACGCCTCCCCGGCAGCGGCGCCAAAAATGATGTAGTGTTTTTACTACCCTTTAGGAAAACAAGGCAATAATATAGGGTAAGCAAGCACGATTTAGGAAAACCGTGTGTAAATGACCCTAAAAGTGAGTTCGTTCTCTCGAGGAGGCACGTGTGTTGTGAATTGAATTGATTGATTATGTTTTTGGTTATTAATGAGAAGAAAAGAAGAGAAAATGACGAAGACGAAAAAAATAGAAAAATAAGGCAAAACACTACTAGAAAGTTACGACGAAGAACGTGAAAAACACAAAATTTAAAATTTTAATCTAAAAATTCCTAAAAATTACTAAAAACTCCCAAATAATATTCTAAGGGTTTACAAAAAATTCAAACTTGCCAAAACCTTTTAATTAATTTAATAATGACTTTTTAATGCTAATTAAAGCCCTAAAAATCACTTTTAAATATTAAAAAGCCCTAAACAAGATTTAATAGTTTGTAAACCTCAAAAATGACTTAATTAAACTAAAAACTATTTTTAAAAATTTTAAAACCCAATTAAACTATTTTTAAACTCCTAAAAACTATTAAAATGTATTAAATCTTAAATTAATTCTAAAAATTAATTGAAAAGCCTAAAAATTATTCTACAAATGGGAAAAGTCTTAATTAATGATAAAGAACCTAGGAAAAATGAAAAAGAAATTAAAATAAAACTTTTTATTTTAATGAATAAAATAATATTAAAATATTCTAAAAAATTAAAAGTCCTCAAATAAATTCTAAAAAATTCTCAAAAATCCTAAATATTCTAACTAAGAAGAAAATGTAAATTAAAGTTTCTGAAACCTTTTAGTTAATTTTATATTAATTTTTAAAGTTGCCAAAAAACCCTAAAATTAAATAAAATCAAAAATTAAAGTTTTTGAAAACTTTAATTTATATGTAAACCTCAAAAATACAACTAGAAACCTAAAAACTATTTTTTTGTATTTTTTAACTACTGTTTAGTATTTTTTAAAGACTTTCTAAAATTAAAAATAGAAATAATCCTATTAAATAATTAAATAAAAGGAAAAATAATATTTTTAATCAGAAAAATCCTAAAACCTATGAATATCCTATGAAAATTGGAAAGAAGCCAAAAAGCTTAATAAATAAGCTGAAACTAAGCAAATAAGCTACGGCTTATTTAGAAAAGCCAAACTTAAACACACCTTAAATACAATTCCAAATCAAAGCTATCAGTCAAAGTCCCCAGGGCGCATTGGTTAGCACGTTTGGTTGTGAGAGGAGTGGCGCAGGTTCGAGTCCTGGCCACGTCCTTTTTGGTAATTTATTTTTTTTTCTTTTTAGCTTTTTAAAACTTAATCAATACCACTTATAAGCTCACAAACACGAAACCAAATCCAAAATTTAACCAAGATTCAACAATTTACAAGGCAACTAGTGCCCAGGTCTGGGTATGTTTCTGAAAATCAAGTGTGAGTGCACACTTGAACTTTGAAAACCAAGAGGTCTTGGTTGTGCTTTGTTTGGTGATGTTTTGTTGGAACAAAGGGCACCCTTGTGCTTATTTAAGCACAAGGAGTCAAGACAAGCAAGTAATAACACTTAGCACACCAATGCAAGCAAAACAAGCACACAATAGCCTATGTCAAGCTTCTGTGATAAAAAGTCTAGACCAGTGGACTTATTGGCTTTTTACTTGCAACCTAATGATGTTCAATCAACCAAACTTTGCATACTCAACAACCAAATGATGCTCAAACAGATTTGCAAACCTATATCTCCCTAAGTCTCAACAGAATTCAATAAATCATGCACCAAAAATAAAAATAATCAAGCAGATGGTGACTTAGAAGATTTAGAACACACTTTTCACTTTTTCACCACACAACCTAGCTCAAAACTTGTTCTAAATGAACACACAACTAGCAAACACTAATCTCAACCTTTAATCAACCTTATAACACGTTTTATAATCAAAAATTCAAAATCTATCCCCTGCTAAAACTTGAAACCAAACACTCTTTTAAATTTTCTTTTCAAACTTTTTCAAACCAAATCCATTCCAAAGCTACTCAAACTAACCCTAATGGTATCTAACATGCATACATACACAAATCAACTCAGTTTCAACAGCTTAAACACATTTAAACCATCAAATCAACCAATCACATGAAGCATACTTTTTTTTTTCTGAAAATTAAGGCAAAAAGAGAATACCTTAGGACCCCACAATCCAGGGTCCTAGTGGATGTATAATCCACCTCCAATCCAACACGGGTTGGAGCAGACAAGGATCAACAACAGGTCTTCCACCTGGTTAAGAAAAATCAAAGAAAAGAGAACACAAATATGCAATATCCAATATGTATATTCTGTTTCTAACTTTTTCTTTCTTAAAATCTTACACAAATCTTTCCAAACTTGAATCACACGTTTTAAAACCTTTCACTCTCAGAGAATCATAATCCTTAGTCTACTTTCACTTTCCAAGAACCAAAATTTTCTGAATTTAGAAACTTTTTAAAACTTTTTGAAATATCTTAAAAATCAAACACAAACTTTAACAAATTGGAACTCAGCTTTGCATATACTTACACCAACTTTATATCAAGATTAAAAAAGGAATTACACTTGTATCCAACAAACACCAAACTTTTTAATTTATATAAAAAGGAAATACAAAAGTATTGCAAAAACTGGAACAAGAATAAAGGTTCACAGGTCGAACCTTTATATACTACTACATAGAACAATCTAGACTATTGAAACCCTAGCAATGGAATGCCCTAAAATGCCCTTGAAAATTTGACTGAGAATTGGTCAAATTTGTGCTCCATGTGATTCTGTTGGATGCCAGCTTGAAGACTTGTTTATGGGCATTGGATGAACCTTGGGGACAAAGGAAAGCAATCCCATACGTTTATCTTGTCTCCTTTTGGGTTTTTGTGGAAAACGACCTTGCAGGGGAGGCTTGGGGGGGGGGGGGGGGGGTCCACAGTCCATGTGATCATGTTGGGTGAGGTGGGTTTTGGTGAGAGTGATGGGTATTAGTGATCTGGAGAGATTTAGCTAAAACCCCTTTGATTTGAATGTTAATTAATCTGGGGTGATTTAGGGTTTATGGGTTTAGAAAAGGGGGTTTAATCTTAATTGGGTTTAAATAATTTTTAAAAACGTGTTATGGGAGGGAAATTGGTGGGGTTTGACTGGGGTGTTGACCCAGTTTAATACTTGGGTTGGATAATGGGTAATGGACGGGTAGGGTCGGTTTTGGGTAAGGGTTATGGGTAAATGGGTGGGTAGGGTTGACGTGTCAACGTCTGGTTGGGTGTGGGGGTATGGTGGTTTGACAGGTTTGGTCCCCAAGGTATTATCTTTCTTCCACTTTGTTTTAAAACTCCAACAGCGCCTAACTTGCCTTTGACAACTTTGGATAAGTTGTCAAATTTGGCACAATCTTCTTCAAAAACTTTTCCAAGGGTTTAAACTTGTATAAACTTGATTCCCAAGGGCTGGACTTGTAATATCTTCAAACATTAAGGATAATACTTGTACATTTGATAATTTGAGGGTCAAATGTGACAAGTTCTTCAAAGATGAGGGGCCATTTTTGCCAATCTTCAATTCTTCAAGGGTATTTTTGCAAATTTTCAAACTTGGGCCCGGTTCATTGTGCGACTTCGTTTCCCGTGTTCGTTTTTGATTGATTCTTGTGTTCTTTTGCCAATTCCTCAATATCCGTACCTAAAAATACACAAGTAACAAACACGAGCATATATTTGGCATGTTTTATGATATTTTATGCAATTTAAGGCCGTTTTGGACGATGAGACCATGTATAAAAGCAGTCTCATCAAATCTCTTTCCTCATTTCTTGGATTTCCTTAATCATTTGATCCGATTGTTTAGTTTCATACGGTTTGGATTATTGAATGAGTTCGAGATCTAGTTTAATCTTTCTTGTTTCTTCTTAAGCTTATACATGTATAAGCTATAGGCTCTTAATGCTTATTAGCTTATTTCTTGTTTTGGCTTATTATTTTCGGATTTCATATATGTTTTAGTCATTCAAAAGTTTCATTTATAAAGTTTATTATTTTACGTTTTCAAAAGTTGTCAAATTTAAGCTTTTTGAGTCGTTTAAGTTTTGGATTAGTTAGCTTATTGATTTTGCTTATTGAGATTTTAAGTTACCACCAATTTCGGAACAAAATTGTTTACATCGCAATACAAGGGTTTTAACATATTCCGACGGGTTCCTGCTCAGTATCGCAATAACCCAAGTGGGGTTTTACTTTGCGATAGGTTGTTTCTTACCCCTTATTCCGATCTGGGATTGCGATCGCATATTGCGATCGCACATTCTGACGGGATTTAAGGTCCTATTTTAAGTCGAAACTCTGGCCAATTTTTATTTACAACATTCCAATCGACTTCATTGCGATAGACCATCATTCCGACATTCCGACAGCTTGCATTTTAATTATTCCGATGGTTGTTTTGACAAATATTCCGATGGACTGATTTTAGTTATATTCCGATGGGCACGATTTTGACATTCCGATAGCTTTGCAATTCTATATTCCGACGGATTAAGTTTTAAAATTTTACAAGGTTTTAAGTGTTAGTTTTATTAAGTGTTCAAGTGATTTTCTCATCTTGCCTTTAAGTTTTCAAACATTCATTTTTAACTTGTCAATTTAGTTTAATCTTTTAAAGCTTTAATTTTACTCTTCGACACTTACTTATTTGTCATTAGCTTAAAATAGATAAACAAACCAACACCTTCTTATTAACCAAGAACAAATCATTCCACTTAGAGCCGAGATCAATTCGAGAGGATATCGAGAGAATTTAGAGAACCCCATTGAAAATCACTAGTATCACTTCTCGAATTGATCTCTGGTTAATTGTGCGACTCAGTTGTTTTTGGTGAAACAAATATTTTTGGTTTTGGTAAATTAAATGTGCAAGACTTAAAAATAAATAACAAGTAATTAAAACTAAAACTAGTTGAAACGTAAAACTGTGCATTATTTAAAACGTTAAAAGTAAATGACGAGAATTTAAATGACGTAAAATTAAAGCTTAACGAAAAGTAAATTGACAATTAAATAAAAATGCAAAATGAAATTAAAATGAACTAAAAATAAAACGAGAAAAATTGACATTTTAACTAAAACAAAATACTAAAACAAAACAGAATACCCAATCGGAATACACCCGATCGGAATCCAATCGGAATCCGATCGGAATGTACCACCGTCGGAAAATAATGATCGGAATGAGCAAACGAGCATGATCGGAATACTGGGAATGGATCCAGATCGGAAAGTAAGCGTGATCGGAATGTGGGAAAGAGATTCCGATCGGAATGCTTAGAAAACACACCCAATCGGAATGAGTAAAAACATGCTGAATCGGAATATAGTAAAAATGCTACTAATCGGAATATAACAAAAGCCTACAATCGGAATAATTGAAAATAACCCAATCGGAATATTAAGAAATAAACTCAATCGGAATGTTTATAAACCCTTTTCCGATCTAGTGATCGGAATAAGGGGTGCTTGGTCGGAAAGATCAGAAACCCTTTTCCGATTTGACAATCGGAAAGAGGGGTGTGGTGGCTGGTCGGAATAAGCTGATCGGAAAGGGGTTTAAACCCTTTCCGATATATATGGGATTCGATAAAAGCTAGGTAATAAGCTATATTGAATAAGCTAATACCCAAAACTAAACGAATCAATCATGAAATGGATCAAATAAGCACTAATCACAACTTATCCAACTCAAAAATAAGCAAACTTTCAAATCAAACTATAAAAAGATGAACTTTTTAAGAAAACTTTTAAGGAAAATAAATAATCTAAACACAAATTAAGCCAATAAGCATGTCAAGCTCAAAGCTTAATCCATGTAAAAACTT
Organism: Glebionis coronaria; assembly: GCA_025667525.1. Taxonomy (NCBI): domain Eukaryota; kingdom Viridiplantae; phylum Streptophyta; class Magnoliopsida; order Asterales; family Asteraceae; genus Glebionis; species Glebionis coronaria. Next base: position 335,293,128 of record CM046881.1, on the reverse strand, counting down.
GAATCAAAGATAAGCAAAATAAGAAAGGTAGAAGAAGATGATTAAAAATAAGAACTTGATTAAAAGAAAAGATTCTAAAATTAAAAGACTTACTTGAATTGAAGAAATTAAAAGTGCATAACAAGAAATTAAATTGCAAGAAATTAAATGACAAGAAATGAAAATGGTGGAAGTGTGGTTTGTCAAGCCACCAACAACAAAAAATGAAATAAGCGTAATCTATATATAGGGGTGATTAGGGAGGAGCTTAGGAAGCTTCCTCCCTCTTTCCTCTTTTCCTTAATTGCACACTTAAGTCCTTTTCTTCTTAATTGTTTGTTAATCTTGGACTTAATTACTTTGTCTCGGGATTTCTTTGAACTCGTCTTGAATTTTCTTCATAAATAAGACTCGAGTTCTTCGGCTTTTAGTAAACTTCCGTCTTTTGACTTTTTCTTCGATAAATCTTCAGAATTGGTCTTGGACTTCCGTTCTTTTTCCACTCTTGATCTTTCAACTTCATCTTTCGTCTTTTTCTTCGATAAAAGCCCGTGAATGCCGTGTTTTCTCCACTTTTCACCTTTTCGTCCTAAATCACAACAAAAACACAAACCACGCATAACTCCGACATAAATGACATAAAATACACTTTTGGCTCGGTTATTATTGTAATTAAGTGGTAAAATGGATGGGTGTTTTCACACCTATCAAATCCCCTACACTTGACCATTGCCATGCCCTCATGCAATGCTTAGTGATAAAGCAAGTTTACACTTTTCTCATAATCAATCAACCTTGGCCTTATAAAAATATTACTAAACAAAAATCAAAGGACTAAGAGAAATTTAAATTTTAAAGGAAACAAAAGGATAGAAAACCATTTTCACTTGAAAATAGCTATATGGAAATAACTTTCAAAGAGATCAAGGACTTACATTAGGGCTTTGGTGCTGCGAAGATTTATCATCCTCAAGTTTCACGTTCCCCAAACTAAGCTTAAGAACGAGATCATTGTTATTATAAGTTAGAAAATCAAACACTTACACACATGGCTTAATTAAATGCTTAAACTCCCTTTATTTGCTATGGGTTCTAGATTAATGTCTCGGTATCTCCTCGAATTTATCACGGTTCTAAGTGGAATGATTTGTTCTTGGTTAATAAAAAGGTGTTGGTTTGTTTATCTAATTTAAACTAATAACAAATAAGTAAGTGTCGAAAAGTAAAATTAAAGCTTAAAAAGATTAAACTAAATTGACAAGTTAAAAATAAATGTTTAAAAACTTAAAGGCAAAATGAGAAAAATACTTGAACACTTAATAAAACTAACACTTGAAAACTTTGTAAAAACGAAAAACTAAATCCATCGGAATATTTGAAACCTACACTGATCGGAATAAGCTAAACACCAAATCGGAATATATTCCGATCTGTTTGATCGGAATGATCTGTTTGATCGGAATGTTCAAAAGAGTACTGATCGGAATATGGGAAAGGAATTCAAATCGGAATAATAAAAAACAAGTATAATCGGAATGTTTAATAAAAGACCCAGATCGAAATATCCCACAAGGAGTCAGATCGGAATGCTGAGATGGTGCTAGTCGGAATGTCTCACAAAACCACCAATCGGAATATCACAAAACACACTAATCGGAATAATCATAAAACCCTAATCCGATCTGACTGATCGGAATGTGAAGATTGCCAATGATCAGAATACGAAAACCCTTTTCCGATCTAATGATCGGAAAGAGGGTGCTATGCTCGGAATAACCCAATCGGAAAAGGGTTATACCCTTTCCGATACCTTTTTGATCCGAAATAAGCCAAGAAAATAAGCTATAATGAAAAGCTAATCTCCAAAACTAGCACGAATCTATAGTGAAATATACCAAATAAGCACAAATAAGAACTTATCCAAACTTAAAGTAAGCAATTTTTAAATCAAATGATAAAAAGATAAACTTTTTAAGAAAACTTATAAAAAGTAAATAAGCTAAACATGTAAATAAGCCAATAAGCACAAGAATCTTAAAGCTTAATCAAATGAAAGCTTATGTAGGAACAAAAAGATTAACTTTTTAAGCACAAAAACATTAAGAACAACACGGATCAAATGTATTTTGCACCAAAAGTTAACTAAAATCAAGAAAGGTAGAATGAGATTAAAGATTAAAAGCTTGAATTTAAACTTGATTAATGAAAAACAATACAAAAGTTTAATCTTGAAAGAAAGAAAGATGAAAACTAGTGAGAGAAAGTTGAGAACTTTCTCTCTCTAAAACTAGAGAGAATGAAAAACTAAAAACTAACTAAAAACTAAAACTAACTCCAAAATGGTGAAGTGAAATCCTATATATAGGCGTGTGGTGGTGGGCTTGTGAATGGGCTTTGGTTTTGGGCTTCTTTTCTTCTTTCTTCTTTAGTCTTTACGTCTCTTTAAATAAACGTTTCCGACTTTGGATTTTGAGAAGTGTTGGTGAATAATTCCAACTCGTCTTATAATCTTTTATTTAATAGACTCGAGTTCTTCGACATATATGAATCTTCCATCTTTGGCCCTTTTCTTCGATAAATCTTCAAATAGGCACAATGACTTCAAATCTTTTGCATCTCTTGGACAATAGACTTCGTCTTGAGTCTTTTTCTTCGATAAAACCCGTGCAACCCCACGTTTTCTTCAATATTCATCCGGTTGACTCTGAAAACACAATAAACACAAAAACCACGCATAATTCCAAACAAATGATATTAAATACGTGTTTTGGTTTCGTTTTAGCCAGAAATAAGTGGTAAAAGGATGGGTGTTTTCACACCTATCAAATCCCCTACACTTAACCATTGCCATGCCCTCATGCAATGCTTAGTGATAAAGCAATTTTACACTTTTCTCATAATCAATCAACCTTGGCCTTATTAAAATACTACTAAACAAGAATTAAAGTACTAAGAGAAATTAAAACTTTAAAAGAAACAAAAGGATAGAAAATAGCTACGTGGAAATAACTTGCAAAGAGATCTAAGACTTACATTAGGGCTTCGGTGCTGCGACGATTTATCACCCTCAAGTTTCACGTTTCCCAAACCAAGCTTAAAAATGAGATCATTGTTATTATAAGTTAGCAAATCAAACACTTACACACATGGCTTAATTAAATGCTTAAACTCCCTTATTCCTAGGTGTATCTCTTATATTTTATTTTTGTCTTAGAATGATCATGAAGATGCATTTTTGGACTTATTTCGATAGTTTATTTAGGCTGAAAGCAAAGTAGGACGATTTGATCAATAGTTAGCTAAAGGACAAAATCTCTTAAAACTGCTTCTCGGGATATCAAAAAGTTCATATCTTGGCATAACTTGGTTCACGATTTGAGACCTTTCTCGGGCCGATATTTGGCATGTACTTCATACTTCATATCTTCGAGAGACGTTCTTGAGATAATGGTCTTCTCATCGTTAATAGAGTTTCTTCACTTGGAGACTTTTGAGGGGTACTCCAACTTTGTTGACCACGACTTCATGATTATTTCTTCAATCTCTAATTGGGATTTTGAGATACAACGATCCGCCTCCTTTTCGGACTTGGATCTATTTATCCTCATACCTTGTTAGGGTCTTTTCGGATAGACTTCTCCATGATATTTATGGGAGTTGATTGCTTTTCGTCGTGAGTCTTGATCCTTCATATTGATTTTGGGAATAATGCTTTTCACATCACTTTGGATCTTCAGCAATAAAATTGAATCCTCATGCCTTATTAGGGCCTTTTCGGACTCGCCAATCTTCGCGCCCTGCTTCATAAGTTATGCCTTGGCTATGAACTCTTATCATTACCGAGCAACTTTTAAACGATCTTGGGCTAGAAGCTAAGTAACTTTTCAAATCGTACGACCTTACTTATTGCAGATAAATTATTAGCAAGCGGTGGGAGAATAGGCAAATAATTACACCAAATGAGCTTGTGCAAGAATACCGACTTATAATTGACTCTATCATTTCTCGTTCTCCACAATTTAAAATCTCAAGTAATGAGACTCGTGGATGCTTAGCCTAATAAACCAATTAAGGTCTACATGGTTAAGGATACTAGCTAGAATAAACTTGGATAAGTCTATTCGGGTTGAGTCAAAATAATCGCAACGGGCCTAATATGTCAAAGATCTCTAAACTAGCTACACCACTTTATGAATATTATTGCAGGATATGTACATATGAAAGCAACGAACAAAATTTAAAAATTACGACTACATGGCCAAAGTTAATTAAAAATTTGAAAAATGCTGAAAAAGATGATTTTCCGGTTAAATGAAGGCATTTTCATGGAAAAGTCCACTTAAAACTTCGATAGAAGTCCCCCTGCACTTAAAATAAACATTGTCCTCAATGTTTAAGCATGTGGGAAAAGTCTCCCCTACACTTATGACATTGTGCACGTTGGTTAAATCAAGCTAAGGAAGAGACGACTAAAGTGATCAATTTCAAATGTGAGTATGAAGAAAATTGAATCACGATAGTTGAGAGATATAACCGGATTTCGGATAACACGGGAGCACGGTTCTTCAAAGGTTCCAAAAGTGCATTCATCCCTGTAATCACATCACCACACAAATACAAACACCTATAGAGGTCCCCCTACACTTAGGAGGTTAAAACAGAAAAGGATAGATACTCGGGCTGCCTCCCGAGGAGCGCTTGTTTTTGATAACCGAGTCACGAGCCTGACTCGACCCAAAATTAGTTCATGGGGAACGTGGTGAGGGATGGAATCATCTCATGAGAGATGTCCTCACCAAAGTACAACTTCACTCGTTGGCCATTCACCTTAAAATTAGGTCCATTAGGTTGAGCAAGCTCGAGAGTACCATATGGAAAAATTTGGGCAATGGTGAATGGGCCGGACCAACGAGATTTCAGCTTGCCCGAAAAGATTTTCAACCGAGAGTTAAAGAGTAAAACTTTGTCTCCAACTTGAAACTCTCGGTTTTTAATCTTAGAGTCGTGAATGAGCTTAGTCTTCTCCTTATAGATCAAAGAATTTTCATAAGCCTCATTACGGAGTTCATTGAGCTCATTGAGTTGGATCTTACGTAGGTCACCGGCTTTGTTGATATCGAAATTAGTCCACTTCAAGGCCCAGTAAGCCTTGTGCTCCAACTCAATGGGGAGGTGGCATGCTTTCCCGTACACGAGACGATATGGTGTACAACCAATCGGAGTCTTGTATGCGGTACGGAAAGCCCACAAAGCATCATCAAGTTTATTAGCCCATGAGGCACGATGCTCTCCCACGATTCTTTCAAGAATTCGCTTTAATCCTCGGTTGGATATTTCAGCCTGACCATTAGTTTGTGGGTGGTAGGCGGTGGAAAGACGATGATTTACACCATACTTAGCCATGACTCTTGCAAATTGATCATTGCAAAAATGAGTCCCGCGATCACTAATAATGGCACGAGGCACACCGAATCTAGCGAATAGCGACTTCAAAATGTTACAAACCACCCTTGCGTCATTAGTAGGTAAAGCTTTGGCTTCAACCCACTTTGAAACGTAGTCAACGGCTACAAGGATGTATTTGTTTCCTTTAGATGAAGGGAATGGCCCCATAAAGTCGATACCCCAAACATCAAAGATTTCACATTCTTGAATGAAATTCTGAGGCATCTCGTATTTATGTGTGATCTTGCCTTGTTTTTGGCAAGCATCACATCGTTTAACCATCTCGTGAGCATCACGGTAAATGGTGGGCCAATAAAATCCCGAGTCAAACACTTTTTTGGCGGTGGAGTTGGGACCAAAGTGACCACCGGTGGGTCCTTTGTGGCAAGCGTCAAGGATTTCTAAAGCTGCCGGTCCATCAACACATCGACGAATAATCAAATCAGCACATTGTTTGAATAGATACGGGTCATCCCAAAAGTAAGTCTTAATGTCTTTGAAGAACTTTTTCTTTTGTTGGGATGTTAACCCGTCAACGAGAATTCCACCCGCCAAGTAGTTTGCAATGTCCGCAAACCACGGGGTTTCATCAGAAGTCGAGTTGATAGACATTAAGGTCTCCAGGGGAAAAGAATCATTGATTTCTTTGTTTGGATGATCCCCTTGGTAAGGATCCTCAAGTCTACTGAGATGATCCGCGGCTAGGTTTTCAGCTCCTTTTTTATCGCGAATTTCGATTTTAAATTCTTGGAGTAGCAAAACCCAGCGAAGAAGTCTTGGTTTGGAATCTTGCTTGGTCAACAAGTACTTCAACGCGAAATGATCGGTATAAACGATTGTGATAGAAAGGACAAGATAGGGGCGGAACTTTTCAAAGGCATAGACAACAGCTAAAAGCTCTTTTTCGGTTGTCGTGTAATGCAATTGAGCCCCAGTCATTGTCTTGCTAGCGTAATGGATCGGTTAGAAGTGTTTGTTCACTCTTTGGCCCAGAACCGCACCAATAGCAAAGTCGCTAGCATCGCACATCAACTCGAAGGGAAGCTCCCAATTAGGGGTAACCAAGACGGGTGCCTTAGTTAGCTTATCCTTAAGCAAGTTGAAGGCTTCAAGACACTCTTTGGAAAAGATAAAAGGAGTATCTTTTTCCAAGAGGTGGGTCATCGGGCGAGCGATTTGAGAAAAATCTTTGATGAATCGACGGTAGAAGCCCGCATGACCGAGGAAACTTCTCACACCCTTCACGGTTGAAGGTGGGGGCAACTTAGAAATAACATCGACTTTAGCACGGTCTACTTCAAGACCGGCTTTGGAGATCTTGTGTCCTAGCACGATGCCCTCTTTTACCATGAAATGGCATTTTTCCCAATTAAGAACAAGGCAAGTGTCTTCACACCGCTTCAGCATACGTTCTAAATTGGCAAGGCAAGCAGAGAATGAATCGCCATAAACCGAGAAATCATCCATGAAGACTTCCATAGTTTCTTCAACCATGTCATGGAAGATAGCCATCATACACCGTTGGAACGTCCCAGGAGCATTGCATAAACCAAAAGGCATGCGATTGTAAGCAAATGTTCCGTAGGGACAAATGAATGTGTTCTTTTCTTGGTCCTTGGGATCGATGGGAATTTGAAAATACCCGGAGAAACCGTCTAAAAAGCAGTAATAGTCATTACCAGCTAGACGCTCGAGCATTTGATCCATGAAAGGAAGAGGAAAGTGATCTTTTCTCGTGGCATCATTGAGCTTGCGATAATCCATACAAACTCTCCACCCAGTAACGAGACGAGTGGGAATTAACTCGTTGTGTTCATTGGAAACAACGGTTATTCCGCCCTTCTTGGGCACACAATGGACAGGACTTACCCAAGGCGAATCCGAAATAGGGTAAATCAAGCCGACATCTAGAAGTTTGATAACCTCTTGTTTGATGACGTCATGAATGCAAGGATTAACCCTTCTTTAGCTCTGGATTGCGGGTTTAAAGTCATCTTCCATGAGAATCTTGTGAGTACAAAAGTTCAGATTAATTCCGCGGATATCGGAAATTTTCCAAGCAATTGCCTTCTTATGATCTTTAAGCACGGCGATGAGGCGAGATTTCTCTTCTTCTTTCAAGTCCTTTGCGATGATGACAGGCGACTTCTTGTTTTCGTCAAGGAACACGTACTCGAGATGGGGCGGTAACTCCTTAAGTTCTAAATCCGGAGGATTTTCGATGGGAGGCGTTTTCAAAGTCGGAGCATCGATAGCAATAACCGTGTAAGATGGTGGAGAAATATTGTCTTCTTTAAGAATGTTCTCAATGAGGCGGAGATCTTCATCCCAATTGGTGGTAGAATCGTCATTAGCTAAGTTCACATCTCCCATGGTGGCTTCTAAATCTTTCCAAAGAAAATCACTTTCTCCAAATAGAGATAGTGATGAATCGATAGAGGAAACGGTCTCAACATTGGGAAGAGAGGTAGGAATACTTTTACAAGCATCTTTGAAGTGTTCTTCACAAGCCTCATCAAGAACATCAATGCAATTAACACTCTCGTTAGAATAAGGCTGTTTAGAAAGCTTTCCCATGTTGAAGACAATTTTATCGTCACCCACTCTCATGATAAGCTCACCGGCTTCAACATCGATGAGAGTGCGACCGGTCCTCAAGAATGGACGACCAACAATTAATGGCACACGAGGGTCCATCTCGTAGTCGACGCGATGAAACCGGCAGGAAAAGTGAATTTGTCGACTCCTACAAAGACGTCTTCGGCTATCCCCACTGGATAAGCAACCGTACGGTTAGCTAATTCTAAAGTCATTTTTGTGGGGACTAGCTCAGGGAGAGATAATTGCTTCCAAACTCTTAAGGGCATTAAGTTAATACTGGCACCTAGATCGGCTAGGGCCATGCAATTCTCTACTCCCGGGAAGTTACAAGGGATTAAGAAGCGACCCGGATCACCAAGCTTGGTTGGCAATTTCCTTAAGAGCACTGCAGAGCAATTCTCATTAAGTTGGGTGTTAGCTATATCAAGAAGCTTCTCCTTGTCGCTCAGAAGATCTTTGAACATTTTCGCATACTTAGGCATGTGAGCGAGAGCCTCAGCGAAGGAGATGTTGAAATTCAATTGTTTGAACATTTTAAGAAAGTTCGAAACCTGAATATCATCCTTGCTTTTGAGCTTCTCTTTCCTCAACCTTGAGGGATAAGGTATATCGGAAGAAGAGGAAGGCTTTGGAATAGTAGGATCACTCACATCTTTGGGTGGAGGAGGGGTAGAAGTAAGAGGTGGAGGAATTGGGGAAATAGAAGGTTGAGGAATAGGAGCAGGTGACTCGTTTTCCTTAGTCACAACCACCGGTGGAGGTATAGGAAGCTCGGGTTCCTTGGTACCTTTGCCACTGCGAGTGGTGATTGCTTTCATCTCCCCTCTTGGATTCGCAACGGTGTTACTCGGAAGAGTACCCGAAGAAGAGGGTTGATTACCTTGGAAGAAACTAGCCATCATGTTCTTTAAGTCATTCGTTTGACTTGCCAAAGTGTTTCTCATATCAGCTCTCAGATCATTTCCTTGTTTCACCATGTCTGCTTTCAAGTTGAGCACTTCCCGCTGGAGATTGTCCACGATCACATCATTAGTCCTCATGTAGGTTTCAATATCTTGTTGCAATGCGGTGGGTTGGTTGGGAGGAGCATTGTAAGCGGGTGGTTGATAAGCAGGTTGTTGGTAAACTTGGTTGTTTCTTTGAGGTGGATATGGTTGTTTGTGAGGTGGTATGTATGGTGTATGAGGTTGTTGTTGTTGTTGAGGAGGGCGATTTGGGTTTTGTTGTTGGTTTGGGTTGTTAGGAGGAAAACCGGGTGGAGAAAGAAAGTTGTTAGAGCGGTAGCTAAGCAAGTTGCGGTCACCTTGAGGACGAGCTTGATAAGCGGCCGGAGGATAGGTGCCGTATGGTGCATTCACATTCTCAGAAGGGTAGTCTTGGGTGGTGGTACAAGTGGTGTAAGAGTGAGGACCCCCGCATATTTCACATGGTTGGCTAACAGCATTGACTTGAGCGTCTTGAGCGTTTTTAGCGTTGATGCTGTTGGTGTTGTTAGCGGTGTGGGTAACAAGCGATTCAAGAAGCGTAGTAATTTTGTCAAGTCGCTTGTCGCTGTCACTAGTACTAGCACTGGCGACATTGGTCCGAACACTCTTGGTTTGCACACGAGACTTATTTTCAATAATATCCCAAGCGGCATTGGAAGTCTTAACCAAAATATTACCCCCTGAGGCACTGTTTAGTGAATCTTGGTCATTCATGCTTAAACCATTATAAAAAGTGTTAATTTGGTGCACTTTGGTAAAACCATGTTGTGGGCATTTTCTCAAAAGGTCTTTAAAACGGTCCCAAGATTCACTAAAAGACTCATCGTACTTTTGTTCAAAATTGATAATTTCATTCCGCAAAGCGGTAGTACGAGAGGGTGGGAAAAAGTAGTTTATAAACTTGGTCTCCAAATCCGTCCATGTAAGAATACTCTGTGGCGGTTCCTTAGCAAGCCAATGCCGGGCTTGTCCCTCTAAAGAAAAGGGAAAAAGTTGTAAACGGATTACCTCTTGTGGAACACCATTGAATTTGACCGTATTAGTGAGTTGCAAGAATCTCTTGATGTGGTCATGTGGATCATCAATGGTACGCCCCAAGAATGGTTGAGCATAGACCATCTGGATAAATCCGGATTTGAGCTCAAAGTTGTTGGCTACAATCGCGGGTATGACAATTGGATCATTGTTGCCATCTACATGTGCTTGCAGAAGTTCAATCATCGGGCGATTGTCTGGTAGAGGCTCATTGTTGTTGTTATTATTGTTGTTGAGAGGTGGGTTGTTATTGTTTTGAGGTGGGTTATTGTTTTTGTTTTGTACACCGGCCATGTCTAAGTCTTCGAGAGGCTCGGGCTCTTGATAAGACGTTGATCGTGTACGCATGCACCTGCAAAAGAACTAACAAAGCAAACAAGAAATATTTTTGGTTTTTATGGTTTTTTACTTCTTTTTTGTATTTTTGAAAATTTTATATTTTTTAGGGTTTTTTGAAATTTTTTATGAAAAATTAACGTTCACGGCGAACGGATCCCAAAATCCAAGTTCTCACAAAAAACTGTTAATCTTAACGAGAAGAGCCGGCTGCGGCGCCATTTAATACTTTTTATTTGCTATGGGTTCAAGATTAATGTCTCGGTATCTCCTCGAATTGATCACGGTTCTAAGTGGAATGATTTGTTCTTGGTTAATAAAAAGGTGTTGGTTTGTTTATCTAATTTAAACTAATAACAAATAAGTAAGTGTCGAAAAGTAAAATTAAAGCTTAAAAAGATTAAACTAAATTGACAAGTTAAAAATAAATGTTTAAAAACTTAAAGGCAAAATGAGAAAAATACTTGAACACTTAATAAAACTAACATTTGAAAACTTTGTAAAAACGAAAAACTAAATCCATCGGAATATTTGAAACCTACACTGATCGGAATAAGCTAAACACCAAATCGGAATATATTCCGATCTGTTTGATCGGAATGATCTGTTTGATCGGAATGTTCAAAAGAGTACTGATCGGAATATGGGAAAGGAATTCAAATCGGAATAATCAAAAATAAGTATAATCGGAATGTTTAATAAAAGACCCAGATCGGAATATCCCACAAGGAGTCAGATCGGAATGCTGAGATGGTGCTAGTCGGAATGTCTCACAAAACCACCAATCGGAATATCACAAAACACACTAATCGGAATAATCATAAAACCCTAATCCGATCTGACTGATCGGAATGTGAAGATTGCCAATGATCGGAATACGAAAACCCTTTTCCGATCTAATGATCGGAAATAGGGTGCTATGCTCGGAATAACCCAATCGGAAAAGGGTTATACCCTTTCCGATACCTTTTTGATCCGAAATAAGCCAAGAAAATAAGCTATAATGAAAAGCTAATCTCCAAAACTAGCACGAATCTATAGTGAAATATACCAAATAAGCACAAATAAGAACTTATCCAAACTTAAAGTAAGCAATTTTTAAATCAAATGATAAAAAGATAAACTTTTTAAGAAAACTTATAAAAAGTAAATAAGCTAAACATGTAAATAAGCCAATAAGCACAAGAATCTTAAAGCTTAATCAAATGAAAGCTTATGTAGGAACAAAAAGATTAACTTTTTAAGCACAAAAACATTAAGAACAACACGGATCAAATGTATTTTGCACCAAAAGTTAACTAAAATCAAGAAAGGTAGAATGAGATTAAAGATTAAAAGCTTGAATTTAAACTTGATTAATGAAAAACAATACAAAAGTTTAATCTTGAAAGAAAGAAAGATGAAAACTAGTGAGAGAAAGTTGAGAACTTTCTCTCTCTAAAACTAGAGAGAATGAAAAACTAAAAACTAACTAAAAACTAAAACTAACTCCAAAATGGTGAAGTGAAATCCTATATATAAGCGTGTGGTGGTGGGCTTGTGAATGGGCTTTGGTTTTGGGCTTCTTTTCTTCTTTCTTCTTTAGTCTTCACGTCTCTTTAAATAAACGTTTCCGACTTTGGATTTTGAGAAGTGTCGGTGAATAATTCCAACTCGTCTTATAATCTTTTATTTAATAGACTCAAGTTCTTCGACATATATGAATCTTCCATCTTTGGCCCTTTTCTTCGATAAATCTTCAAATAGACACAATGACTTCAAATCTTTTGCATCTATTGGACAATAGACTTCGTCTTGAGTCTTTTTCTTCGATAAAACCCGTGCAACCCCATGTTTTCTTCAATATTCATCCGGTTGACTCTGAAAACACAATAAACACAAAAACCACGCATAATTCCAAACAAATGATATTAAATACGTGTTTTGGTTTCGTTTTAGCCAGAAATAAGTGGTAAAAGGATGGGTGTTTTCACACCTATCATTGAGTGGAATTCATAGGTTTTACAATCTCATTTTGAACATAAGTGTTATAAAAATCATTCACGATCATTCATAGAATTGTCGATCAAACAATCTATTATCAAGGTTATGACAATTGTGTTTAAGCTCATGACACTAATCCGTTAACTCAATCACCCGCGTATAATTACCGGCGTGATTAAGATGAAACCATTGTCCCTTCTAAAGGCATTAGTTGCAATTATACCTTATTTCTTATCACAAGTTATCCGTCCGCAGGGGGTACTCAACGTACTAGCCCTCGTCTCGGATGGGGTCGTCAACCCCATAGTACTATCAATTGTATAAGCGGATATTTTCAATCCACACAAGGATTAAACAATAGCTAATAGTTCATGAATATAGGGTCTTTTGCAACTAGGTACTCAACACAATTTAGGCAACTTTCGGGTCCAACAATCATTCATGACATATGTTCATTTTATAAAACTAGCATGCATCTCCCTTGCGGGTAAAAACAATTGAAAACAGTAGTAAGCGAGGCTACAAATTCACACCTTATATATATAGAAGTAGTCGACGTTACGAATGACGATCACTGACGATGATGAGGATGCCCGGGAAATTCAACACCTAACAAGCAATAACGCGTAATGAGTCAATCTCATTTATAAAACTTTAAGTACTGTATAATATGTACATATTAGTCAATTGTGATAATTACAAACTCACGCCAAAACCAAAAAAGTAGTCGTTATTAGTTTTATACGATTTATCTACGTTATTAACGTTACTACCCTTTTTATATTTTCGCCGATACTTACCAAAAGTATGGGCTGTTTTCTAAGACTTAAACCCTTTTATAAAATCTAAGAAAATTCACAAAAATACCTCATGACCTGTAGAAAATCCATTTTTAATCCCATGAAAAGTTTTCACTTTTATGACTCGTTACTTAACACATTACTAGACGTACATATTTCGGACTGATTTTGCACATTGACCATGTTGGACTTGTTTGACCAATTTAAAATACACCATTGACCCATTCAACACCTAAGTCTAATAATAGACTCAAAAATGCAGGTTTAAAACCAAAAATCAACTTTTAATCAATTACCAAACTCTATCTATGGTCCCCGGGATTTGACCCAAAACCAAACATAATTTCGGATTATGTAGGTTCTCATCTCCCGGTACACGTATTTTCAAAACATCATAACTTTTGACTCGTTAGGAGTCGTAAGCTCTTTCTTATACCAAATCGAAGGTAAAACAAAGATCTAAAACTACATTCTATATTCATGACCTGTATCTAAGCTTAAGATTTTCAAAACACCCTTAAACAATCTGCCTAAAATTTACTACTTCAAAATCACCTCAACACTTGTTTCCAAACCATTTTAACGACACATAGCCCTAACTTAATCACCCATAACCATTCCTAAACACCTTAATCAGTCCTTAAGACCTAGAACATCAAATCCATCCTAAAACCCATTTACCAAAACAAACATGCAACAAGTTTAACCCACTTAAACACACTCAAAACACTAATCTAAACATGAATCCAACAACAAAACAATCAAACACCAAGATCCACCAAACACCCCCATTTGGCAGTGGGGTGTTGGTGATCAAAACACCCAAACCAAACCAATTTTGGTTACTTTAATTGATCATTTAACATAATCTAAACACAAATTAAACATGCATCAAGTTTAATTACATCAAATCAAACTTTTGAAAAATCTTTTAATTTTTGGAAAATCAAGTTCATGCATGTTTGATTAAACCTTGGATTAATACTTACAAAAGGATTAGAAAAGGCGGTCTTTAATTGGAATTAATCAAAAACAAGAAAAAAATTGATGTGGTGGTGGTGGTGGTGTAGTATGGCCGGCGGCCTAGAGAGAAAAGAGAGAGGGTGGGTGAATTTTTTTTGAATGTTTTGTGTTGTGTGTGTTCCCATTTCCTTTTTGTAAATTTTTAGGGCCCTTTTGTGCAATTTAGGCATTCTTTTGGCCTTGTTTTTAAACGACCTCAAATATTTGCGGGAATTGACTTACTAGTCGACTTGGAAAATTTTGTGGGAGTCGGGGGTCATCCCGAACACTCCAAAATACTTTTAGGACAATTTAAACGCACCCGGAAAGAAATAAAACGCACCCGACTCGACTTAACACGAACCGAAAGTAAAATCCTCGAAAAATTATAATATCGATAAAGCGACAATAAACATAGAAATTGGGCATCCGTCGTGATCGTAGTCGTCATCGTTCTTCTTAAATCGTTAATCGTCAAGATTACGACCTCAAACATTGGTTTCAACCAAAACGATAAAATATATAGTAAACAAAATTTCTTAAAATTTTCAAAAATAGTCGTAATTTAGGGTAAGATAAGTGACCTCGGTCTCTGGGTATTACATCCACCCCTCCTTAAAGAGAGCGGCGTCCCGACGCTCGCCTCTTCTTATACTCACATTTCGTGCCGCTGGAACAGATGAGGATATCTCTCCTTGAAAAAGTCCTCACGTTCCCAAGTGTATTCCAGTCCACGCCTAGAATTCCATCATACCTTCACAATGGGAATTCTACTATGCTTCAGCCTCTTAACCTCTCGGTCCATAATCTCCACTGGTTCCTCCACGAAATTCTTTTTATCGTCAAGCTGAATCTCGTCCAAAGGAATCACTAATTCCTTATCCGCCAAACTCTTCTTCAAATTTGATACATGAAACGTGTCGTGAATAGCACTAAGCTCATTCGGCAATTCTAACTTATATGCTACCGGTCCAATTCGTTTAACAATCTTGAACGGTCCAATATACCTTGGACTCAGCTTTCTTTTCTTCCCAAAACGAATCACACCCTTCCATGGCGAAACCTTAAGCATGACCATGTCTCCGACCTCAAATTCCAACGGTTTCCTTCTATTATCGGCATAACTCTTCTATCGGCTTCTTACAGCAAGTAAACGGTTCTTAATTTGCACAATCTTCTCTGTCGTCTCCAAAACCATCTCGGGCCCAGTCAACTGACTCTCTCCTACTTCGCTCCAACACACAGGAGATCTACACTTCCTTCCATACAACGCTTCGAATGGTGCAACCTTAATGCTCGCATGATAACTGTTATTATACGAAAACTCCACTAAAGGTAAGTGGCGTTCCCAACTTCCTCCGAAATCAATCACGCATGCTCGGAGCATGTCCTCCATCGTCTGAATAGTTCGTTCGCTTTGACCATCAGTCTCAGGGTGATAGGTCGTGCTCAAACTCAATTCGGTGCCCATCGCACGTTGAAGAGATTTCCAAAATTCCGAAGTAAACCTACTATTGCGATCCGAAATGATCGATAAAGGTACACCATGTCGACAAACAATTTCCTTCACGTACACACTGGCAAGCTTCTCCATGCTGTTCGTCTTCTTCATAGGTAAAAAGTGAGCAGATTTCGTCAATCTATCCACTATTACCCAAATCATATCACAACCACTAGGAGTTCTAGGTAAACCCGTCACGAAATCCATAGCGATCTTTTCCCATTTCCATTCTGGGATCTCAGGTTGTACCAACAACCTAGACGGTTTCTTATGTTCAGCTTTAACCTTCGCGCAAGTCAAACACTTACTGACGTAACGTGCAATCTCCGCCTTCATATTTGGCCACCAGTAGACTTTCTTCAGATCATGATACATCTTATCCGCTCTAGGATGTATCGAGTACTTCGACTTATGAGACTCGTTCATAACCAAATCTCGTACTCTAGGCATTCCTTTCTCGGATGGACATAGCGGTAACCAAATCCGATCCTCAAAATATCTCAGCCCGTCTGACTTAACCATAAAAAGAGGTTTCAGTAGTCTCCCCAGATTCTCAACACCAACATTTTCTTTCCTTAATCCCTTCTCTTGAGCCTTCAATATTGTTTCGGTCAAATCAACACCCTCAGTCATCACTAATGCTCTGACTCTCAAAGGTCTCTCTTTATCCTTCCTACTAAGCGCATCTGCTACAACGTTCGCCTTGCCAGGATGGTAGCGAATCTCGCAGTCATAGTCACTCAGTAGTTCCACCCATCGCCTTTGTCTCATATTCAACTCCTTTTGGTCTAAAATGTGCTGCAAACTCTTGTGGTCAGTTAATACAACACACTTAGTCCCATACAAGTAGTGTCTCCACAACTTTAACGCAAAAACTACAGCTCCCAATTCTAAATCATGCGTAGTGTAGTTTTCTTCATTCTTCCTCAATTGTCTCGACGCGTAAGCGATCACCTTCTCACGCTGCATCAACACAGCTCCATAACGCTTATGAGACGCGTCACAATAAACCATGAAGTCTTCGATTCCTTCTGGCAATGACAAAATCGGAGCAGAACACAATTTGTCCTTAAGTGTTTTGAAAGCGATTTCTTCATCATTTCCCCATTCAAACACCCGATTGTTCTCAGTAAGCTTGGTCAACGGCTTTGCAATCAACGAAAACCCTTCGATGAATCTCCGATAATAACCGGCTAAACCAAGAAATTATCGAACTTCAGTCGACGTTGTCGGTGCCGACCATTCCTTAATTGCGTCTACCTTGGCAGGATCCACACGAACTCCTTTGCTATCAATCACGTGCCCAAGAAATTGTACAGATTCCAACCAAAATTCACACTTTGAGAATTTCGCGTTGATAGTTGTGTTTTTAGATATACAAGTCTTAGGAAAGACGAGTATAAATGCGTTAAGTATTAAACTTGACGATTTAATGAAAAACCGACAAATCGAATAAATTCCAAGTTCGTTCTCGAAGGAGGTGTGTATTATGTGTGCCAATTAATAAAATAACAATGTTTGGATTAGTGACGTTTTTGGTTTAGAAGAGAGAAAAATAAAAGACGAGTTACGACTACGTTTAAACTACGACGAATTAACGTAAAACGCGAACGTAAATACGTAAAACGTGACGAAATTAAAAATAAAACCTAAAAATTAATTAAAATATTAAACTAAGTCTTAAATAATATAAATAAGAATAAAAATCCAACAAATATATTTTAAAACCTTTTATTAATTAAATATTCAATTTTTAATGCTAATTAAAGCCCAAAAATTAAATATAATTAACAAAATGCCCAAAATATTAATTTATTGAACTAATAAGTCACTTATATTATTTAATGACTAAAAAATATTTTTCTTAAATTTAAAAACTATTTTTCTATTTTTTTATTCACTAAAAACTATTTTTAAATTAAAATAATCCTAGAAAATAATAAAATAATGCCAGAATTAATTTAACAATTTTAAAAATCTTAAATTATCCTAATGAACAGTAGAAAATTGAAAAAGTTTGAAAAATGTAAAATTTTTCACTAAAAGACAAAACTATTTAATAATTAAACCCTAATTAACTTAAATTAATTATAAAAAATAATTAAAAAGTGAACAGTGACTAATTTTAAAACCAAAAATCTTAAACTAATTTTCTAAATATAAGAAAAATTCTAAATCTGAAAAATAAAACTTTTTTACACTAAATTCAAAAACAGCCTAATTAAAATTGATTAAAAATGCAATTAAATATGAAAAATAGAAAATGAACAGTAACACTAAAATAAACCAAACTGAAAAATCAGAAATTAAAAATGAAAAATAATGGAAAAAGAATTAAAGTCTAATCCTAATTAAACCCACAAAAGACAAAAAAGTTTGAATATGATAGTGACACTTCTAGTGTTTCTGTCTTTTAGTAAAGCAGTGGGAACAAATACAAAGGCAGTGGGAAAGGAGTTCCCACTGCTAGTGCAAATTGCTGGTCTGTGGATTCAATTGCTTGTAGATTGCTCAATTCTTGGTATCTTTTGGAAACAAGGGCACCCCCACACTCATGGAAGTGTGGGGAGTCAATATGAACAGAAAAACAAGCAGGCACAATATAATAATCTCACAAAAATGGGCAAGTTAAGTTGCTGTTATACAGAAAAAGGCTGTGGGAGGCAGATTCTGATCTAATGTGCTCAAAAACGATTTTCAACAGCCTATATCTTGCATACAAGTCAAACAAATGATACACAATCAAATCCTAACTCTATATGAACCTATATTCTAACAGCTTGCAAAGATTGATGGTCTAAATTAGGCTAAACAAGCAGATAATTACCCTATGCTGAAATTTACCTATGTGACCAATATTTTAAGCATGCAATTGCTGATTAAAACTATCAAAACTCAAACTAAACCACCTATAATATTTAACTACCCTAATAGAGCATATCCAAGCTGTTTGCACCTGATTTTGTGTCACCCAAAACTAACTACACCCTAATCCCAAACACCCCCTTAATTTTGAAACCAACTTTTTAACAAACCAAATACTGAATGAACACTACTAAAGCTAAATCAAGCAACCTAACATGTAAACAAGCATCAATAACAAGCAGTGAGCTGAATCAAGCACCCTAAACAGTCATTTAACAATAGCATAGCCAACAATTTTGAAAACAAAGGGAGTTCACAGATACCTTACTTTGACGGTATTCAAGCCAAACCAGTTCTCTGGATGCCACCAGCTAGGTCCTCAAGGGGCTTATGAAAGTAAAAGAGCTGTTGATGTAGAGATTTGCTGGTGGTGGTTTCAAGAACACACTCACCCAATATATCTTGATATGCAAACTTCTGGATTGAACCTGCTAAGAGAAAGAGAATAAAACAAGAGTGAACTGAATAAATAGCTGATAAGCTATAAGTCTGGCTTATGGGATAAGCAGCTTATAGCTTATAGCTTAATGAACAAAAAAAACTTGAAATTGATTTTTCTTGAAACTTTGAAATATTTGGAACAACCAAATCTTGAAACCTTGAGACTAAAACAACCAAATAGCTATAGAAAATGTTTTCAAATCAATACTGAAAACACCAATTCAGAAAACCAAATGTCCAAATCCACTTTCACTTCTTTGAACTTTTGAAAATTCTAAAAACCTTTAACACTTTTGAAACTCCTAAAAATCTTAAACCCGTTTGTGACTTAAACTAAATTGCTAATGAAATAAATTCTACACTACTTTGGAACTCAGAAATTGCAAAACATTAATTTGTTCATTTTCATTAATAAAATTAACTTTTTACAAAACTGGAACAAACAATAATAGGGTACATGCACCCTATTTATACAGCTAAACAGAACATACTAGAATCAAATAAACCCTAGCTATGATTTTCCTATTATGCCCTTGGTCAAAAATCTTCAATCTTGCCCATGTGATGCTTCTGATGGATTGACAGATGGAACATTTGATCTCAAGCGTTGAAAACTCCTTAGGGAGCAAGTTTATGCTTCCAGCCGCTGATTGGTATGCAAGATTCTCTTGTTGCCATTTTTAGGGGAGACAGGGGAGGACGGGGGACCCATTTGGTGGTCACGGGGTATTGTTTTTATGGGTGGGTTTGGATTAGTTGAGGCTGAATCACTAATCTGCACTTAATCAAGGGATAACCCTTTGATTTGTGCAGATTAGAAATTAGGGTTTATGTGGGTTAGGGGATAAGCAGGGATGGGTTAGATTACTTTAATTGTGATTAAGGTTTGAAAATTGTGTTTCCCTCACAATATTAATCAGTTTAAAACTGATTAAATAAAAGGAATGGGTGGGTTCTGACGTGGGTTAAGGGTAGGATTTGATTGGCTAGTGTGGGGTGAGTGGATGACGTGGCGAAGGATGAGTGGCTGGTGGGGTTTTTGTTATCTGCACAATTTTAGTCCCCCATCTCTCTTTCACTTGCTAAATTCTTCTAACACTAAACAACTCTTTTCCCCTTTATAAATATCTTTGCATGTCTTGTCATTTTTGGCACAAAGTTTATAAAACACATTCACAAGGGTATTTTATGCATTTAATGCATTCTTCAAGGGCATAAATGGTATTTTCTTGAAACTTAAGGACCAATCTTGTAATAATAGAGATTTACAAGGGTCAAAAGTGACAAGTCTTCAAAAGTTGAGGGACCATTCTTGCCAAATCTTCAAACTTCAAGGACTTGATAGGAAAATCATGATTCGGGTCCGGTTCTTTGTGCGGCTTCGTTTCCCGTGTTCGTTTTTGCTTGATCCTTGTAATCTTTTGGTGTATTCACGATATCCGTACCTGAAATACACAATGAACAAATACAAGCACATATTTGGGTACTTTGACGATATTTTAAGCGTTTTAAGCCCGATTTGGACGATGAGACTATGTATAAATACAGTCTCATCACTCCCCCATACTAAACCATTGCCGTGTCCCCACGCAATGCTAGAATTAAGTATCATAGCACTTCCAAAATTCATTTTATGATGACATTTATTCAAGACATAAAAATAAACTACTACACGCGTTTTAGACATAATGTATTGTTTTCATCACGAGAACGTGACTTTTGGGATCATAGAACAAGAACACGTGAATGCTTCGTTAGAAATAATTTCGTCGTCCTCGATTTTCACCCAATTCCATGCTAAGCGTGTAACGAGATCATTGTTATTATAAGTTAGCAACACGAACACATCTTATGAGTGTTAATTACGAACCTAAACTCCCTTATTCCTACTTGGTATCTCTTATATTTTATTATGTCTTAATGATCACGAGGATACATCATCGACTTATGCGTGAATAGAGATTAAGTCTAAAAAATAGAAACTTAACGGTGTAACCAAAATCATTAAATCAATAATTCATCCCAATAGACAACGATGTCAAAAAATTAAGTCAACAAGAAGGATCGATAAACACGGTTTTATAACGGTTTTGAACATGAGACTTATTACCAAGACTTTTATACGCCCCCTAACGGAAGGGCCTTATTATCTTTGGTTTACCTCCATCTTTTATTCAACTTCGCCATGAAGCTTTTATTATGACTTCGGTCTTGCCTTGCCTTTTATTATCCGCCTCATCGGTGGTTTTATTAGCCAAAGACGTATATCCTCACGCTAAAGCGAATTTTGGATCTTTAAAGCTTCGAAGATTAAGGCTTGATTCACTTTCAATTTTGGCATAGATTTTTCGGCCTTGTGAGCTTCAAATTTTTGCTTAATTTAGGTGAGCACTTGAAATTTTATTATTAGGTGAAGCTTTCGATTATTCGGGTGCCAATACTTCAAAACCGTGACGCTGGCGATACCTTAATGTTTTCCCAATTTAATTACATGGAAGCTACCAAAACAAATTAGAAACCCAACAATAGTGACTAAACCGCTAAATCAATATTTATTAACAATTATTTATGCAAAAGTGTTGGGAGAATAAGCTAATAATTACTACACATAAGATCGTGATGATTACGAGACTTATAAATAACTCTATCATTTCTCGTCCTCATTTAAGAGACTTAGCCTAAAAAAGTTAAGGAATCGAGCTAAGTGCTCAACACGCACGGTCGAGTCAAAAATTACTCTCGTTCTCACCATCGGAAAACCTACATTCGTGTCTTAAACACTTATGAAAGATACGAAAAATTTTAAAATTTGGCCATTTTTAGCCTTATTTTGCAACAAAACGATAACAAAAAGATGAATATTGGATTGCGTGTTGACGTAAGCAAGGTGAAGTATCTACTCACCCCCCCATACTAAAACTAAACATTGTCCTCAATGTTTCGAGTCTAGGGGTGTAAACACCCCCATACTAGAGACGAAGTCGAATGCTTAATCTCGAGCATGGAAAGGGTAAAACGAATAACCTAAAAGCCGTTTATGAATTATGCTAATAAGATAAACGTTAGAACATAAAAGGATATCATCGGATATCGGAATCTCCAAAGGCAACGATCGAAGCTCGAGTGATACGTGAAACGAACACGAGAGGCTTCAATGATGACGATGAACCTAATAGATCACAATCACAAACAACCACGAAACAAAGGTAGGAAGAGCACAAGTCCCCTCGTTACATTAAACTAAGAAAGCGATAATATATACAAGGATAAGCATGAGAATCCCCCACGAGGCACCTTGTTTTTGATAACCGAGTCAAAAGCTCGACTCGAATCCCCATAAATGTGATCATTTAGGGATAATCTTGGTTTGGTCATTTTTGGTGGGGCTTACATGATAAACAAGGCCCAAAAGTACATGGAGTACTTTAAAAACCCGATAAACGTATACCGGGGTCAAAGATAGCGTCTTCATTTTCGGATGAAAGACGAAACAACACTACTTCAACCGAAGCCGAAACCCCAAAGGGGTAGAAGAAAAGAGATAAGAAGTAGAAAGGTGGGGCAATGGGTAAGGCAACATAATGAGCTACTCGAGGTAGACTCACACCAAGCAAATAGATACGATTTCCATTTATTGCATCGGCGGAAGACCGAGATTTCCCTTTACAAGCAATTCCGGGATCGTAAATCTCGTCCTCGGTGGAGAAATGGGAGGGAACATTTGGGGCTTCCCCCACACTAAATCCACACCAACCATCGTCAAAAGGAGTAGACGAGGTGGTAGCACTCATAAAACGATGTGATGACGGAGTTAAACATGTAGAAAAATCTTTTAAAACATTTTTAAAATCTTTTCCTTTTTCATCGTTCAAAAACTCTTTATGAAAACCCGATTTGATAATGTCGAAAATATTTGGCGTGTCAAATTCAAAATTAGTCGCGCTAAAAATCCTCACATTTAAGTCATTGGTGGGAGGGGGTGGCGGATTATATAAGTTCTCAAAACGTTTGTCAATAAAGAACACCGCCCCCTCGGGGTCTACATACTCGTCATCCTCATGAACGTCGATCTCATCGATTTCTTCATCAAAGATAGGCTTGTCAAACCAAGGTTTGTCATTCCCCTCCTTGAGTATCTTAGAAACTCTCTCGAAGAGATCACGATCAAGCACGAAACCATCATTCCTTTGTGGGGATCGTTGATAAGTTAGATCCTCACGAATGTGGTAAACGTCATTCTCAAATGAGGAGTGTTGATAAGGTAACTCCTCGAGAATGGGATTTTTGGTGGTCACATGAGTTGGTTCGTCATCGAAAATAAGACGTTCCAACTCATTAAGTTCATCCTCGATCTTGGGAAGGTCGACCTCACTTGTAGGTGGAAGTGAAGGCATAAGAGCAAGCTCTCGTTCAATGATTTCCTCAATCTCGGGATCAAACTCATAATCATCGTACTTCACATGTTTCTTCTTAGGGGAATCAAAAATAGCATGTGGATGTCGAAGTACGTGATCAAGCTCGGCAAAATCGCCATCGTCATCGTCAAAGAAAGAGTCGATGTGAGCACTCACAACCATGGACTTACAAGCACTAGGGCTATGCTTAGGTGACTTTTCTAAGACGAGAGGATCGATGTCGATAAACCCTTTAGCCTCAACGGGTGTTGGGCTAGGCAAAGGAGGCACTTCGATGGAGTTAGAAGTTGAAGCCTCAAAGTCATGGTCCTTCGAAGGTGGTGAAGACGAATCCATTTTGGTCATTGTCGTGATGGCATTAACGTCACCCTTCGGAATTGGTGTTTCACTTGTTTCGCTAAAAACATCCCAAAGTGAGTTTTCATCCATAAATTTACACATACCCTTTTGAATTAGGTACACGTATTCTTTGTCATTAAAATCATCATCTTTAAAACCGTTTTTCTTAATTCTTTCAAAACATGCATCAAGCTTCATTCTTTCCGCTAAAGTAAACATTTTGAAATCATTAGAATTTGAATCATTAGGTTTTGAAACCTCGGTTTTTTCATTCTCATAAAATCCTTGGGATTTTCTAGCGAAAAAGTCTATTTTCTCATCCCCATATCTCATAGTAAGTCTCCCCTCGTGAACGTCGATTACGGTTCGAGCCGTCGATAAGAATGGTCGGCCTAAAATAATGGGACATTTAGGGTCACACTCGTAATCGGATATAACGAAATCCGCGGGAAAAACAAACTTTCCAATCCTAACATAGACATCCTCGGCTATTCCAATTGGTATTAAAGGTGTACAATTTGCAAGCTCGATTGTCATGTTCGTGGGGGTAAGCGAAGGCAATCTCATCAATTTCCAAAGAGAATGAGGCATAAGATTGATGCTAGCACCTAAATCGGCAAGGGCTAAACATCCCTCAATCTCGGAAAAATCACAAGGTAGTAGAAATTGGCCCGGATCCTTTTCCTTTCTCGGCATACGCCTTTTGGGTTTTTTAAGAAGGATCGATGCACAAGTTTCTTCAAGGGTTACTTTGGTAAGGTCGACAAAGCTCTCTTTTTGAACCGTGGACGGAATTTGGGGTACACGAGGGTGTGCACTCTTTTCCTTGGTCGCCACGTTCACCCCATCGACTTTAGAACAAGAAGACGTCTTAGAAGTCGAGGGTTGAGAGGGATAAACAACACGGAATCCTTCAAGGTTAGGGGTAATCACACGACCTTTCTCACGAGACGAGGCGGCTTTGCATTGTTCTTTCGGATTAGCAACGGTGTCACTAGGTAACGAACTTGATGACGGACCCGAGGCTTTGTTCATTATAGCCGAAAACATCTTTTTTATATCAATTTGCCCTTGCTCAATCTTCGTGTTTTGCAATTTCAAAGTATTTGTAAAGTCGTTTTTCAAAGTACCAATTTCTCCCTCTAATCGTCTCATATTAGCCTCATTCGTTTTCATGTAATTTTGAAAATCGTTTGACGAACTATTTTGATTAGAATTAAAGTTCCCTTGGTTTTGATTACTTCTTTGAAAATTTCCTTGATTACCACTTGAAAAGTTGTTTCCTTGATTGTTATCTCTATTTTGCCAAGTTGTATTACGACCTTGATTATAACCTCCTTGATTTTGATTCGAAAAATTTCCTTGTTGATTATTTCCTTGAAAATTGTTTCGATTTTGAAAATTGTTGCCTTGGTTATAATTTCCTTGTTGTGATGGACCGGCGTTATTTTGATTTTGATTAGAAAAATTGTTGTTTAACGCACTCACATTTGACGTTTGGCCATCCGTAGCCGCACACTCGTAATAATTATGAGGTCCACCACAAAACGTACACGAAACCTCAACCGCTTTCACCGTAGCGGGAGCGTCTTTCTTTTGCATCTCAATGAGATAAGACGTGAACACATTCGTAAGCTTGTCGACTTTTGCATCAACTCTCTCAATGTCGCGATTAGAACTACTAACATTGGCGACATTGGCAACACTCGGTGCATTGCGGAGTTGGTAAACCTTGGATCGGTTCTCGATAATTATCAAAGCTTCTCTCGGAGTTTTACACAAAAAGTTGCCACCGGCGGCGGAATTCAACGAGTCTTGTTCGTGAAAATTAAGACCGTTGTAAAACGTATCGATTTGGTGCAACTCGGAAAAACCATGGTGAGGACATTGCCTAAGCAATTCCTTAAAACGATCCCACGCGTCTCTAAAAGATTCATTCGATTTTTGCTCAAATTTCGTAATTTCATTCTTGAAAAACGTTGTCTTAGACGGTGGGAAAAAATAATTAACGAACTTGGAAACGAGATCCTTCCACGTAGTTATGGAATTAGGTGGCTCTTTCTCGTACCAATCCTTGGCGGCACCATCGAGCGAGTACGGAAAAAGCATAAGCTTGACGACATCGGTGTCGACGTTCTTAAACTTGCTCGTGGCCAAAAGACGATCAAAATTCCGAATATGGTCGTGAGGATTGTCGGCTTCACGACCTCGAAACTTCGTAGCTTGGATCAACGAAATCATTCCGCTTTTGATCTCAAAATTCTCCGCCTCGATAGCGGGAATTACGATCGCGTCTCCATAACCCTCGGTGGGCGCTTGGAGCAATTCCATCATCGAATGATTGTCGGCCATCTCCTCTACGGTCTCTTCAACAACGATATTAGGAACGTCGGTTTCTAATTCTCGCCTACGTCGTCGATTCCTTCGATTACGATTGCGTCGATTCGAAGCTTCACTAGAATTGGAATAGTCCTTCGATCGAGTGCGCATGCACTAAGCGTAGAATGGGTGGTAGCAAAGAAGATTCTTTTTGCGGCTTTTCGATTTTTTCAAATTTTTTTTTTTGGTTTTTGATTGGTTTTTTAATTTTTTTGGATTTTTTGATGTATTACGTAGACACAAATCTACAAATCTCCCCTCGAATCGATTTCTCGATTAAAGGAGCCTCAAAGAATGAAAAGGATCACGTGGAGTGAACGTTCTCGATGACTTTAGAACGTTGGTGGAACACCAAAACGTTCAAGAGGGTTTAATCTTGAAAACACAAGCAAATATAATATACGTAGATAATACTTGGGCGGCAAACCCTCGATTAGCCTTCTTTCTCAAAACACGCACAAGCAAGCGGAGGAAACGAGGCGGCGCGAAGCACTTAAGAGCCTTTTTCCTTTAGGTCGTGAAATACAACCGCCTTATACCCACCTTATAGTTTGTGTTAATTGAAATTAAGCCTCACGAAAGTATTTATCTATTTTGCCTTTAAACTTTTGCTTTAGATTCGAATACAATGATCGAGTGATGAAATCCCGAATCAAGGTTGTGATTTCTCACGTATTTGGAGTACTTGTATATTTATTTGTTCTTACGTAGTACAATATAGTAATAATAATATTCACAAGAAAAAACGAAAACCAATATATCTACAATATAGTAAAAGATTGTTGTGTGTTTAACTTAGGAAAATTAAACACGATTTATTTGGATACTATAGTATAATAGAGAAAAATAACAAAAATGAGTATGTACGATATTCACGCTTTCCAAAAAAAATTGAAAAGCAAAAACGCACTACTCACACAAACACGATACTAATAATAATGGCACACTAAACACCTCCCCGGCAGCGGCGCCAAATGATAGTTGTGTTTTTAGATATACAAGTCTTAGGAAAGACGAGTATAAATGCGGTAAGTATTAAACTTGACGATTTAATGAAAAACCGACAAATCGAATAAATTCCAAGTTCGTTCTCGAAGGAGGTGTGTATTATGTGTGCCAATTAATAAAATAACAATGTTTGGATTAGTGACGTTTTTGGTTTAGAAGAGAGAAAAATAAAAGACGAGTTACGACTACGTTTAAACTACGACGAATTAACGTAAAACGCGAACGTAAATACGTAAAACGTGACGAAATTAAAAATAAAACCTAAAAATTAATTAAAATATTAAACTAAGTCTTAAATAATATAAATAAGAATAAAAATCCAACAAATATATTTTAAAACCTTTTATTAATTAAATATTCAATTTTTAATGCTAATTAAAGCCCAAAAATTAAATATAATTAACAAAATGCCCAAAATATTAATTTATTGAACTAATAAGTCACTTATATTATTTAATGACTAAAAACTATTTTTCTTAAATTTTAAAAACTATTTTTCTATTTTTTATTCACTAAAAACTATTTTTAAATTAAAATAATCCTAGAAAATAATAAAATAATGCCAGAATTAATTTAACAATTTTAAAAATCTTAAATTATCCTAATGAACAGTAGAAAATTGAAAAAGTTTGAAAAATGTAAAATTTTTCACTAAAAGACAAAACTATTTAATAATTAAACCCTAATTAACTTAAATTAATTATAAAAAATAATTAAAAAGTGAACAGTGACTAATTTTAAAACCAAAAATCTTAAACTAATTTTCTAAATATAAGAAAAATTCTAAATCTGAAAAATAAAACTTTTTTACACTAAATTCCAAAAACAGCCTAATTAAAATTGATTAAAAATGCAATTAAATATGAAAAATAGAAAATGAACAGTAACACTAAAATAAACCAAACTGAAAAATCAGAAATTAAAAATGAAAAATAATGGAAAAAGAATTAAAGTCTAAATCCTAATTAAACCCACAAAAGACAAAAAAGTTTGAATATGATAGTGACACTTCTAGTGTTTCTGTCTTTTAGTAAAGCAGTGGGAACAAATACAAAGGCAGTGGGAAAGGAGTTCCCACTGCTAGTGCAAATTGCTGGTCTGTGGATTCAATTGCTTGTAGATTGCTCAATTCTTGGTATCTTTTGGAAACAAGGGCACCCCCACACTCATGGAAGTGTGGGGAGTCAATATGAACAGAAAAACAAGCAGGCACAATATAATAATCTCACAAAAATGGGCAAGTTAAGTTGCTGTTATACAGAAAAAGGCTGTGGGAGGCAGATTCTGATCTAATGTGCTCAAAAACGATTTTCAACAGCCTATATCTTGCATACAAGTCAAACAAATGATACACAATCAAATCCTAACTCTATATGAACCTATATTCTAACAGCTTGCAAAGATTGATGGTCTAAATTAGGCTAAAACAAGCAGATAATTACCCTATGCTGAAATTTACCTATGTGACCAATATTTTAAGCATGCAATTGCTGATTAAAACTATCAAAACTCAAACTAAACCACCTATAATATTTAACTACCCTAATAGAGCATATCCAAGCTGTTTGCACCTGATTTTGTGTCACCCAAAACCAACTACACCCTAATCCCAAACACCCCCTTAATTTTGAAACCAACTTTTTAACAAACCAAATACTGAATGAACACTACTAAAGCTAAATCAAGCAACCTAACATGTAAACAAGCATCAATAACAAGCAGTGAGCTGAATCAAGCACCCTAAACAGTCATTTAACAATAGCATAGCCAACAATTTTGAAAACAAAGGGAGTTCACAGATACCTTACTTTGACGGTATTCAAGCCAAACCAGTTCTCTGGATGCCACCAGCTAGGTCCTCAAGGGGCTTATGAAAGTAAAAGAGCTGTTGATGTAGAGATTTGCTGGTGGTGGTTTCAAGAACACACTCACCCAATATATCTTGATATGCAAACTTCTGGATTGAACCTGCTAAGAGAAAGAGAATAAAACAAGAGTGAACTGAATAAATAGCTGATAAGCTATAAGTCTGGCTTATGGGATAAGCAGCTTATAGCTTATAGCTTAATGAACAAAAAAAACTTGAAATTGATTTTTCTTGAAACTTTGAAATATTTGGAACAACCAAATCTTGAAACCTTGAGACTAAAACAACCAAATAGCTATAGAAAATGTTTTCAAATCAATACTGAAAACACCAATTCAGAAAACCAAATGTCCAAATCCACTTTCACTTCTTTGAACTTTTGAAAATTCTAAAAACCTTTAACACTTTTGAAACTCCTAAAAATCTTAAACCCGTTTGTGACTTAAACTAAATTGCTAATGAAATAAATTCTACACTACTTTGGAACTCAGAAATTGCAAAACATTAATTTGTTCATTTTCATTAATAAAATTAACTTTTTACAAAACTGGAACAAACAATAATAGGGTACATGCACCCTATTTATACAGCTAAACAGAACATACTAGAATCAAATAAACCCTAGCTATGATTTTCCTCTTATGCCCTTGGTCAAAAATCTTCAATCTTGCCCATGTGATGCTTCTGATGGATTGACAGATGGAACATTTGATCTCAAGCGTTGAAAACTCCTTAGGGAGCAAGTTTATGCTTCCAGCCGCTGATTGGTATGCAAGATTCTCTTGTTGCCATTTTTAGGGGAGACAGGGGAGGACGGGGGACCCATTTGGTGGTCACGGGGTATTGTTTTTATGGGTGGGTTTGGATTAGTTGAGGCTGAATCACTAATCTGCACTTAATCAAGGGATAACCCTTTGATTTGTGCAGATTAGAAATTAGGGTTTATGTGGGTTAGGGGATAAGCAGGGATGGGTTAGATTACTTTAATTGTGATTAAGGTTTGAAAATTGTGTTTCCCTCACAATATTAATCAGTTTAGAACTGATTAAATAAAAGGAATGGGTGGGTTCTGACGTGGGTTAAGGGTAGGATTTGATTGGCTAGTGTGGGGTGAGTGGATGACGTGGCGAAGGATAAGTGGCTGGTGGGGTTTTTGTTGTCTGCACAATTTTAGTCCCCCATCTCTCTTTCACTTGCTAAATTCTTCTAACAGTAAACAACTCATTTCCCCTTTATAAATATCTTTGCATGTCTTGTCATTTTTGGCACAAAGTTTATAAAACACATTCACAAGGGTATTTTATGCATTTAATGCATTCTTCAAGGGCATAAATGGTATTTTCTTGAAACTTAAGGACCAATCTTGTAATAATAGAGATTTACAAGGGTCAAAAGTGACAAGTCTTCAAAAGTTGAGGGACCATTCTTGCCAAATCTTCAAACTTCAAGGACTTGATAGGAAAATCATGATTCGGGTCCGGTTCTTTGTGCGGCTTCGTTTCCCGTGTTCGTTTTTGCTTGATCCTTGTAATCTTTTGGTGAATTCACGATATCCGTACCTGAAATACACAATGAACAAATACAAGCACATATTTGGGTACTTTGACGATATTTTAAGCGTTTTAAGCCCGATTTGGACGATGAGACTATGTATAAATACAGTCTCATCACGCGTACAACTTCTCTTTCTTCAACAGCTCCAATATCGTCCTCAAGTGCTTCTCATGTTCTTCTTTGCTCTTGGAGTAAATAAGAATATCATCAATGAATACAATGACAAACTTAACCAAATACGGCTTGCACACTCGATTCATAAGATCCATGAATACTGCAGGCGTATTCGTTAGCCCAAAAGGCATCACTCGGAATTCAAAATGTCCATACCACGTACGAAAAGCAGTTATAGGAATATCCTCCTCTCTAACTCGTAGTTGATGATACCCTGATCTCAAGTCAATCTTTGAGTACACACAGGAAACTTGAAATTGATCAAACAAATCGTCAATTCTCGGCAATGGATACCGATTCTTAACCGTCAATTTGTTAAGCTCTCGATAGTCGATACACATTCTAAACGACCCATCCTTCTTCTTTACAAACAACACAGGCGCTCCCCATGGTGATGAGCTCGGTCGAATAAACCCCTTATCCATCAATTCTTTCAATTGATCAGATAACTCCTTTAGTTCTGACGGTGCCAATCGATAAGGTGCACGAGCAACTGGTGCGGCTCCTGGCATCAAATCGATCCGAAATTCGACTTCACGAGAGGGTGGTAAACCCGGCAACTCATCAGGAAAAACTTCCGGATACTCTCGAATCACAGGCACCTCTTCCAATTTGCCTCTATATCACCATCACTAGAAATCTGTGCCAGAAACACATCGCATCCTTCTTCCACATACCTCATCATTTTCAAGCAAGATATTACTTTTAGACGAGAAGTACATTCATTTCCCTTCACAGTCAAAACCCTGTTCCTCAACGGGATTCAGACTAATCTTTCTCCACAAACGATCACCGCACTATGCGCCATTAACCAATCCATCCCAACGATCACGTCGAAAGATCCTAGCTCTATAGGCATTAAGTCGATATCAAAGGCATAATTTCCTAACTTCAAGGTACACCCTCTTAGTATAGAGTTTGTACTAACAATCTTTCCATCAGCTAATTCCACATTAGTCGTTAGCATTACCGGTTCTCTATTGATAAGACGACTAAATTTTACATCTACAAAGCTTTTTTCGGAACCAGAATCAAATAATACACTAGCATAACGAGCGTCAAGTAGAAACGTACCGGTCACCACATTCGGGCCTTGCGGTTTATCAGCGGTACCTACTCGATATACAGCAGCATCATTATTTCCTCCTTGCCTATTCCTAGTTTTCGGGCAGTTTCCTTGCTTGTGCCCCTTTTCTCCACACCCAAAACAAACCATTACCCTCGTGGCGCTTGCTCATGTAGCCACACCTCTAGATCGGCAATCTGCAACTCTATGACCCGCTTTTCCACACTTGCTACATGCAGAAGGGCAATTCCCAATATGGTACAAATTACATCGACCACAATGAGGATTCACCTTAGCTCCTCTAGGGGCAGTAGAAGCTCTCATCCCATCATTTATTCTCTGGTGGAACTGCTGGTTACGATTCTGACCTTGGTTGTTGCGGTTTCCCCCACGATTTTGGCCTTGGGATTGATTCCCCTGAGCTGCTTCCCACTTCCTCTTGTTTCCCTCAGCAATGTAGTCTTTCTTATCTTGCAGCTTGACATCCATTAGTGCGACCCAGGCTTTGACGAAGTTGTCTCACCCTTAATATTACTCGACAAACCCTTGATGTACTACTTCATCTTCTTGTGATCATCAGCGAAGGCATCGGGACACAATAGGCTTAACTCATTAAACCTCCTTGTATATGCAGTGATGTCATTGTCCTCAAAGACAAGTGCCTCAACTCGTCCTCTAACTGACCCAGCTCTTCCTCGGGACAAAACTTCTTGGTCAAGAGTGCCTTGGTTGCAACCCAAGTCCTCCCATTTACTACCGCTAATCCTGTTGGGTTAAAAAGTTGATGTGGCAGAAACTCAAAAACGAAGAAAACATGAAGATTTTGTCTAAGCGTTGTCAAGAGCAATCTAAGCGTTGACAAGAGCAAATACAAGGTTGACAAAGCAAGCATTGTCATGTACAATCCAAGCATTGTCATGTACAATGTAAGCATTGTTAGAAACGTAGACAAAGAAGCTTATGGAAGCTTCTATTTAGATAAACATGCAAGATATATTCTGAATAAGTTTATTTAAATAGAAGATTTACTTGTTTATTCATTATTATCTCTTGTAAAACTCTAGTCCTTACACTATAAAAGGAACCAAGGGTTATTAGGTTTTTCATAACTTTCATTCACAATGTAAACCTAAAGCGTGTGTTGCACTAGACGTGGGATTAATGTATACACGTCTAGTGGTTGTTTGGTGTCAGTGGATCAACAAGTGGATCAACAAGTGGTATCAGAGCTTGTTGAGAAACTTTTGATCTTAAAGAACACAAGAACCCTAAAATCACCAAAACCCTAAATTTCTCAAAACCCTAAAAACATCATGTCAAATCCAGAAGTAACCCCTTCCTCCTCACCTTTACCAAACATCAAGATTCCCATGCTTGATGCAACCAACTTTGAATTGTGGAAATTCAACTTTGAGCAATATCTGGGGATCTATGACTACACTCTCTGGGAGATAATTGAGTATGGAAACACATACAATAGAGCTGAAAAGGTTGCTGCTGCCATTGCTACAAGAACTGCTGTTGCTGGATGTCCAGAAGCAGATAAGAAATAAAAACCTGGTGATGGTAGAGCTGTGTCTGCTGAAGACATAGCAAAGAGAAGGGTTGATATGAAAACCCTAAACATTCTGAAACTCTCTTTGGGACAAGAGAATCAGCATAAATATAGAGGTTATGATTCTGCAAAAGACCTTTGGACAGCTCTTGAAGTTGCATATGGTGGAAATGATGATACAAGGGAAGAGAAGAAGAAGCAACTCATGCATAAGTATGCTGTTTTCAAGGCTTAACCTAATGAGAAGCTTAGCAGTGTGAGAAGCAGATTGCTTGACATTACAAGCAAGTTATCCTTCATGGAGACACAACTTGGTGATGTTGACATTAATGCCACTTTTCTGAAAAGCCTGGGTGATGCATGGAAGATTGTGGCAAGATCTATTCTTGCCAATAACACTCACAAAAGTTCTACTTTTGATGATATCTACAATAAACTGAGGCTGTTGGAGAATGAAACTCTTTTGGAGCATGGAAGTAAGTCTACCAATAGCAACATGGCCTTCTTCTCACACAGTGAAGGCCAATTTGATCAAAAGGACTCTTACATGCATCCAGTTACTGGATCAACATGTGTCAACGCTGGAACATGTCCTGTCAACGCCTCATATTCAGACGCTGACACATACAAAAGTGACTCGCCAAGAGTTAAACCTGCTGGTTTGGATCTGGATACTGTATGTGCTTACATTGCTTCTTTGCCCAATGGTTCAGTGATTACATATGAGGACCTTGAGCAAATACGTGATGAGCACTTGGAAGAGATGGATATTAAGTGGAACATGGCTCTTGCTAGTATAAGAGCAAACAGGTGGAATAGAAGGTTTAAGAAGAATATGACCTTTAATGCAAAGGACACTGCTGGATTTGACAAATCCAAGGTTGAATGCTACAATTGTCATCGTATGGGGCACTTCATGAGGGAATGCAGATCTCCTAGAAGATCTGATGTTGGCAAACCCTCAAGCCAAATTGTTAAGACTCAGGATCCTAAGGCCATGGTTGCAGTGTAAGAAATTGATGGTATGGGATGGGATTGGAGCTATTTGGCTAAAGATGGGGAAGAGGATAAAGCTTTGGTTGCTGAGATAGAAGAAGAAGAGCATGTTCAATATGCTCTCATGGCACACTCCTCCTCTTCATCAGATAATGAGGTATACGATGATGCTTTTTGTAGTAAAGGTTGTAGGTTAAATACTGAGAGACTTAACAAAGAGGTGGTAAGGTTGTTAGATGATGTGAGTACTAAGAGATGCAAACTGTCTAACTATCAATTAGCTCTCACTCAAACTGAGAAAACAGTTTCTGAGTACAAGAAAATGGAATTTGACTTAAAAGATAAAATAAATATCTTAAAACATGAGTGAGATGCTAGTAATGATGTTAGGAACATCATGGAAAGGGTTAATAGTGAGTTACAGGCTAAGTTAGATGAAGCCATTAAGAATAAGGATAATGTTGGCCTTAAAATTCAGAGATTTGATAAGGCCACACAAACCCTAGGAGAATGTGTTAATAAACAAAGGGATCCTAAGGACATGACTGGGATTGGGATGAAAGACTATACTGTGGTTCCACCACCAGTTGGTGACTTCTATGGTGTCCAAAGAAAGGACCTATCTTGGACTGGTCTACCAGAATCCAAGAGGAGGAATTTATTCCTCCACCAAGAGTTGTTACCCCAGTTGAAGAGTATCAACAGAAGTTGACTGACTTAAATGAATAGAAGAAAGCCAACCCTACCCTATTTGTTAAGGGTGGCTTGTTATGTGAAAGTCCTAATGAGTCAACCCCTATTAAGGTAACAAACCAATCACTGGTAAGGCTATTGACCTTGGCTCAAACACTGTTAGAAAACTTAGCATTAAGTATGCAGAGATGTATAGGAAAACTAGGTCACCTAAAAGCCAAGTTAGTGATGATGGAACGGGCTTCTTCTCTTCTAGACCTAGGGTTGTGTCTAGAAAAGCCTGTTACACTTGTGGTAGCTTTTCACATTTAGCATATAAGTGTGTCAACGCTGTTAAAAAGTCAAACGTTGTCAGACCCAAACCTTGTGTGCAGCAAAGTCCACAAGTTGTTAGACCAGCCCCATTCTTCACTAGAGGGTCTAACACTCATGGACAAAGACCATTTCAAAAGACCAATACTTGATCTAACAGGCAATGGGTTTCTGTAGCAAACCCTAGGTTCAACGCTGACAAGGGTAATTTCAGCGTTGGCAAGACCAAATCCAACGCTGACAGAAACGTGACCAGACCTAAATATTTGCAACCACAGGGTAAAGGGTCTAAAGCTTCTTCAAGCTTGACATGGAGACCTAAGAAAGATCAAAACCCTAATGATAATGGGATTTCTATGACCTGCAACAGATTTAATTAGATTTCAAAGGTCATTACAAAACCTATTAGGGTTAACTGGGTATTTCATCCAAATAGGGATGAACAAGGGGTTGTTATAAGAACTAAGTCTGTTCTTGTTGAACAACCAGATGAATCCAAGTCTGCTAAGGCTTGGGTTCCCAAAGAAAACTAACTTGTTTTCTTTATGTGCAGGGCATTCAAAAATAGGTCAATGATTATGGATATTGGGACAGTGGATGCTCAAGGCACATGACAGGGAAGGAAGATTATCTTACTAACTTCACTCCCATTAAGGATGGTGATAAGGTTTACTTTGGAGGCGGATATAGAACTATCATAGGCAAAGGAACACTTCTCTCCAAGAACTTGCGTTTTGAAAACGTGTTTCTGGAAAAGGAACTTAATTACAATCTCTTTAGTGTATCACAAGTTTGTGATAACAAAAATAAAGTTCTGTTTATTGATACTGAATGCTTGGTGTTAAGCAAGGATTATAAGATCCCTGATGAGAAATATATTGACTATAGAACACCTAGACATAAAGACATCTATAATGTGAATCTTAATGGTATTAGGATGAATAATAATATGTCATGTTTTTATGCTAAAGCTTCAGTAGATGAGAGTAATCTATGGCACAGGAGACTAGGGCACATAAACATTAAGAATATAAACAGGCTTGTGAGACTTGGCTTGGTTGATGGCTTGCCTGAAAAGGCTTTCCATAATGACCACTCTTGTGTTGCATGTCTTAAAGGCAAGCAGCACAAGGTCTCATTCAAGTCTAAACAGGTGCACTATAGTACTAGACCACTTCACTTGCTTCATATGGACCTATTTGGTCCAACCAATATAGAAAGTTTGAATGGTAAATCATACTGCTTTGTCATCACAGATGACTTTTCTAGGTTTACTTGGACTTTCTTTTTGGCTATGAAGAGTGACACTGCTGACACTTTAATTGACATTATCACTCAGATTGAGAAGAAAACTGGTAATGAAGTTAAAATGCTTAGGAGTGATAATGGTGGTGAGTTTAGAAATAAACTTTTAGATGATTTTTGTGCCAAGAAAGGGATTACTTGGCAGTTTAGTGTTGCCAGAACCCCACAGCAAAATGGGGTTGCTGAGAGGAAGAATAGAACCCTAATTGAAGCAGCCAGAACCATGTTGGCTGATGCTCATTTCCCTATAGCTTTTTGGGCTGAGGCTGTGAATACAGCATGCTATGTTCAAAATAGAGCATTGGTCAACAAGATACAGAACAAAACACCTTATGAATTACTTTGGGGAAGGAAACCTAATATTGGTTTTCTTAAACCTTTTGGCTGTCATGTAGTTGTTCTTGATACTAGTGATGCCTTAGGTAAATTTAGTGCAAAAGGTGATGAAGGCTACTTCATGGGGTATTCAGTGCAGAGCAAGGGATATAGGGTTTACCTTAAGAAGGAAAAACGTATTCTTGAGAGAGTACATGTTAGGTGTTTAGAGAGTAAACCTAGTGATACTGAAAGTGGTCCAAATTGGTTGTTTGACCTAGAACCTCTATCTAGGACTTTAAATTATATGCCTGTCACTAATCTAGACATTGTGAAGGTAACTTCAAATGTTGTGGAAGAACAAGTGGTTGATGTTTCAGGTACACAGGTTAATGAAGAGGTTGGATCACAAGCAGACAAGTCATCTCCCATCCAAGAGTATGTCACAATTCCCATATGGACAGATGCTTTTGCTGCTGGAAAGGATAATGGTGGTCCCCAAGTATCACCAGTTAACAACATGCATGGTCCTTCAGGCGCTGACAAAGGCAAATCTAGCGCTGACAAGACAAATTCAGACGTTGATGGCTCAAGCGTTGACAACACCATTTCAGGCGTTGACAACCCAAACGCTGACAACCAAGGTTCAGGCATTGACAACTCTTTTGAGCATCTTTTCTCTTCTAATATTGAACAAGGTGAACCTTCCAATTCATATGAAGAGGTTCATCCTATTATTGATGAAAGAGAGTCTGATGAAGATATTGGAAACTTGGATAATGAGATTGAAGATACCAGACTATTTGAGGGAGGAGTTCTTACTTCCACTATGAAGAATCACCCTACTTCTCAAATCATTGGTGATATTATGACTCCTGTTCAGACTAGAAGATCTCATCAAAGTCTTGGTGGATTTATTGCCAATATTCACAAGAAGGTTGATACCCCTCTTGTGCAAGCATGTTTGTTTGCCTGTTTTCTGTCACAACAGGAACCCAAGAAGATATTTGATGCTCTCAAAGAACCAAGTTGGGTGGAAGTAATGCAGGATGAGCTTCACCAATTTGCAATTCAGGATGTTTGGGAGCTAGTTGATTGTCCCAGGTATGTCAGACCTATTGGGACAAGAT
The DNA here is from genome assembly GCA_025667525.1 of Glebionis coronaria. Lineage (NCBI taxonomy): Eukaryota > Viridiplantae > Streptophyta > Magnoliopsida > Asterales > Asteraceae > Glebionis > Glebionis coronaria. Next base: position 335,254,986 of record CM046881.1, on the reverse strand, counting down.
GGGTTCTAAGAAACAAGAGAGATGAAAGAGGTATTGTGGTCAGAAACAAAGCAAAATTAGTCGCTCAGGGATATACACAAGAGGAAGGGATAGACTATGAGGAGGTCTTTGCACCAGTTGCAAGGATTGAAGCTATAAGGATATTTCTAGCCTATGCTTCATGCATGGGCTTCACTGTCTATCAAATGGATGTGAAGAGTGCCTTCCTCTATGGAATAATTGTTGAGGAGGTATATGTGATGCAGCCTCCTGGTTTTGAAGACCCAGAGAATCCAGACAAGGTGTATAGAGTCAAGAAGGCTATGTATGGACTTCATTAAGCCCCAAGAGCATGGTATGGCACATTATCCACTTAGATCTTGAAGAAGAATGGTAAGGATGTTCTACTTGTTATGGTCTATGTTGATGATATTATCTTTGGATCCACAAATCCAAAGATGAGTGAAGACTTTTCCAAGCTCATGACAGACAAATTCAAGACGAGTGCTATGGGGGAGATGAACTTCTTTCTTGGGTTACAAGTTCAGCAGAAAGAAGATGGTATCTTCATCTCCCTGGATAAATATGTGGCTGAGATCTTGAAGAAGTTTGGTTTTTCTCCACATGAAAAGAGGGCTACTACTCCTATGGATAGAGAACACCCTTGGGGAAAGATTAGAGATGGAAAGGATGTGGATGTCAGGCACTATAGATCAATGATTGGCTCATTGATGTATCTCACAGCCTCCAGACCTGACATCATGTTTGCTGTGTGTGCTTGTGCACGCCATCAAGTGACTCCCAAAGAATGTCATCTTTATGCTGTCAAGAGAATCTTTAGGTATCTAAGATGTTATCCCAGTCTTGGCTTGTGGTACCCAAAAGATTCACCTTTGGAGCTTATTGCATATTCAGACAGTGACTATGGAGGTGATAAGTTTGATAGAAAATCCACAACTGGTGGATGTTAGTTTCTTGGGAGCAGGTTGATATCTTGGCAATGCAAGAAACAAACAGTGGTGGCTAATTCTACCACTGAAGTAGAGTATGTGGCTGCAGCTGCTTGTTGTGGACAAGTCTTATGGATTCAGAACCAGCTGTTAGACTATGGGTATAATTTCATGCATACCAAGATATTTGTTGACAATAACAACACTTTATGCATTATTAAGAATCCTGTACATCATTCTAAAACCAAACACATAGAAATTAGACACCATTTTATAAGAGATTGTTTTGAAAAGGGTTTAATACAACCAGATATGGTTGACACAGAAGAAAATGTGTCTAATTTACTAACTAAACCTTTTGATGCTGGAAGATTTCAATACTTGGTAACAAGTATTGGAATGATCAATCTCACATAATATGTGATTTGGGGTCTTTTTGTAAAAATATGTACAGGATAATGCATTGTTATTGGTCTTTTTGATGATTTAGTTTTTCCACTATATTTTTCTAACACTGACAAAGGTTGCTTTAACGCTGATAAGTGTTATTGTGACGTTGTCAGGAATATATTTGTCTAACGCTGACAAAGCTTTTCTTAACACTGACAAGTGTTATCGGGGCGTTGTCAGCAACAATGTTAGTTTTGTGGTTTTCAATCTAAATGTGCAGGTGGTGTTAGCATTATACCATTGGATACAGAGTTGCTTATGGATCATTGGAGAATCATTTGAGCATGTTTTTATTTATGGATGATGGTTGGAATTTTCTATTCCTATCTTGACATAAATTTTTTATGTTCATGCATATTTTTGGTAACATTTGTATCACAGTTTAAGGGGAGGTTTTAGGAACCTTTAGGACTTTTGGGTATCCTTATGATACTCTTATCACAATTCTAGATTGTGTCCACAGGTGAGTATGAGTTAGTTTTACTAAATTATGAGGCACTGTAGCATGCAAAGTTGATATACTATGCATGCTGCCAAGACACTTTTGGCCTAGAATTGGTTGTGGTCTGTTGGGAGACATGGGAATGATTTTATCATGGGTTTTACCTGGGAGTAACAAGGAATTTTATGAGGTAACTTAGTTGTTAAGAGTTTTGGTTAGCAAGGGACACTAGAGGACTGTTATGTCTATCTTGCATAAGCAAGTGTGCATAACTGGACAGTGCTTGCCGCCCTATGATAATTATCAACTTATAGGTTATCTTCTCTAGGATAAATTACTTTGTTAAGGTCATTTTTCATTTTTATAAATTTTTATTTTTGGGCGCTGACAAGTATTTTTCCAAGCGTTGTTGTGACCAATTTAGACGCTGACATGGCTTTGGTAAACGTTGACAAGAATATAGCCGTTGGGCGTTGATGGGTTATTTTTGACCGTTGACACTCAATGGGACCTACCCAGTTGTTACTATTTGACGAATTTTTGGGCCGTAATTTTGGGAGTAAATAACTTTCAATTAATGCATGAGATAAACTTATTTCTTTTCAATATTTTCATGATTGTATTTTTGAAAATAGTTGCCTAATTTTTGACCAATCACATGCATTTTTCTCTCCTATATATTTGGCTTCTATTCTAAACAGGGTACCTATCATTCTTGTCTAACAATATTTTCTCCTATACTTCATCTTTATCAATCTTTCAAACAGCTTTCAACAATGGCACCAAAATTTAAACCATCTGATTTGGAATTGGGATTCAGGAGTCAACAAAACATGGTAGCATACTTGGACGCTGATGACACTCTGTTTCCCCAATACACATAAATGGTGGCGTATTTGAATGCATCCCCAATTAGGTATGCTCTTTCTCATGCTCCACCCATTCCTGTCACACATATTAAATAGTTTTGGAACAATGTTAGTTCCTCCACAGTTAATAGAGTGACTACATTATCATCTATTGTTCATGGGCGCACATGGGTGGTTACTGAAGCTTTGGTTTGCCAAGCTTTGCATCTTGATGATGCTGATGGTATAACCACCCTCCCCATTAATGAAATAGAACAAGGACTAAGGGCTTTGGGTTATCCTTTCCTTGATGAGGGAACTTTAAACAAATATCATAAAAAGGAGTTTCCCCCAGCCTGGAAGTACCTAATACATGTCCTCTTGCAATGTTTGAGTCCCAAGTATACTGCACACAATGAGATCAATAGATCTATTACAAGTGCTATTGTGTGCATTGCTACTGGGCAAAAGTTTAATTATTCCAAAATGATTTTTGAGGGCATGTGTAAAAATAAAGGGAACAAAATGACTTTAGCTTATCCCAGATTTTTACAAATGGTTTTTGATGTCCAAAGTTACTGCACAAGGGATCATGATGATTTTTATGAGATCCCTGTGCAAAATAAAGCAATTTTTACAAAGATGAACTCACCCCCACATCGTGACTTACCCCTAACCCCATCTATGGTTGCTGTCATTGAAGCAACACAACCCCAACCAGACACACAACCTCAACTTGACCCAATACCTGAACCATTACCTTCACCACAACACATGCAACTTGACCAAGAACCCTTCGACGCTGACACATTAAATGTTGGTGTTGACATGCCTATTCCAAATGTTGACATCAATCCTTCATAGACCCAAACACCCCTTAACCAACCCACATCCACCCAATCCACATCATCTTCTCCCCCAACACAATATAGGTTACAAAAAAGCCAAAGGACTACTGGAGTGTTCTCCTCTAGTGGTCCTAGCCATGTAGCAGAGAGAACCACCACCACAAGTGTGGTTGGTGCTATGGATGAGGCTGGGACTATTGGTTCTGGCTTAGAAGCTGGCCAAGACAGTCCTACCATCATTAAGACCTCATCCATGCCCAATGAATCTAACTTGGGAGGTCAAATACCCATTTTAGAGGAGGGTAGATTAGAACCAATGACCTTAATGGAATTGACGGCTGTCTGCATAAGCTTGCAAAGCAAAATGCAGACTTGGTAAATATTGTCAGTACACAAGGCCTTGAACTCAAGCAGTTGAGGGAGAGGATTGTTGTTTTGGAAAATGCTAGCACAAGGAGAGGGATGGAGGAATCTTCCAAATGGGAGGATTAACAGATAAATGTGAGTGATAAGGGCTCCCATGATGGTGAATCTTTGGGTGTTGCTGAGGCCCTAACTAGTTTGAAGAAACAGACAGGTTTTGATACGTCTCTAGTCTGTCATTTACAGCCATGTTGGAGGAATTTACAAGAGGCGCTGAGACGGGTACTTTGGGCATTGACAAGCAAGATTTGAACGCTGACATGAGTAACTTGGGCGCTGACAAAGCAAAAGTGAGTGTTGACAGGCCTGCAGATGAGGTTGATGTATTCCAGTCATCATCCATCATCAAAGAAGTTTCTTCACAGGTATTACCATCTATCTTAACCACCATTGATCCATTAGATAAGGGTAAGGGTATTATGGTACAAGTAGATGTTCCAAAGAATGCAGCACAGATTGAGTTTGATAGAAGGTTGGCTGCACAAATTGTGGAACAAGAAAGAAAGAAGGTCAGTGAATCACCTTTTGTTGTCACTTCAGAAGAACAAGAAGGAAGTGATGAAGCCAGTTCAGACTCAAGTGTAATGATTATAGAACAACCAGAAAGACTTGAGTATGGTGATGAGTTGGCAAAAGAGAAGTTGAATGAGTTGAAGTTGCAAGTTGATTTTGACATGCCAGAAGTTGTTCAGATGTACCATGCTTGGGAAGATAGGTGTATTGAGAATCCACATTTGACTATTTCAGATCAGATATGGGGTTTGGAGATTCTTCTTAGAGTACAAAAGGATTGCAAGGTCATTCTGAAACACAAAGCAAGCAATGTTCTCTCAAATTTGAAAAGGGATAGAAGGGAGTTGTACTACATGCTACTCAGATGTCATGGAATAGGATGGACTTATAAGAAACTGATTGGATTGACATTTGAAGAGTTGGAGTTCAAAGCTTATCCCATTTGGGTAAGAGTGCAGGAAGAAAACACTCTAAGACTTCTTTCTGATGAAAGGAAAGAAGAAATTGCAGAAGAGATGAAGCTTAAGAAGGCAATGATTGTTCCCAGACCTGTGAAGAAGGGAGTCCCTCTTGAGTTTCCCAAAGATATGGATAGGTTAAATCCAAGTGAAGCTGTTATAAGAAAGAGCCTCAAGCTCTCACCATTGGAAGCTTCAGATATGGTACAAGTGTTACCTCTTGATTCCAGGAACCCTATTATAAGCTATGAAGAAGATGAATGTGGGTTCTAGAATATTGGCAGGTATGGGAAAGAGGTTCACACTTTTACCACTCTTATATCTTTGTTTGCAAGTTTTGATAGAGAAGACTTGGTAGCTCTATGGAGATTGTTAGAGGCCAAGTATGAGACTGAAGCTCCAACTTCAGTCAATGGAATAAAACTGTGGTCAACATTCAAGAGAATGTGTGGACCAAGAGATGAAGATCTTGCTGTTTGGAAGGATCTTGAAGATGATCTCAGTGGTCTTCAATGGCGTTTGTATTCAACTGCTGGTGTATATTACTTGAGTTCTACAAAGTTTGCTGAGTATCTTCTTGTAGATGCTCAGTATTCCATGTCCAAGGAAGTCTTGGAGAAGATGAAGACTACACAGTTGGAGATTGATTATTCAAGTGACGTAGCCAAAGATTTGATCAGACATATTTATTACCAATATGAGCAAGTTTGTAAGATTCCTCCTAGTTCTTAATGTTTATTCAGAAACTTGATTATTAGATTAAATATCAAGTTTAGGGGAGGATCGTTGGGAATAAAATATAGCCAGTCTACTTGAGCGCTGACAAGAGTAAAACAAGCGTTGACAGGAAGAAAACAAACGCTGACAGATCAAGCGTTGACAAGAAGAAGTCAAGCGTTGATACATTGAAGACAAGAACTGATGGGAAGATATAGTCTACGCGTATATTGTTTCTTGTTTGTTTCTAGTAAGGATAAGTTCAACATTGTATTTTCTGTATTTATCTTTACCTAGAATAGTTGATACGTAGACTCTTGTACAAGGCTTCTTGTATCTATAAAAGAAGACCTTTAGGTTAATGTTCAACATAAGTTTTCATACGTTAAACACTTTCATTGTAAGCAAGTTTGTTATCATTAATCAAAGTGAAAGTTTGTTTACATCTTTGTGTTCTTGTTTAAGTGTTAATTCCGCATAACACTTAGATTGTCATATACATATACAAAGGTTTCTCTAAGTGTATAACTTGATCTAATCTCGTATACATAAAGCTAAATCGATCTAAGTTTGGGATCAACAAGTGGTATCAGAGCCTCGTGGCTCGTGATGCTAGGACCAACAAGGTGGTCGTGTATGGTGAAAAGAAGAAAAATCCGTCTAGGGTTTTTCTGGACATTTTTGTGTGCGCAGCAGTATTCAGAAGGTCATAACTTTTGATTGAACCGTTGGATCGTCACGAAATTTCTTGTGTGTATTCTATACACATATATCAGACATCCACCAGAGGGATTGTCATGTTTTATCCCCAGGAAGAAGTTATTAAGCGTCAAAGTCAGCAGTGAGTGAATGCAGTTTTCTGTAAACAGCCATGTTCAAAACACGATCTCTCCTTCGTTAACCGTTGGATCTTCGTGATTTTTGAACTGTAGATTCTTGGCACTTGTGTCTAGAATCTCATCAAAGGGATTTTCGATCTGAGCCCTAATGAAGAAGTTATTTAAGGTCGAAGTTCGCTGGTTATGGTATTCGTTTTTGCTTTTTCACATAAAATCATGGACTAGGGTTTCACAAACCCTAGATCAATTCTAAGCAGAAAAGATGCTCCAGATTCGTAGTGTTTTTATGATATTCGATTCTCATATCAAGGTTAGGGTTTCGATTTTCTAAAAACATTTTTAGGGTTTGTTATAAACCCTAGATATGGTATTAATGGAGCAGCAGTTTGATTTTTTTAATGTGATGGCTGCTAAGAAAAGTCAAGACAGCGGGCATGGTTAATATATTCGTTCAAATGGACCAGAAAGAGCAAGCTACAACAGATGTAGACAATTGAGCCAAGAGATCACATGATCGTGATTTGCAAGAATAAATTGAAAGGATGAGAAAGTGATGCAGTGGTCCAAGTTTATAATAAACTTGATTGAAAGCTCAACATACATCACGTGATGTTTTAAGCAAGGATGACATGTGATATAACGTGATATGGCTGTGGTCCACAAATTCGGTTTATACAAGATATTGTGTGTTCACACGAGGCAGCCAATCAAACAAAAGGTATGAAAGCTATTTTTATGGAAGTATTTTTGGTATTACAGACGTGTAAGATCAATTTGTTTTTCCTGTTTTTTAGGCATTATCTTATGCATGAAAATCATGGTTTAATAGAGTGATATACATGGTCATGTAAAGATTAGGCTGTTTATTCTAAATCATCACGTGAAGTAAAGTCAGCAAAGATGTGAATTATGGAAGGAGTTATAGTTTTCATTCCAAAAATATGGATACACCTCCTACAAATTTGCATAAAGAATATTGCATCCTTGATTTACTGAGAATTTATGGACGTAATATTGAGGAAGCTATTTTGTGGAATATATTATTCCTATTTTCATGGGAATGATATATGTATGGATTAGACGTTTGTACAGTTAAGATGCACAAAGTATGAACAAGATACATTCTTGTTTGGCATGGGCTGAATCAAACGCTGACAGGAAGGATAGACGCTGACAGGCTTTATTTTGACGCTGATAGAGAATAAGTCAAACGCTGACAGCGTTGACAGTGTTGTCCGAGAAATGGTTAAAGTGAACGTTGATAAGTATTGTCTGATATTTGACAATACACATTCCAGATATATTGGATAAAGGGGATCTCGGATAAAACAAGGATTGCTGCTGTTGAGAAAATTGGTACGTTTTTAGCACACAAAAAGGAGATATTTACACACGAAGGTACATGGAATCTCCATTTTAATTTAGAATATCATGTTGATATTTATGGCTCGGATATTTTTAAAAGGGATTAATGATCTTAATGCGAGTTAGCAACTATTCGTGGGAATTTGATGGATATTTTAAACTATGTAATTGGGATAGCCTTGTGAGTGGCTTTTACATATGGTATGAAGATGTTATTCCATTAAATTCGTCATGAAGAGGTGTTGGCTTAAGGGGAAGAATTCTTATGGTAAGTTTGATGATTGAAGAAGATTTTCACGAGTTTGTGTTCTATCATATCTTAAAGTCATGCACTTCCAGCCACTGACTTTAAAGGTAACTTGTTCGTGCTTTACATGGTTGGTGATGAAGACTTGTCAAAATCTAGCAGTTGTGGTTGCTATCCTTGAAGGAGTTACATTATCGTGCTCAGTGTCTCACAAAGGATGAGGATCTTGACAATGGGATCGAGGTCTACTTATATCTTCTCTATAAGTTCTTTGTCACATGGATAGTACAAGACATGGAACACAAGGTTGGGTTATTCTACTTCTACATCAAGAATACTTTATTTATTTTTCTTCAAGATCATTGATGTGTCGTTGATAGTATATGTGATAATTAAGATACGTTATAGGGTAAATTAGAAAATTACCTTTAGGAAAAAGTAATAGACTAATATTACCAATGACGAATTCAATTAAACACGTGATGAACCAAGTTCGTTGTACACGGAGATCGAGTGAATTTGAGACGTTTCGTTTCGTTTTGGACAATTGATTTGAATTGGTTTTCGGTTTTTAAACTAATTTTAATCCTACAATTTAAAACTAGGTGCATGAATCGTTAACCCGAATTAAATTTAAAAGACTAATTATTTAAAAATAAAAACCATTTAAAATTTAGACTATTTAAAAATCTATTTTAAACTTATCTATTTAATTAAAATGACACTTTTAAAACTATTAAAAATTATAAACTAATTTAATCTATTACAAATTTACTTTTAATTAAACTAAAATATTTAAATCTAAATTTATTTAAAATAAAACTAAATTATTTAAAGCTAAATTTAGAACAATTGAAAATTTCTAAAAAGTTATACAATATTGTTATTTATTTATTTATATTTTCTCATTTAAAAATTTTTATTTTATTTAGACTAATTATTTTTACCAAATTTAAAATCAACAAATATAAAAAAGTAATTATTTATTTTTATTTAACTTTAAAACAAAAAAAAAACGTTTTATAAAGAAAAACTGACAATCAAAATAAAGTATATTAATCACTCAAGGTAAAATTAAAACAAAATGAGCCTGTTGCTCACTGGTTGTGGCGTTGGCCAAATAACAGGCAGGTCTCGAGTTCGAGACCTGCTGGTGACAGATTCAGATTGTATTTATTTTTATTAATGCGAAACTGATACTAAACCAAACCGCTAAGTTATAGTAGAACAATAATAAATACATAAGTACAGTCTATTTAAACCAATCTCAAGAAAACAAAACTAGTAACAAATAAATCATTCATTCATTTAAACAAAGCTTTTTATCAAACTAAACTTAGTAGAGTTCATTTAACAGTTTATAACAGCATTCAAACCAAGGATAACAACAAAAATACTTGAATATAACAAATTCTAAAAGACAAATTACACTAATCAGACAAACAGAATCATAACTCCTATAAAAAACAGTAAGAAATCAGAACAATATTTCAGTTTAATAATCAATAATGTAAAACAAACCTCAAACTCAGATTCATATACAGCAAACTTAAATCTTATTAATAACATACAATAAATAAAGTAATAACATTCAGAAAAATCAAAATTAAATCAGACAAGGCAGAAACACATATCATACTAGACAAATCACACAATGACTAATCAGTAAAGGCAAAGAACTCAGAAACCACTCAGCAATCACAACAACAGTTAACTAATAAGCTATCTAGAATCAAATCCTCGATTCATTTAACCAACACTCACAGCAATTATACTCATGAAAACTCAGATTCAATCATATTACAAATATATCAAGAGCTCATGATTAAGCTGAGAAAGATAACTATAATTCACAGAAGTATGAAATCTACTCATGAGTACCTACACGTTCATAAATTCTACTGAATCGCTCTAAAATCCTCATAAGATCAGTCTAATACACACACTAACTGCTATTCCTAATTCTTACAGCTAGTATAACTGATATAAGCGAGAATAAGAAATTCGAAACAAATGAAACCATGCACACTATAAATGACAATAAGTAGTCATTCCAACAACTAGCAACAACAGGAATATGCTTGATTTACACTACAACATCACCACAGATTAAAGCATATATAGCAGTCTAATTTAGCGAAAATAAACCAAAATCCTATCTCCACTAAACTGATGATGCATTTATCCGTAATTTAACTACCAAAGCCAGTAATGATTTAAAACACAAGCTCAGATTATTGATATAAGACATCACTAAAAAGTCCAACTCATAAAACCAACGAATCAGATCAAGACATTATTAATCTAAATCAGTAACAAGTTAAACAGATTTATATGCTAAACACAATGAAAAAACTCAGTCCAACATAAAATATGAATTTATACTAACAAATACTTTAGGAAATGCAGAATAATATAAACTGAGCTTAACCTCTACTGATGAAAACCGTTGAGGTGAAGGAAAGCGCTGAGCTCCCTTATTCTAACTCGACTCTAAAAATGCCACCACTTAAACAGAAGCCACGAATCATAACACCATGGATTACCAAATCATCAAACGAATCATCATGAATCCGCAATCCACCATTATTTTTGGTTCAATCAATGGATTAAACTAATTCCCTTTTTTAACTCTATTATCCAATTAAGCTATGACTTCAGCTTATTTGAATAATAATACACTTATAACTTCAATTTAAAGCTTTAAATTGTATTTAATTCAATTGAACAAAATTAAAACGTGAGATGCACATGATATTTAAACAGTAAAATTAACTTTTATTAAAATAAATCAAACATTACAACTTTAAAGAAAATTACAATTTCTAAGATTAAACTAAAATTATAACATTAAATTAAAAGAAGGGATGAATACAATGGAAAATAAGGGGTTTTTTTATAGTTGAACCCGATAGCATCTTCCTTGGCATATTCGAATCTTCATTCTTCTCTTTCTTCACTTGATTCGATCTTGATTCAATGTATCAGCCCATTCTGTTATTATCTTGATGATGTGGAAGGTTTTTATTGGATGGATTTGGATGATTGAGGTGTTTCAACCAGTAGTCCGCTGCCACGTAGAAGATCTTTCCATCATCTCTTCCGAAATCAAAGAGGAATTTATTTCTCATGCGTGTGCATCACACATGTGAACAAAATCCCCTTATTAATTTGATGATTTATTGGTGTGGGAAAATTAGGGTTAAGGTTTTTAGGGTTGGGGTAAAATGGGTTCTGGTTATTTTTGGGGTAGGAGAAGAAGAAAGGTGAATGACCACATAGAAGTTATCGAAGGTTTATTTTTTATTGTGTGGTGAAATAAAACGTGTGTATATGTATGAAGATAAAAGTTATTCCATCCGTTTGTTTATTATGCCATCTTTGTTGATGGGCTTGGAGCCCATCAGTCTCACGTCCAACATTTCGTCCCAGCTTGATTATTAAACTTGGGCTTTAAACGTAAAATACTCTCATTCGTATATTACTTTTGGGCCTTTTTATTGGGCTTTTGGTTAAGACATGTACTTAATATCCAATAAATGGGCCTTCAAGCCCATTAAGCAGCCGTGGGTCCCACTTGTCGTCAATCTTGATAAATCCGTGAATCGAGCTCAATATTGGCTTTGTCGATCTTTTTCTTCAAACTCGTGTCGGTTTCGCCGGTTTTTGTAATCTCGGTACCTACACACATAAAACCACAAAACATGCGCATACAAGGCAAAATTCATATGTTTAATGCATTTATTCATTGTTTTTAGATAATATTGATATGAGTAAAATCACTCATATCAAACTCCCTCTTGCTAAGCAATTGCCGTGTCCACACGCAATGATAAAATAAAACACCAACTACACCATTATTCAACTTATGACACTTTATTTTGCAAAGACATAATGTATTGCTTTCATTATTGAAAAATAACTTTAAGGATCATAAAACTCAAATAGATTCATCGTCCTCGACTTTTCACTTTTCCATGCCAAGTGCAAAAACAAGATCATTGTTATTATAAGTTAGCAAACTAACACGAACTCATGTGGGCCAATTATTCACTTAGACTCCCTTATTCCTAGGTGTATCTCTTATATTTTATTGTTGCCTTGAATGATCACGAGGATGCACTGTTGACTTATTTTGATAATTTATTAGGTCGAAAATAAAGTGAACGATTTAATCAATAGTTAGCTAAAGGAAAAAATCTTTTAAAACTGCTTCTCGGGACCTCATAAAGTTCATATTTTGGCATAACTTGCTTCGCGATTTGAGACCTTTCTCGGACCGATATTTGGCAGCGACTTCATACTTCAAATCTTGAGAGACGTTCATGAAATAATGGTCTTCTCTTCATATAGGAATTTCTTCACTTGAAGTTTTGAGAGATTCATACTTGGACCACGACTTCTTCATTTTTCTCCAATCTTTATTTGGGATTTTGATATACAACGATCCGCCTCCTTTTTGGACTTGGCTTTATTTATCCTCATACCTTGTTAGGGCCTTTTTGGATAGACTTCTCCATGACTTTTGGGGAGTATTTGCTTTTCGTCGTGTGTCTCGATACTTCATATTGATTTTTGATAAATGATTCTTCACATCACTTGAGATCTTTAGCAATAAAATATAGCCCTCATGCCTTGTTAAGACCTTTTTGGACTCGCCAATCTTCGCATCCCGCTTCAATAAGTTATGCCTTGGCTATGAACTCTAATCCATACCGAGCAACTTTTAAACGATCTTGGGCTAGAAGCTAAGTAATTTTTCAAATCGTACAACCTTATTTATTGCAGATAAATTTATTAGCAAGCGATGGGTGAATAGGCTTATAATTAACTCACATAAATTCCCGAAAGAATACCAAACTTATAATTGGCTCTATCATCTCTCGTTCTCCATATTGTAAAATTTCAAACATGTGAAATCAATGGATACTTAGCCTATTGAATCAAAGTTTTGGGTTTTCAAGTCATCTATAGGATCTTGCATCTTCTTATACTTTTTCAAGTTTTAGAATTTGCGTTTTAAAGTTCTCTTGATAAACGACTTTCTAGGATCAATTATAGGAGCTTGCGAAAAGTTCTTGTTCTTAACTCGTATGAATTAAGACTTTCGCGTTTTAAAGCTCCTTATATAAAAGTCTAGCAAAACTTAATTCAAATACGTTAAGGAAAAGCTAAGGTTAAAAACCGAGTCGAGTCAAAAACTATTCTTATTTTCACCAACGGAAAGCCTACATTCGTGTCAAAAGCACTTATTTTATTTATTAAAACATAAAAATAACACTAAAAATTTAAAATTTTATTGAAAAATGAGAAAAACAATACGTTTGGACACGACAAAAGAAATTGCAAGCGATTATATCGATTGACTCCCCCATGCTAAAACCAAACATTGTCCTCAATGTTTCTTAGCTCAAGAGTAACACCCCCTTGATAAAACACGAAGAGTCTAATGCAAATTCCTAGCATGGAAAGAGCACGCAAATCTATAAGCCGTTTATTAATTATGCCTCAAGATAAAACGTTAGTCAATAAAAATCAAGGGATAAAGAGTGTGCCCCTTTTTGGCATTCAAAGAATGGAAGATCAAGTGGACCGGCAAAAACCGAACACGAGAGTCTTCAAATGATAGGGTCATACCTAAGATCACAACACAACAAAAACACGAGCACGAGCTTGAAAGATCAAGCCTTATTAGATGTTAGAAAATAGAAAGAAGATAGAATGTATGGGACTCCCCCACAAGGCACCTCGTTTTTGTTCACCGAGTCATGAGCTCGACTCGATCCCCGCATTCATTGGTCCTTAGGGAAAATGGTGAAAACCGGCATATTGGAGTAAAAACCAACATAAAGCACGATGCCGGGGTCAAAGATTACATCCTCGTTGTCGGATGACAAACGAAAAGATAAAACTCCAACACAAATCTCTAAAAAGAGATAGAAATCACAAATGGAATGAATATAGCATGCTCCCCGAGATAAACTCGCACCACGATGATCGAAAAATCTTTCAATTGTTACATCGGTGAAAGGCCGAGATTTCCCTAAATAAACGATTCCGGGATCGAATACCTCGCCCTCGGTGGAGAAAGGTAAGGATAACACGGTGTCGTCCCCCCATGCTAATCCAAGATCATATAAAGCACATGGTATGGTGGGATAAAAATTCCATCCATAATGGAATCAACATTCTTAGCTTTAGCGACCATTTCACCCTTAGAAATGTGATCAATTGGGTCATGGTACTCAATATGAGACACATGAAAAACCCGCACATTAAGGTCAAAGTGGGTGGGAGGAGGACTTGGGACGAAATCATCATCAAGTAAATTCTCTAAAAAGAGAGCGTCCCCCTCCGGCTCGATTTCATCAATACCCGATGGTATCGAATCATTAGAAGCAAGAAAAGTGTCAATCTCCTCCATAAGCGGATCACTATCCACAACGGGAATAGGAGATGGAGAGAAAGACTTGGCATTAGGCTTAGAATTTAAAGCCTCGATCCTAGATATGAGAAGATAGACGTTTGATAACTTCTCACGAAGAATCACGTCCTCCACATAGAAATGAGTAAGTTCATCGGTGAACTTCTCAAGGATCGGAATAGTCAAATCAACCTCATTTCTCGGTGGAAATGGGTCTAAAGGAGCAAGTTCAAAAGTGAACCTCTCAAAAACCGGATCACTATCATCCTCATTTCCCGGTGGAAATGAGTGAAGAAGAGTAGGTTCATCGGTAAACCCCTCAAAATCCGAATCGTGAATGTCATCTTTATAAGAAAGTTCATCGGAGAACTCCTCATTAGAAAATTCACTAGAAGTAGAATCATGTAGATTTGTAAATCTATGCTTATGTTTTTAGAGAGAGAATGAGATAGAAAGATGGTGGATTTCACACTTCTAGAGAGAGAAAGTTAAAGTGAACTATGTGTAAATTATGAAAAACCACACCCTCTCCATCAAAGGAGAGGGTTTATATACCCAAGCCCTTGTCATGGGCTTGGGCTTACATTTTGGGCCGGCCTACACATGTTGTAGGCTAGGCTTGTTCTGTTTGTTAAGTAAAGACATGTAACTAAACTACGAGCTATTACATGGACTATCGTTGGAGTGACCGATCCTTCTTAATACGTAAAACGTATTTCCAACAATCTCCCCCTAAGGGAGGTCACTCCAAACAAGGGCGTTACCCAAGTTACAATAATAAAATAAACCTAGCATACTATGCTTGTCTTGAGCTCGTAGTCTTCGTCTTTCTTTTTCTTTTTCTTTTCTGGTGAACATGCTGATGTGATCTTTGATATCAATCTTGAGCATTAATTTCTTGCCTTGATCTCGTGCATCCATCACTTGTGATCTTCGCCTCTTCGTGACCTCACGTCCCACATACTTATACCTTAGTAATTCTTGAAAGCTTCAGAGTTCGATACAGCGGAAGACTTAACTTTTAGGCTTTCTTGAATTAGATGAGGTATTAAGTGCATAAAGTATAAGCATGCGGGGACGACTTCTTCTCGGATTCCGCAACGCCACCTTCTTCAAATGCCGCAACATAAGTAGACACGAACGAAATGGCTTTGAACATTTCATTCTAAATCGGTAGCATTTTACCTCCGGTCGGTGAAGACCGTTGGACGATATTAGATATCGTACCCGTGACGGATAGTTTCAATTAAGTAACTTCCTGACAGGATTTCGCGGGTAAACCCGTTCTCTTTATTCGACCGTCCAAAGCTGACTGCGAACATAAAGAGTGAATCATTTGGATAATAATATCCGCATGATTTGAAGCCGTCAATTCATGTTCCTGGAACAAGTGAAATTCAATTAAGAACCGCACCATCGTTGCTTTCCAGTTGTCACGAGCTTGATTCGTATAGAATCTTGCAAGTTACCTACCAAGTGCTGTTTGAGGTTAACACTAGAAGGATTTCCACTCATCACCGTGAACACAAAGGTATCACTCTGAGTGTTCTGGCAAGATCACTGAGATATTGCGTAGAGGCCTGGAACGTGTTTAAATTCAGTTAAGAATTAAACAGCCGTTGCTTTCCAGTTATCACAAGTTTGATTCATAAAGAATCGCACAAGTCACCTACCATGAGCTTTTTGATATTCGCTCAAGAAGGATTTCCATCTTCATTGTAAATACTTTCGTATTACTCGGATGTTCAGGCAAGATCATGAAGATTTTGCGTAGGACTCTTAAAATCTTTCTTACTTTTCACAGTGTGTGAAGAAGCAAGGAAATATGAAAGTGTGTCCTAATGAGATATTTGATGATCTCAAATGGCTCTAGACTCGATCGTGCACTTTGGATTTTAGTGATCGGAGGCTGGAGAGGAGTGCCACCTATTCAATACCAATTTATTCGGAGTGAATAAATCAATAGATAACGTGTTGTCTCCGTGTGATTAAAACAAATATCTTTTAAGAGATATCTGAGTTAGCTGGGATGGGTTGTGCTTTGCATCACTGGGTCCATGATGTCTGTCTTCAATATCAAGAATCATTAAACAATGATCTTAATAGCATATGTATTGACCCGGTTTCTGCCTAAGTTGTAAGGAGGGCTTCTTTCTTTACACCCTTTATCTTTACAATTCTTTTTCATTCTTCAACCCCTTCAATGCTTACCAATACGTCATAACTAGCACCTTGTTGTGATTGTTCCAGTGCTAACTTAAGTACTTGGTCGGCATTCAGCTGCGTTCACATTCTTTCTCCACCTTTCCTAAGGACTACTATTTCTAGCTATGGAATGTCCTTGGGAAGATTCCTCCGGTTCTGGAAGAATCATAGGACTTAACCTATCCTACCATCCTTATGTCACCACAATCTTCATCGTCGTGAAATAAATGAGGTTTGGGTAAGTATATGTCACCATGAAAATCCATTTTGATATAGCAAATCCATTTTGCTCCCCCTTAACATATGCCACGATATTCGAAAACATTTCGCATATGTCGGGATGAGCCAGCACATTAAGTCAAACCGTTTGTGATAATATCCCATATTAAATCACATTTTCTCCCCCATATTAAAAATATTAACCCAATCGTTGTTTTTAATATCAATTGATTTAATGAAGTTTTAACAAATGTTTTGTGAAGTAAAATGCGAGTCTGTTTTATCTTCATGACATCTATTTGTAACATGATCACATATTCACCATATTAGAAAAGAATTGACAAGGTTGGACCTGATAGATGAGAACATCATATGATAAAATCAAATGGTTCTTGGCAGCATATGTTGGTCGCCTCGTCACGTCTGAAGTCATCTCTTGACACCACATGTACGATTGGTATTGTTGTCTTGACACCAACTTGTGAACTTGACACGTCCGGCATCGAAGATTCTGAATGCTTGACAATTGCTCCCCCTCAATTGTTGACCCGTGTTCTATCGAAAGAGCTGTAGTCGTCAGTTGAGTAGTCGCATCGTCGAGTATATAGATACCAATTGTAGATAGAATGGTTGTAGAGATGATAGCTTCATAAAAACAAGACTTCTCTTGTTTTAACAAATAAATGCACTGAAACGTACATTTATTTGTGTTAGACCAAGTTATTAAGTAAACTTGATCCCTTACAAGGTTTTAAAGTAAACCTTGCCCGAGAAAATTAATTCCCGTTGTGAGCCAAAGCTTTCATAAGAAATAATTGACTTTAATGTGAAAACCGGGTTGCAGTCTGAAATAACTACAAGCCATTTAGGCATGTTTTATGAAATATTTACAACTTTTGTACGAACTCTATTTATGGCGCCGTGTCGATATTAATCAACATTTCTAAGGCCGTAAATATTATCGTACCAAAAGACATGCCTTTGAAAAATAAAGTAAAAATATTTTTGGATTTTTAGATTTTTCAATTTTTATGGTTTTTATATGGTTTTATATTTTTGTATTTTGCTTTTGTGGATAAAAATATAAACAATATATACAGATGATCACCAAGGATACGGAGAATAGTTTTACCAAGACTATTCTTTCGCTTCATCTGCTAGTTCCTTTAGAGTCTCAGGCGAGAAAGTTCTCATTCCTAGCTTGTCGGCCAAAAATTCAATTCGGGCTCGATCTAAAGCCTTCGTGAAAATATCCGCCAATTGATACTCAGATCGGACAAAGTAAAGCTCTATTACTCCATTTTCCACTTGCTCCTTGATGAAATGGTAGCGAATGTCAATATGCTTCGACCGGGAGAATTGAACATTGTTGCAGCATAAGGCAATTGCACTTTTGTTGTCGCAGTACATCGGAATCTTGTTGAAACCTAGACCATAGTCGGTTAATTGCGATCTCATCCAAAGAATTTGAGCACAGCAACCGGACATAGCTATGTATTCTGCTTCCGTACTTGAGATTGCAGCGCTTTTCTGCCTTTTCGATGCCCAACTGATTAGACGATCTCCTAGTAGTTGCAAAGTTCCACTCGTGCTACGCCTGGTATCTTGACAACCCGCGTGATCCGCATCTGCATATGCCATTAGTGCAATAGAAGAGTCCTTCGAATACCAAAGTCCCCGATTAATGGTTCCTTTAAGATATCGAAAGATCCTTTTAACAGTAGCTAAGTGTAACTCAGTAGGCCTAGTTTGATACCTGGCACACATACATATAGCAAACTGAAGATCAGGGCGACTGGCTGTGATATACAGAAGAGTACCGATCATTCCACGATAAAGTGTCGGATCAACGGCAACTCCATGTGGATCTGCATCAAGCTTAGTTTTCTCCACCATTGGAGTGTCCACGGGGTCGCAAGATTCCATCTTATATTTCTTAAGCGATTCAAGGGCATACTTGGATTGATTGATAAAGATGCCTCTGGGACTCTGAGATATCTGAAGACCTAAGAAGAATGATACCTTGCCCATCATTGACATCTTAAACTTGGAAGACATGAGTGTCCCAAACTCATCCGATAAGGTTTGGGTCGAGGCTGCAAATATAATATCATCAACATATATTTGTACCATAATCATATCTTTACCTCGTTTCTTAATGAACAGCGTGGGATCCACCTTGCCTTTTGCGAAGCCTTGAGTAATGAGGAATTGTGACAATAGATCGTACCATGCGCGTGGAGCTTGCTTCAACCCATAGAGAGCCTTCTTAAGCTTGTACACATGATTAGGATAATTAGGATTCACAAAACCATCCGGCTGTTGAACATAGACCTCTTCCTTGATTTCTCCATTAAGAAATGCCGTCTTTACATCCATCTGATAGACGATCATATTCATATGGGCTGCATAAGCGAGGAATAGTCTAATAGCTTCCAAACGGGCAACAGGTGCAAAGGATTCCATAAAGTCGACGCCCAATAATTGCTTGTATCCACGAGCTACTAGTCGAGCTTTGTTTTTCAATATTCCGCCTAACTCATCGAGTTTCACCTTGTAAACCCATTTCAAAGTGAGTAACTGCACTTGATCCGGGCATGGGACAAGTTCCCAAACATCAAGACGTATGAATTCGTTAAGTTCTTCTTGCATAGCTTCTATCCAACATGATTGAGTAAAAGCTTGTTGCCATGTCTTAGGTTCAACTTCAGTGAGAAAAGCATCAAAGTGACAAAACATTGCACTTTCTTGTAACTGACTTCGTGTGGATACCGGACGATTAGGGTCACCAATAATAGAATCTATAGGATGATCCTTTGTCCACTTGCTGTCATGTTCACGAATCCGTGGATTGGAGTAAACTGTAGAAGGAGCTTCCTCTAAGGTGGACGACCCGGCTTGATTAGGGTCGGGAATAGATACACCAAAGAATGGAAGTTCACGCATTTGAGCGAATTCCAAATCGTGATCATCGTCATCCTCTTCATCATCAATAGGCATGACATGGGTAGTTGTTACTTGTGTTGGTTGAGAATTACTCGTTGTTGGTATATCTTGACCAATTGTAGGTGCAGATGTATCTGATTGTGCTACGGTTGCTGGAGCGACAACTTCGGTTACCGGAGCTATTACCTCAGGTTCTGGAGCAACAATAGTTGGAGGAGTAAAGAATTCATCAAAGAACGGTTGAAACAACGTATCCCATTCAGTCCTAGTAGGTGGTATAAATGATGAAGTAGGGTTGTTTGGGACAAGACCAGAACTAATCTTACTGGGTCCCATTTCATGAAGTGCGGGTTCAGAGCTGCTTTGCTCAGAAGCCATTGCTGTCAGCTCATCAAAATCAACATTCATAGTTTCAATGATCTTGCGAGAGTTACGGTTGTAGATTCGGTATGCCTTCTTTGCGGGGGCGTAACCAATGAAAATACCAATATCAGCCTTTGGTTGAAGTTTTCCCAAATTGTCACCATCATTATTTGGATAGCAAAGAGAACCAAATACATGAAGATATGATAAATCTGGTACTTTTCCATGGAGAAGCTCATAAGGTGTTTTACCATGGCGTTTACGAATTAGTGACCGGTTTTGGGTGTACACTGCTGTAGATACTGCTTCTGCCCATAAAAACAATGGAGCCTTTGCGTAAATTAACATCGTTCGAGCAGCTTCCATAAGTGTGCGATTTCGCCTTTCAACGACACCGTTTTGTTGTGGAGTGCGTGCAACGGATGTTTCATGAGAGATGCCAACTTCTTCATAATAATCACGCAAGATTTGATTCACAAATTCGGTTCCATTATCTGTACGAATGCGTCGGACAGTAGTGTTGAGACGCACTTGAATCATCTTGAGAAATCTGATGATGAATTTAGGTGCCTCATTTTTTGCTTTAAGAAATTTCACCCATGTAAACCGAGAGTAATCATCGACAATGACGAGGATGTACTTTTTGCCACTAAGACTTTCAACACGCATTGGCCCACAAAGATCCATATGCAAAAGATAAAGTTTCTCTTGGTTGGTGTCTTCACTCTTGGGTTTGTAAGACTTCTTAGTGCTTTTCCCCATTGTACACGCGGAACATAAATGATCCTTGTGAAATGATAGTTTAGGAAGACCACGAACAAGTTCGTTTTTCGCCAAGTGATTAATAGCGTCAAAGTTAAGATGAGATAACCGTCGATGCCATAACCATGACTTAGTCTTCGAAGCTTTGGAGAGAAGACATACGGGAGAAGCGGCCATCATGTCTTGTAGAGACAAAGTATACAAATTATTCCCTCGAGTACCTTTCAATAAATCAACCCCTTCCAAATTACGAATGAAGCAGGTATGCTCTCGAAAAGCAACTTCTAGGTTTGCATCACAAAATTGTCCCACAGAAAATAAGTTGTGACCGAGACCTTCCACGTAATACACTCTTGAAATTATAACATTCCCAATATGATATTCACCATAACCCATTATCTTTGCAATATGATCATTTCCAAATCTAACCGTACCAAGAAACTTGCTGACGAAATTTCTGAGCTGAGAGCGATCTCCGGTCATATGCTTGGAGCAACCAGAGTCCAAATACCAGAGAACAATTTGGACCACCTGTTTTCAATAACAACAGTAGACAATGCATTGGAAACTATTGGTTCCGGAGTGTTAGCAGATACAGATATAGAATTATCAGAATTGCTAGCATTTTTGAGACCCTTAGATTTCCTGCGTTTTCTAATGTGAGTTTTAGTGCTAACAGGTTTTACAGTTCCAATTTTCTGAGGTTTTGGAGTATTAGCGGGCACTACAGTGGGAGTAGACCTATTTAAAGGGCACTTGGTTCCTACAGTAGGGTCAGTGTTCCTAATTAAAGGACACGCGTGTGTTTTGGTAGCCTTGGTACTCCTAGTTAAAGGGCACGCTTTCTTCACTTCAGTGGGAGTGATCCTAGTCAAAGGGCACGTATTTCCTACTATAGTGAAAGTTCTACCAGTGGGGCGCCACATCCAACCAACTTGGGTTAACACCTTCCCAGTCGGTTTCCATTCTAATCCATTTTTTCGGGCATACATCTCATTCACATGGTCAATAAGGCAAGAATCATGACGACTAGAAAACATACATTCATTGCAATTCCAACATTTTAAATTAGAATTCACAGTAGGCTTAGAACACTGCACAACCGCAGAGCCTTTAGGTTTAGCTACATGATTCTTTTTATTCAAAACAGAAATAACATTCCTAGGATGGGCTTCTACTTTCTTCTTCACTTGACTACTAGATGGGGGCAAGATCCTATCATTCTTCTTGTTTCTTTTAAGCTTAGATCTTTGAGCCTTAGTAGTGGTGCTTACTCCTGTAGAAGGCAACATGGGAATATTAGAAGCTGATTTTGATTCCGCCTTATCTTTAGTGACCAAAGTTTGAGATGGTTTAGTCCTAGGGCCCTTGTTAAGTGGTGTGACGGCAATAAGGGTTCTTTTGATTGCACTAGAGGACGATGCTGAGATAGTGGCTGCGTTATCCACAACATTCTTACCTTTTAAAGTACGAAGTGTTTCCTTTAACTCAGCCAAGACCAGGTTCTTATCACAAATTTGTTCCCTCAAATCAGATATTTCTATCGACTTTCGATTCAATTGTTCAATCAATGATTGATTCTGTGCAGTGGTATCAACACATGCGGGCTGTACTGAATCGAAGAGTCGTGTATTTTTCTGTTTTAAGTTATCAACTTTGGACAAAATCTTGGAAACTCGATTATCTAGATCCAGTTTAAGATTCTCAGCGGCCTCAAGTACGTTCACACAGTTAAGCTCCTTAGATTTCTCTATTTCTATCGGCAAAGAGTTAGCAACTTTGTCACTTGGCTGACGCTGTTTTGATTGTAAATTCAATCGAAAATTCTTTTCAAAGTTTGCATCATCGATATTAACACCTTCGAATGACGTTTCAAAGATTTCTTGAATAAATTGTTGCTTGCATTCAAGCGAAATACAATGTGTTTGAATATCATCAAAACGTTTTGAAAGCGATAAATATGAATCTTGAAGCTTTAAAAATTCAGCGTCAGATTCGTGACAAGTACTATCTACCACATTATCCACAGATTCAACATTATGCACAATAGAATCATTATCAACACTTGTATTCACACAGACAGAAACTATATCATGAGACATCACTTGCTTCAGAAGCAGATCATTTTGGCGTGAAACCCGTTCTATTTCAAGTAAACTGTTTTCGTAAGCATCATCCATTTCATTGAAAACACGTCTAACTTCGTCTAATTCCAAAGACAAATCTTGATCAAGATTACTAAGACAAGCCTTAACATTCTTTACAAACGGAACAATTTCATCTCGAAACGCAGCTCTAGTGTGCTCAAAGTTCCATTCACCTTCCGTTATGGCTGTGGCCGTCGTACGTTCCAAAATGACCTTGTCAAAATCGGCTAAGTGTTGGTGAACCGCATTTAAGTTAACGGACGCCTTACTTACCGGTGGAATTAACTTCGTTAAATCCTTTTTGACGAGTGTAGGAGACGTACTAGGAAGGTTTTCATTTGACAAACTTTGGGGCACAAGAACTGTTAATTCTGCTAATTCCTTTTGTAAGCGAATGCGTGTCTTTTTCGAAAATTGATCTTTGTTATGTTGATCATAATCAATTGTGTGGAATTTTGAAATCATTTTAGAATGAGTTTCATCCGCAAGTGATTGTGTCTCCTCAGAACTACGAACAAAAGGTGCTTCTTTCGATTTTCCAATTATGGTCATATCATAAAGACCGGGAATATATTCCTGAGCTTGTTTTGCATAACCGGGATTAGGTGGTAAATCTTGAAGACGCTTAAGTTCGAATTCTTTAAATGATTTAGTTAAAAGATGAACCTTTTCTGTGGAAGCGTATTGTTTTAAAAGCTGTTGTTCCTTGAATTTAAGAAGTTTGGTAGCATTAATTTCCGATTCAATCTTTTTAGACTCGAGAGTTTCGAAATCCATTTTAAGTTTCTGAAAATCATTGACAACCGACTCCTTTTCTTTTAATTCATTAGAAAGATTAGCTTTTAATGATTCTATTTCTTTCAAGTGTTCAATCTTTTCAAAACGAAATTGGTCAAATTCAGAACATGTTATTTTCTCTTCTTGAGAGACCATTTCAAAAGTTTTGACCTTTTCTTTATGCAACGCAAGCTCAGCAGTTAGGGTGGAATTCGTATCTACGGATTGTCTGAGGGCCATATGCATTTGATCAATAATATGTTTAGGCACCATGACCAAATCATGTTGAGCATAAGATTCCATACCCGTCGTAGCATTTGGTTGAGGTTCACTCAAATGTGTTGGATTGGGTACCACTTTATTTGAGTTACTAGTTCCCGAATGCTGTTCGAGGTTGTCATTTTCATGCCCAACTTGATGTTGGTTATCATCAATATTATTAGATGTGGTTGGTACCTCACTGATGACATCAGAACCGTAGTGAGAGAGATTAGCAACAAGAGCAGCTTGGGCAGAGTGAATGTCATCACAATCCGAATCGTATGCATCAAGATCGTCCGCTTGATAAGCTGCATTAGAAGTGGAAACGACTGCAATGCCTTCAGTATCTGCTGCCCCTGGGTCTGCCAGAAATGCCAACTCCTCTGAATCCAAAATCTTCCCCTTAGACTGAGCATCAACCAAATACATCTTCTCACGAAACCATGCATCATCCCTTCTCCTTTTCGGCTGAGTGCATTCCCTAGCCATATGACCTTGTCCTCGGCAATTGTAGCAAGTCACAACCTTCTTAGGACCACTAGGACTTCCATTTCCATTAGCTTGAGAATTCACAGCTTGATTGTTCCCAGTCCTTGTAGGAGGTCCATATGAATTTTGCCTTCCCTGAATAGGTTGCACCGTCACTTGACCATCTTGAACAGTGGCTTGTTGTCGAGGATTTGAAGAGGTGCGGAGCTGATTGTTTGTTGGTGGAAATCCTCTAGTAGCAACAAGTTTTGACAAGTAAGCAGTGAGATGGTTTAGAACATCAGCTGGCGTATCATTTGGAGTAAAGACCGGTGCTTGGATTGGTGGAAGTTCATTAGAGTAAAAAGCCTGTGCTGATTGTGCTTCTATTGGAAAATATCCTTGCTGAGGAGTATAGCCCATTGGAGAAGTGTTGGCTTGTGATGGTGATGTCTGATATTGTGGTTGCTGTGGAAAAGATTGTTGATGAACACTTTGTTGATATTCTTGTTGTGGCATCATTGGTGGTTGATAAGATGGTTGCTGTGGTTGCTGATAGATGTGTGGTGGTGGCTGCTGCAAGTATGATGGTTGTTGATAAGTATAAGCCATGTTTTGTTGAGAAGCATACATTGCAAGTGGATCATGAACTTGAGGTGTAGACAACCGAGCCTCGATCACATGGCATTCATGTTGTTGAAGAAAAGCTTGAAGTTGATCCACATTGGTGTTATGCAAGTCCTTAGCCAATTTAACATCCGTCACGTATTTTTTCCATTCTGGAGGAAGAGTGTTCAAATACTTGGTGTTCAATTGAAAGGTAGGAATTGCCATGCCATAGATGTTAAGCTCATTCAACAATAGGGTAAATCTCAGATAGTAATCATTGAGAGTCTCCCCTGGCACATAGGCAAACTTATCAAAAGTATCATAAAGCTTACACTCTCGTTCTTGTTTAGTTAACGAGGTGCCTTGCATTAGAACACGAATTCTATCCCATAACTCTTTGGCAACTTTATGTTTGCTGACGAGTTTGTAGACATCTGGAGGAAGAGCTTGGAGAATGATATTTGTAGCATACTTATCACATTTATCTTGAATCTTCATATCTCCAGTCAACTCACCCGTTGTGCGAGGACGAGTGGTCGTACCTTCCGTCACAGTACCATAATCTAATGGTCCATTGAGCACCGATGCCCAAATTAGATGTCCATTCTCCTTGTTCAACATATAAAGTTCCATTCGGGAAGCCCATTCCTCATACATAGTCTTCACCAACATTGGTGGACGATTATCCGTACCCGAGAGGATGGACTTATCCGTAAGAGATGTATACTCCATTTCAATAAGTTAAGATTTACAAAGTTGATCGAACAATGAAATAAGGTTAAGTATTTTGTGTTGTTGTGAGTTAAAACCGAGAAACAATGTTAAAATCCCCTAAAATATGTTCTCGATAATACTTGATCGGAATGTCAGATCGTAAAACCAGATCGGAATGTCAGATCGTAACACCAGATCGAAATATAGCCCTGTCGAAATGTTGTTGGTATCGGAATGCTCAGATCGCAAAGCCCTATCGGAATGTTCAGATCGCAAAGCCCTATCGGAATGTTCAGATCGCAAAGTGGCTGACAAAATTTAAGCAGAGTAACGACTTAACAAACTTCCTTATACCCGTCGGAATCCCAGATCGCAAAGCACGATCGGAATGTCCAGATCGGAATAAGTAATAAAACCCACGATCGCAAAGTAGAAACCAATCCCTTTCCGATGGACGGTTATTGCGATGGAAGCCCAAGTACAATTGTACTTTCCGATGGATGCTTCTGCTGAAATTTCGGAATGAAGAACACCCAACTTTTTTGCACTTTTGATCCAAGAAAGATGATGTTTAAACGAAAACCAAGATACCAAGAACAGTTAACACGAATCCCTATGTTATACTACTTTAAACTCCGATCCAACACCAAAAATTTTTTTTGAAGATTCGGCTAAAAACAAACCACAATCTACGAAATGTTTAGAACACAATACTCAACACAAAAACAAACCTATATTTCATCCCAAGCTCTGATACCATTTGTAGATTTGTAAATCTATGCTTATGTTTTTAGAGAGAGAATGAGATAGAAAGATGGTGGATTTCACACTTCTAGAGAGAGAAAGTTAAAGTGAACTATGTGTAAATTATGAAAAACCACACCCTCTCCATCAAAGGAGAGGGTTTATATACCCAAGCCCTTGTCATGGGCTTGGGCTTACATTTTGGGCCGGCCTACACATGTTGTAGGCTAGGCTTGTTCTGTTTGATAAGTAAAGACATGTAACTAAACTACGAGCTATTACATGGACTATCGTTGGAGTGACCGATCCTTCTTAATACGTAAAACGTATTTCCAACAAATCATTCTCAAAATCTTCATTTCCATCACAATTTTCATCATTAGAATTGGAGAAAATATCAAAGTGAATGGAAGATGTCGAGTCATCACAATGTGGCAAATCACACATCTCATTGGAAATACCTTCTGTAAAACCCGCATGCTTTTACCATGAATAGTGCCCTTAAGATCGTACGTCCTAGATTAAAACTTACCTCATTTAGTTATGATCACATTCATGTGCTAATAATCAAGCAAGTGCATACGTGTATGACATGATAAGTATCGATTACGTACGAACCCATGATAAACAATTAATAAATATGTCACGTGAACATAATTAAATCATGATCACCATTTAAAATACGAACTAGAATAATTACGTAAATACATATAATATAATTACGAGCGTTAAGATTACGATAAACTACATGATAAAATAAACAGAAACGCTTCAGACACGAACACGTTTAACCACGAACGAACACGAAACATCGGGACACGAAAAAACATTTGGGTTACCCCTTGTGGGCCCCATATCCACGAAATTTGGAAGAAGAATGGGCCTAGCCCATCATTTTACTAAACAAGGGGGTTAAGGGAAAGAAATGCATTCATTTTCACTTTTCAAGAAATTAAACATAAAACCCTAAAAAGTTTTCTCCTCTCCTTCCTTTTCCCTTTTGTAGCCGCCACCTATAATCATCAAAAGGAGGTGTTCTTGTTGATTTTGATCATGGATATTGTACAAGTATTAGTGTTTGTTCATCCTTAATTCATCTACACAATCGGTATACCTTTTTAACCTTTCTTTTTAGTTATTTCTTTTGATTTGATTTGGTAAAAATTAATTAAGAACATGATGTTTTTAAAACCTAATTAAAAACATAAAATAAACATGTATTTGGTTATAGGGTAAAATCAAAAGGGTGTTTTACGGGTGTTTGGTTTAGCCGACGCCTAGACCGTGCCCTAAGGGGGTCACGGCTTGGCCTAAAAACCACCACCGAGACCATGTGGTCCCGGTTTGGTGGTGTGGGTCCCACGGCAGCAAGGAACCAAGGGGAACCCCGATTTGGTTCGGGGTACGGTGTCGATTTCATGCCCGGTTCACGGTTCGTTGGTTAAAATCATGATCTATGTTACATGTTAATTTTTATGAATTATGAACTTAGGATATAATTAATTAATAACATGAAATATTAATTAAATCATGACTTAGGTTATTTTAATTATTAGTTTATCATGACATTAATTTAACCTAAGTATTTTATGTTATAAGTTATAATTAATTAAATATTAAAACATGCCTATAATTAATTAATTTAGACATGACTTAGGTTATATTATTAATAATAATAATACACATTTTAACCTAAGTATATTCATTTCATTTTAATTAAAACATGTTATACTTTAATTAAAATGCCTAACTTATAGTTTAATTAAAATACATGAAATAATAATTAAACTATATACTATATCATATGATTTAAGAAACAAGCTTATAAACACTTAGACTTATATGTTAGCTTATGTAACCAGCTTAATTCTAAATATGGAAACTTCTATTTATAGAAACTTAATTAAATAAGGCAACTAATCTAATTATGGAAACCTTCTATATATGGAAATCTATCTATTTCAGGCAGCTAATCTAATCATGGAAACCTTCTATATATGGAAACTTATTTAATTAAGGCAGCTGATCTATTTTTGGAAACTTTCTATTTTTTAGAAACTAATCTATTTTAAGCAGTAAATTCTATTTTAGGAAACTTTCTATTTTTGGAAACTTTCTATTTTTGGAAACTTTCTATTTTTGGAAACTTTCTATTTTTGGAAACTTTCTATTTTTGGTAACTTTCTATTTTTGGAAACTTTCTATTTTTGGAAACTTTCTATTTTTGGAAACTTTCTATTTTTGGAAACCTGCTATTTTTGGAAAGTTACTTATTATTACACAGTAAGTATATTGATACATGAAACACCAGTAATACCCAATCAGATAAATCAGAATACAAGATAAACACAGTTTAAGGCTTTAACAGTGAACCATGACCTAAAACATACCAAATCAGCTATAATGAGACAGAAAACCCAGTACGTAATCAGTGAATCGATACTTATACACGTGTGTATTCATGTAGCGTTAGTGATCCAGAAGTAGGAGTCTTTCTTCCGTTCATTCACTGGACTTGAGGTACGGATTCCCGTCCTTTCAGTATGGACATTCTTTCCTTATTAGGATTTCCCCGTATGCAGCCAACTATTTTCCCCAGTATTTGTTTTATTGTTTTGAACTGCTTATGTTTAATTAGCATAATCTATAGCCATATACAAGCATGACTAGTTTCACCTAGTTATGGAGGTACCATAACCATACCATTGGAGGCACCAATGTTATGACTTCCCCACGGCGGAGTGATTGCTCGTGGCGTCCCTTTCAGTTTTGGCCATATTATTATATCATGTGGGGCGTATGGGTGCATCCTAGTTACATGTTTTATTCAGTATTTCATGGTGAATGTGGTGTGTGCCTTGCACCCTTCACAAGGAGCT
Organism: Glebionis coronaria; assembly: GCA_025667525.1. Lineage (NCBI taxonomy): Eukaryota > Viridiplantae > Streptophyta > Magnoliopsida > Asterales > Asteraceae > Glebionis > Glebionis coronaria. The sequence continues at coordinate 335,225,389 of CM046881.1, read as the reverse complement.
GATCCCTCCTACCCAAACCAGTATATTGATTAGAGGCATCCCCTCTAATCAGCATGATGAGGTCACCCCTCCAAGTATTCATGCACGTGACCTTTTCATGACCTATATGGGCTATGGTATATATATGTTAAAACAGTTTTCACAAGATAAACATAAGGCTTTTCAAACTATAAAACCAGTTTTCTTGATACTTAACCAGTTTACTCAGTACTTAGTCTTCCGCTGTTATATGTTACATGCTTATCCTATTTCATGCTATATTGTATATCCGTGCACTGAGCGTTTTGCTCAGCCGTTACTTTCCTTTCCATGTCCCAAAACGGCAGGTACCCAAGACTCGAGCATTTGGAGGACATGCATAGGATGGAAGCTGCCATAGACTTCTTCTCCTGTTTCCTTCATTTACTTTGTTATGTTTTGGGCTTATGTTTGGGAACCGATGTTTGATTCCGGTTTTCCCTATGGTCATGTATGTTTTACTACATATTACCTTGCATGCTTTGATGACACGCCATAATCACGCGTGACATTCCATTTATCAAAATGGGGTGTTACAATTATGGTATCAGAGCCAAGGCTTCGACCTGTAGGCTCTAAAACTCGACCTGTGACTAGTGGGTAGTCACCAGGAGCTTCCTAAGCCAACGCTTGTTATTCCACGTATTGATGCGTTCAACACCTTTTTATTTTAACCATGACGTTTTCAGCACCTTGTTGTTTTAACCATGTTGTTTTCACCAGTATCGTTTTACTAATATGGAATGAACAACCGTCATCCATACTTAGTTATGTGCCATTGTCTATGCACGATGTTCCTCATGAACTGTGATTAGGTGGACTGAACCCCAGTAGTTCATATTTTTCACATAAAATTTTTTCTGTTAAGTTTTGACAATGACTTTTAATTATTATGTTCCATGCATTCATGCATTTATATCATATGTCATCTGTTGCAGGAATTTTGACTAAGTAATGGTTGGTACAGGACTGGCCCTATTTAGTCGCATGTGCTTTTATCGAAACTTTTAACTTTGGGACCGACCCATAGGCGTCCCCTCGCCATGTCTTTTGTTTTGGAACCGACCCATAGGCGTTCCCTCGCACATATAAAGGTTTTATAAACTACATTACGCATTCATGCACTGTTTTCTTGCATAAAATTTTTCTCATGATTTAAATTGGCATAAAAAGTTTTTCATGTCCCATCATAAGTTATTATGTCAAGTATGCCTTCATACTGTCATGGTTAACTTCAGTTTCATGCTGATTATGTTATACACTTCTTCGTAATAGATGGTTTCATGTTTCCTCATGATAATTCCGTCTTCATGTTAATTATGTGTCACGCCTCTTTTGATTTTTACGTTGTCCTGCAAGACATTGTTAGATTTCTTGAATCATGCTTTCATGATAGTCATGGTTGGTTTTCATTGATCATGCTGTCAGGAAAATCATCGTTGAATTTTGTGTAACCACACTTTAGCGTTTCTCTATGCAACCAGAATGATGTCTATGCTAATACTGCCAGGTTATCATGATGGTTTTCCAAACCGTTTAACCGGTTTACTTTCCTTAAATCATGACAAATAATCGAGCCCATACCGATCATTTCATGTGCATGCCATGTGTACTCCACGTACCGTATTTCATGTGTATTTCATGTACCTTAATCCATGTGTATTCCACTTGCAATACTTCACGAGTATTCGCTAGTCGATTCTAAATCATCTCAGGCGTATGTTCACTTGCTGATATTCTACAAGATTGTCGATGCCGCTCATAGCTTGGAGATGTTACTGAAGGTTGATGCTGCTGATGTTGGGAGACGCTACGAGATGCTGATGCTGATGCTGTTCACAACCTGGAGATCCTAAAAGACGAAGACAAAGGCGTCGGAGCAAAGCAATTGGACGAGAAGATGCTTCACCATCAGACAATTCCCATCAATCATTGTCCCAAATTCATAGTTACATGTCACACGTCGTTCGGCTGTCATTTCAGCCATATGAGTGAAAAACAGTACCAGCCGGCCACTCAGCTAAATAGTTACATGAGTCACGGTCATGAGAATGACCGTCATGGAACCGACAGACAAGATGATAGTAACCACTACTATGACAGCAACTATCCTAGAAATCGCAACCGAGGCTCCGGCCACGGACATGATCAGACATACAAACGATCAGTAGTCCAACCGATCCGCCAATTCTGGCATATTAACCTAATATTTGTAGTTCTAATTGTTTCACATCTCGAGACACATGTCAAGACATCAGTCAAGACACATGTCTCACGTATTCTTTCTGAGGACACATGTCAAGATACCAATCAAGACATATGTCATGCTTACATTTCTTAAGACACGAGTCAAGACACATGACTCACGTCTATATATGGAACATTTCTAAGAAATTCAGGGTACCCTCCAAGGGTACATCTATTTGCTGTGCCATGTATTAATCAGGCCACAAGAATTTCAATACCATTATCAGCGCATCAGTGAGAACTGTCATGTTGCCGATGTCACTTTCATTTCTTTCACCATAGTTCATATATTCCTAACCATGAAGGACGCCTTTCGTATTCCCACGTAACGCATTTTCCTCGGACAGACACGAGATGAATTTTTTTTTTCTTCCTAATTATGGACTATGAACAGCACACCATGCTACGATTCATAATTATGTACAGTAATGTTCAGGCTCCTGAATACTTCAGCTTGATTTTCCATCGGAATATCTGTGCAAATTTTCTACGCTTACAAGCATGTGCATTGTTAGCCATGGTCGCTAAAATTTTCTAGCTGTCAGTAAGACACAACCACTAAACTCTTTTACACACAGCCAGTTGATTATTCCAAAGTCTTCCTATACATTCCAGCAGAACCTACAAGGAGAAGGATGGTACCATGAGATTATGTGTCGACTACCGTTTGACTTAAACAAATCACCATTCATGACCGTTATTCTCCTCCACGTATTGACGACATGTCCAATCAACCGTATAGTGTTAATCACTTTTCCAAGATCGAACTCACGATCATGCTGCCAACAGTGACGAGTGAAAAAAAAAGCAGGACATGTCCATGACTGCTATTCGTACACGACTCGGTCATGCTAGATTTATGATTTTGAATTAGTCTCATCGATGCTCAAACGACACTATAAGAGTGAGTTTCCACGAACTCATAAGCAAATTCATCAGCGTTTTCATTGAGGATAACCTGATTTCCTCTAAGCCTAGAGAAGAACATGAAGACCATATCTGCACTATGTTGCAAATTCTATGACAAGAGAAATTTTACCCTGGAAATTTTTTTTCCAATATCAATTCTGCTTGATTACAGTGACACACTGAATCACATGGGTTTCTATGGTTAATCTTACCATGACTCAGCTTATGCGTAAAGGAGAGAACCCTACACTACATTAGGTGTTCTAGGAAATCCTACGCTAGGAGAAGTCTGATTCAAAGACTCAGAGTTTCGCAACCTTCTATGTATCAAGTTTCTACGAAGCAGGATACAGCTACGTCCATATCTGTGTACCTGACATACCAACAGGCTAAGATAGGACACCAACAAACTGGGATGTTTCATCATCTGAAATTGTGAACTAAAATGGGACAAGATCTACACGGATTTTGGTTACCAGACTTCAGCAAACTCAGAAGAAGCAGGATGCTATCTGGGTTATTGTCAACAGTTTGATCAAGTCTGCAGAATCCTTACATCCGTACGGATTTCAGAACCAACAGATTGAACGAACATGTTCCAGCCAAGGCTCATCCGATCACTTGGCAATTCCTCAGCTATCGGGTCAGACAAAGATTCGTAATTGTACTCCTAACTTACTTCACGTCTTCATTCTAATTCCACGACTTGCTTTCGCGCTTACGTTCATGACACTATTCACGTTCATGATCGTATTTTGGCTTACGATTTTACGTTCATTTCTTTCCTCATTCTGGGAAGTTTGCAAGAACTTGTGAGACCAGACCCAAATTTAGTATAACTCTCCATCATCAGATAGACGTTTCACGTCATATTCCACGTCTCACCTTGTAGCGTTTGGCATCACCGCCATTATATTATATGATCACGATATGTCTCACATGTCATGTTCATTCCATGTTCCTCATATCATGATCAAATTAGGTTACACGTATCATGGATCACGATATGTTTTCTCATACTACACTCGCAATATCTCCACGCAGCACGTTCAAAATTTTTCACGTATCACGTTCAAAATTGTTCACGTACTACGTTTCTTTATGTCTCGCGCATCGTTTCTAATTATCAGTTAAGTCAGATGGTCTTGCATCGTAACGTTTCAGTTACCCTTGCACGTTAACTCTTATTTTTTTCTCGATCGAATTTAGGGGATCTACCTTCCGTTGATAACCAAGAATTTCTTCGTATTCCAAGTCAAGGTCAGGAGGACCAAGATTTATCATTAGTGTCGGGATCTTTTGAAGGAATCGTTCCAAGAGGGAGGCCACTTGGAAACGGACAAGTTCATCCGGACTTTTATCCGTTTTTCTCATCAATTAGATATGTCCTTTCAGTCACGTCACGTTCCATGTCTTTTCAAGACATGTCACGTTCCACGTTCCCTTCTACCATGTCACCTTCATTTCCGTTATTTTGCATACCTTCCAGTTTGATTCGGGTATGTTTTGCTTCCAGTTACTTTATCTATAATTCGGGGACGAATTATTCTTTTAGGGGGGAAGAATTGTAAAACCCGCATGCTTTTACCATGAATAGTGCCCTTAAGATCGTACGTCCTAGATTAAAACTTACCTCATTTAGTTATGATCACATTCATGTGCTAATAATCAAGCAAGTGCATGCGTGTATGACATGATAAGTATCGATTACGTACGAACCCATGATAAACAATTAATAAATATGTCACGTGAACATAATTAAATCATGATCACCATTTAAAATACGAACTAGAATAATTACGTAAATACATATAATATAATTACGAGCGTTAAGATTACGATAAACTACATGATAAAATAAACAGAAACGCTTCAGACACGAACACGTTTAACCACGAACGAACACGAAACATCGGGACACGAAAAAACATTTGGGTTACCCCTTGTGGGCCCCATATCCACGAAATTTGGAAGAAGAATGGGCCTAGCCCATCATTTTACTAAACAAGGGGGTTAAGGGAAAGAAATGCATTCATTTTCACTTTTCAAGAAATTAAACATAAAACCCTAAAAAGTTTTCTCCTCTCCTTCCTTTTCCCTTTTGTAGCCGCCACCTATAATCATCAAAAGGAGGTGTTCTTGTTGATTTTGATCATGGATATTGTACAAGTATTAGTGTTTGTTCATCCTTAATTCATCTACACAATCGGTATACCTTTTTAACCTTTCTTTTTAATTATTTCTTTTGATTTGATTTGGTAAAAATTAATTAAGAACATGATGTTTTTAAAACCTAATTAAAAACATAAAATAAACATGTATTTGGTTATAGGGTAAAATCAAAAGGGTGTTTTACGGGTGTTTGGTTTAGCCGACGCCTAGACCGTGCCCTAAGGGGGTTACGGCTTGGCCTAAAAACCACCACCGAGACCATGTGGTCCCGGTTTGGTGGTGTGGGTCCCACGGCAGCAAGGAACCAAGGGGAACCCCGATTTGGTTCGGGGTACGGTGTCGATTTCATGCCCGGTTCACGGTTCGTTGGTTAAAATCATGATCTATGTTACATGTTAATTTTTATGAATTATGAACTTAGGATATAATTAATTAATAACATGAAATATTAATTAAATCATGACTTAGGTTATTTTAATTATTAGTTTATCATGACATTAATTTAACCTAAGTATTTTATGTTATAAGTTATAATTAATTAATTATTAAAACATGCCTATAATTAATTAATTTAGACATGACTTAGGTTATATTATTAATAATAATAATACACATTTTAACCTAAGTATATTCATTTCATTTTAATTAAAACATGTTATACTTTAATTAAAATGCCTAACTTATAGTTTAATTAAAATACATGAAATAATAATTAAACTATATACTATATCATATGATTTAAGAAACAAGCTTATAAACACTTAGACTTATATGTTAGCTTATGTAACCAGCTTAATTCTAAATATGGAAACTTCTATTTATAGAAACTTAATTAAATAAGGCAACTAATCTAATTATGGAAACCTTCTATATATGGAAATCTATCTATTTCAGGCAGCTAATCTAATCATGGAAACCTTCTATATATGGAAACTTATTTAATTAAGGCAGCTGATCTATTTTTGGAAACTTTCTATTTTTTAGAAACTAATCTATTTTAAGCAGTAAATTCTATTTTAGGAAACTTTCTATTTTTGGAAACTTTCTATTTTTGGAAACTTTCTATTTTTGGAAACTTTCTATTTTTGGTAACTTTCTATTTTTGGAAACTTTCTATTTTTGGAAACTTTCTATTTTTGGAAACTTTCTATTTTTGGAAACCTGCTATTTTTGGAAAGTTACTTATTATTACACAGTAAGTATATTGATACATGAAACACCAGTAATACCCAATCAGATAAATCAGAATACAAGATAAACACAGTTTAAGGCTTTAACAGTGAACCATGACCTAAAACATACCAAATCAGCTATAATGAGACAGAAAACCCAGTACGTAATCAGTGAATCGATACTTATACACGTGTGTATTCATGTAGCGTTAGTGATCCAGAAGTAGGAGTCTTTCTTCCGTTCATTCACTGGACTTGAGGTACGGATTCCCGTCCTTTCAGTATGGACATTCTTTCCTTATTAGGATTTCCCCGTATGCAGCCAACTATTTTCCCCAGTATTTGTTTTATTGTTTTGAACTGCTTATGTTTAATTAGCATAATCTATAGCCATATACAAGCATGACCAGTTTCACCTAGTTATGGAGGTACCATAACCATACCATTGGAGGCACCAATGTTATGACTTCCCCACGGCGGAGTGATTGCTCGTGGCGTCCCTTTCAGTTTTGGCCATATTATTATATCATGTGGGGCGTATGGGTGCATCCTAGTTACATGTTTTATTCAGTATTTCATGGTGAATGTGGTGTGTGCCTTGCACCCTTCACAAGGAGCTGATCCCTCCTACCCAAACCAGTATATTGATTAGAGGCATCCCCTCTAATCAGCATGATGAGGTCACCCCTCCAAGTATTCATGCACGTGACCTTTTCATGACCTATATGGGCTATGGTATATATATGTTAAAACAGTTTTCACAAGATAAACATAAGGCTTTTCAAACTATAAAACCAGTTTTCTTGATACTTAACCAGTTTACTCAGTACTTAGTCTTCCGCTGTTATATGTTACATGCTTATCCTATTTCATGCTATATTGTATATCCGTGCACAGAGCGTTTTGCTCAGCCGTTACTTTCCTTTCCATGTCCCAAAACGGCAGGTACCCAAGACTCGAGCATTTGGAGGACATGCATAGGATGGAAGCTGCCATAGACTTCTTCTCCTGTTTCCTTCATATATTTATGCTTGTTTAGTCTTTCTTTCAGTTCATTTACTTTGTTATGTTTTGGGCTTATGTTTGGGAACCGATGTTTGATTCCGGTTTTCCCTATGGTCATGTATGTTTTACTACATATTACCTTGCATGCTTTGATTACACGCCATAATCACGCGTGACATTCCATTTATCAAAATGGGGTGTTACACCTTCGAACTCTCTCGGGTTTTGGACAAGAATAGTGATAATATGCTCGTCCCCCTTGCTTAGAGAATTTTCGTGTTCCACGATGGAAGAATCATGAATAGGAGTGGTGATGTCATGAGAGATTTCCTCATCATCTAGGATGGGAGAATCCTCGGGCTCAATAGCCGGCAAGATACGAATAGGAAATACGATAGCACTAGACGAAGGATGTAGAGCCATAAGATCTCTCAAAGAAAGAGTACTATCCTCATCATCATCCAAAAGAAGAGAACGCTCGAGTTCACGATTAGCAAGGTATTTTGCTTCCGCTTGAGCTCGTTCTTTCTCTCGAATTATTTGTTGGGAAATTGTTTCAAGTCGTTCAATATCGAAAGAATATTGTGGAGATTGGTCAAAACCGGAAGGAATCGAATTATAGCAAGGATTAGGCTCATAAAAACTTTGATCTCTCGGTTGACAACAAAAACTCTCGTGAGGACCTCCACAATACTCACAACAAAGATATTGTTGTGATAAACTCGGTAAATCTTGTGGATAACAATTATCATTAAAGTTTTGATTGTAGCTTGGTTCTTGCTCGTAATTAGGCGAGAATCGATGCGAACAATCATCACCAAAATGAGAATCGTTTCCACAAAACTCACACGAGGGTGTCTCGTATGTAGGGTGTGGAGGTGGATAGAAATCGAGAGAATTATTAGAAAAATTCGGATTTCCACATGAAGTAATATCATTACAAGAAGGACAAAATCCAACTCGTACATCGTTACGTAAGTCATTTCCACAACGCTCACACGTGCACCACCGACATGGTAAAAAACCATATAACGGTTTTCCACACCCAACACAATCGACGAAGGAATCCATGGAAGAATTAAAATTTAGAGGGTGAGGAGAAAAAGAATTAAACATGATAGAGGATTAAGAAGATTATTTTTGGTATTTTTCATAAAAACGATACATAATAAGAAAATAACAAAACTTTCCGAGGACGGAAAGGGTCTTCAAATCAACGATCAACAAATCTCCACAAAGACGAATCGTACACAAGATCCCCGGCAGCGGCGCCAAAATTTTTGATGTGTCGTTGATAGTATATGTGATAATTAAGATACGTTAGAGGGTAAATTAGAAAATTACCTTTAGGAAAAAGTAATAGACTAATATTACCAATGACGAATTCAATTAAACACGTGATGAACCAAGTTCGTTGTACACGGAGATCGAGTGAATTTGAGACGTTTCGTTTCGTTTTGGACAATTGATTTGAATTGGTTTTCGGTTTTTAAACTAATTTTAATCCTACAATTTAAAACTAGGTGCATGAATCGTTAACCCGAATTAAATTTAAAAGACTAATTATTTAAAAATAAAAACCATTTAAAATTTAGACTATTTAAAAATCTATTTTAAACTTATCTATTTAATTAAAATGACACTTTTAAAACTATTAAAAATTATAAACTAATTTAATCTATTAAAAATTTACTTTTAATTGAACTAAAATATTTAAATCTAAATTTATTTAAAATAAAACTAAATTATTTAAAGCTATATTTAGAACAATTAAAAATTTCTAAAAAGTTATACTATTGTTATTTATTTATTTATATTTTCTCATTTAAAACTTTTTATTTTATTTAGACTAATTATTTTTACCAAATTTAAAATCAACAAATATAAAAAAGTAATTATTTATTTTTATTTAACTTTAAAACTAAAAAAAACGTTTTATAAAGAAAATCTGACAATCAAAATAAAGTATATTAATCACTCAAGGTAAAATTAAAACAAAATGAGCCTGTTGCTCACTGGTTGAGGTGTTGGCCAAATAACAGGCAGGTCTCGAGTTCGAGACCTGCTGGTGACAGATTCAGATTGTATTTATTTTTATTAATGCGAAACTGATACTAAACCAAACCGCTCAGTTATAGTAGAACAATAATAAATACATAAGTACAGTCTATTTAAACCAATCTCAAGAAAACAAAACTAGTAACAAATAAATCATTCATTCATTTAAACAAAGCTTTTTATCAGACTAAACTTAGTAGAGTTCATTTAACAGTTTATAATAGCAGTCAAATCAAGGATAACAACAAAAATACTTGAATATAACAAATTCCAAAAGACAAATTACACTAATCAGACAAACAAAATCATAACTCCTATAAAAAACAGTAAGAAATCAGAACAATATTTCAGTTTAATAATCAATAATGTAAAACAAACCTCAAACTTAGATTCATATACAGCAAACTTAAATCTTATTAATAACATACAATAAATAAAGTAATAACATTCAGAAAAATCAAAATTAAATCAGACAAGGCAGAAACACATATCATACTAGACAAATCACACAATGACTAATCAGTAAAGGCAAAGAACTCAGAAACCACTCATCAATCACAACAACAGTTAACTAATAAGCTATCTAGAATCAAATCCTCGATTCATTTAACCAGCACTCACAACAATTATACTCATGAAAACCCAGATTCAATCATATTACAAATACATCAAGAGCTCATGATTAAGCTGAGAACGATAACTATAATTCACAAAAGTATGAAATCTACTCATGAGTACCTACACGTTCATAAACCCTACTGAATCGCTCTAAAATCCTCATAAGATCAGTCTAATACACACACTAACTGCTATTCCTAATTCTTACAGCTAGTGTAACTGATATAAGCGAGAATAAGAAATTCGAAACAAATGAAACCATGCACACTATAAATGACAATAAGTAGTCATTCCAACAACTAGCAACAACAGGAATATGCTTGATTTACACTACAACATCACCACAGATTAAAGCATACATAGCAGTCTAATTTAGCAAAAATAAACCAAAATCCTATCTCCACTAAACTGATGATGCATTTATCCGTAATTTAACTACCAAAGCCAGTAAAGATTTAAAACACAAGCTCAGATTATTGATATAAGACATCACTAAAAAGTCCAACTCATAAAACCAACAGATCAAGACATTATTAATCTAAATCAGTAACAAGTTAAACAGATTTATATGCTAAAAACAATGAAAAAATTCAGTCCAACATAAACTATGAATTTATACTAACAAATACTTTAGGAAATGCAGAATAATATAAACTGAGCTTAACCTCTACTGATGAAAACCGTTGAGGTGAAGGAAAGCGCTGAGCTCCCTTATTCTAACTCGACTCTAATAACGCCACCATTTAAACAGAAGCCACGAATCATAACACCATGGATTACCAAATCATCAAACGAATCATCATGAATCCGCAATCCACCATTATTTTTGGTTCAATCAATGGATTAAACTAATTCCCTTTTTTAACTCTATTATCCAATTAAGCTATGACTTCAGCTTATTTGAATAATAATACACTTATAATTTCAATTTAAAGCTTTAAATTGTATTTAATTCAATTGAACAAAATTAAAACGTGAGATGCACATGATATTTAAACAGTAAAATTAACTTTTATTAAAATAAATCAAACATTACAACTTCAAAGAAAATTATAATTTCTAAGATTAAACTAAAATTATAACATTAAATTAAAAGAAGGGATGAATACAATGAAAAATAAGGGGGTTTTTATAGTTGAACCCAATAGCATCTTCCTTGGCATATTCGAATCTTCATTCTTCTCTTTCTTCACTTGATTCGATCTTGATTCAATGTATCAGCCCATTCTGTTATTATCTTGAGGATGTGGAAGGTTTTTATTGGATGGATTTGGATGATTGAGGTGTTTCAACCAGTAGTCCGCTGCCACGTAGAAGATCTTTCCATCATCTCTTCCGAAATCAAAGAGGAATTTATTTCTCATGCGTGTGCATCACACATGTGAACAAAATCCCCTTATTAATTTGATGATTTATTGGTGTGGTAAAATTAGGGTTAAGGTTTTTAGGGTTGGGGGTAAAATGGGTTCTGGTTATTTTTGGGGTAGGAGAAGAAGAAAGGTGAATGACCACATAGAAGTTATCGAAGGTTTATTTTTTATTGTGTGGTGAAATAAAACGTGTGTATATGTATGAAGATAAAAGTTATTCCATCCGTTTGTTTATTATGCCATCTTTGTTAATGGGCTTGGAGCCCATCAGTCTCACGTCCAACATTTCGTCCCAGCTTGATTATTAAACTTGGGCTTTAAACGTAAAATACTCTCATTCGTATATTACTTTTGGGCCTTTTATTGGGCTTTTGGTTAAGACATGTACTTAATATCCAATAAATGGGCCTTCAAGCCCATTAAGCAACCGTGGGTCCCACTTGTCGTCAATCTTGATAAATCCGTGAATCGAGCTCAATATTGGCTTTGTCGATCTTTTTCTTCAAACTCGTGTCGGTTTCGCCGGTTTTTGTAATCTCGGTACCTACACACATAAAACCACAAAACATGCGCATACAAGGCAAAATTCATATGTTGAATGCATTTATTCATTGTTTTTAGATAATATTGATATGAGTAAAATCACTCATATCAAACTCCCCCTTGCTAAGCAATTGCCGTGTCCTCACGCAATGATAAAATAAAACACCAACTACACCATTATTCAACTTATGACACTTTATTTTGCAAAGACATAATGTATTGTTTTCATTATTGAAAAATAACTTTAAGGATCATAAAACTCAAATAGATTCATCGTCCTTGACTTTTAACTTTTCCATGCCAAGTGCAAAAATAAGATCATTGTTATTATAAGTTAGCAAACTAACACGAACTCATGTGGGCCAATTATTCACTTAGACTCCCTTATTCCTAGGTGTATCTCTTATATTTTATTGTTGTCTTGAATGATCACGAGGATGCATTGTTGACTTATTTCGATAATTTATTAGGCCGAAAATAAAGTGAACGATTTAATCAATAGTTAGCTAAAGGACAAAATCTTTTAAAACTGTTTCTCGGGACCTCATAAAATTCATATCTTGGCATAACTTGCTTCGCGATTTGAGACCTTTCTCGGACCGATATTTGGCAGCGACTTCATACTTCAAACCTTGAGAGACGTTCATGAAATAATGGTCTTCTCTTCATATAGGAATTTCTTCACTTGAAGTTTTGAGAGATTCATACTTGGACCACGACTTCTTCATTTTTCTCCAATCTTTATTTGGGATTTTGATATACAACGATCCACCTCCTTTTTGGACTTGGCTTTATTTATCCTCATACCTTGTTAGGGCCTTTTTGGATAGACTTCTCCATGACTTTTGGGGAGTATTTGCTTTTCGTCGTGTGTCTCGATCCTTCATATTGATTTTTGATAAATGATTCTTCACATCACTTGAGATCTTTAACAATAAAATATAGCCCTCATGCCTTGTTAAGACCTTTTTGGACTCGCCACTCTTCGCATCCCGCTTCAATAAGTTATGCCTTGGCTATGAACTCTAATCCATACCGAGCAACTTTTAAACGATCTTGGGCTAGAAGCTAAGTAATTTTTCAAATCGTACAACCTTATTTATTGCAGATAAATTTATTAGCAAGCGATGGGAGAATAGGCTTATAATTAACTCACATAAATTCCCGAAAGAATACCAAACTTATAATTGGCTCTATCATCTCTCGTTCTCCATATTGTAAAATTTCAAACATGTGAAATCAATGGATACTTAGCCTATTGAATCAAAGTTTTGGGTTTTCAAGTCATCTATAGGATCTTGCATCTTCTTATACTTTTTCAAGTTTTAGAATTTGCGTTTTAAAGTTCCTTGATAAACGACTTTCTAGGATCAATTATAGGAGCTTGCGAAAAGTTCTTGTTCTTAACTCGTATGAATTAAGACTTTCGCGTTTTAAAGCTCCCTATATAAAAGTCTAGCAAAACTTAATTCAAATACGTTAAGGAAAAGCTAAGGTTAAAAACCGAGTCGAGTCAAAAACTATTCTTATTTTCACCAACGGAAAGCCTACATTCATGTCAAAAGCACTTATTTTATTTATTAAAACATAAAAATGACACTAAAAATTTAAAATTTTATTGAAAAATGAGAAAAACAATACGTTTGGACACGACAAAAGCAATTGCAAGCGATTATATCGATTGACTCCCCCATGCTAAAACCAAACATTGTCCTCAATGTTTCTTAGCTCAAGAGTAACACCCCCTTGCTAAAACACGAAGAGTATAATGCAAATTCCTAGCATGGAAAGATTACGCAAATCTATAAGCCGTTTATTAATTATGCCTCAAGATAAAACGTTAGTCAATAAAAATCAAGGGATAAAGAGTGTGCCCCTTTTTGGCATTCAAAGAATGGAAGATCAAGTGGACCGGCAAAAACCGAACACGAGAGTCTTCAAATGATAGGGTTATACCTAAGATCACAACATAACAAAAACACGAGCACGAGCTTGAAAGATCAAGCCTTATTAGATGTTAGAAAATAGAAAGAAGATAGAATGTATGGGACTCCCCCACAAGGCACCTCGTTTTTGTTCATCGAGTCATGAGCTCGACTCGATCCCCGCATTCATTGGTCCTTAGGGAAAATGGTGAAAACCGACATATTGGAGTAAAAACCAACATAAAGCACGATGCCGGGGTCAAAGATTACATCCTCGTTGTCGGATGACAAACGAAAAGATAAAACTCCAACACAAATCTCTAAAAAGAGATAGAAATCACAAATGGAATGAATATAGCATGCTCCCCGAGATAAACTCGCACCACGATGATCGAAAAATCTTTCAATTGTTACATCGGTGAAAGGCCGAGATTTCCCTAAATAAACGATTCCGGGATCGAATACCTCGTCCTCGGTGGAGAAAGGTAAGGATAACACGGTGTCGTCCCCCCATGCTAATCCAAGATCATATAAAGCACATGGTAATGGTGGGATAACAATTTCATCCATAATGGAATCAACATTCTTAGCTTTAGCGACCATTTCACCCTTAGAAATGTGATCAATTGGGTCATGGTACTCAATATGAGACACATGAAAAACTCGCACATTAAGTTCAAAGTGGATGGGAGGAGGACTTGGGACGAAATCATCATCAAGTAACTTCTCTAAAAAGAGAGCGTCCCCCTCCGGGTCGATTTCATCAACACCCGGTGATATCGAATCATTAGAAGCAAGAAAAGTGTCAATCTCCTCCATAAGCGGATCACTATCCACAACGGGAATAGGAGATGGAGAGAAAGACTTGGCATTAGGCTTAGAATTTAAAGCCTCGATCCTAGATATGAGAAGATAGACGTTTGATAACTTCTCACGAAGAATCACGTCCTCCACATCCAAATGAGTAAATTCATCGGTGAACTTCTCAAGGATCGGAATAGTCAAATCAACCTCATTTCCCGGTGGAAATGGGTCTAAAGGAGCAAGTTCAAAAGTGAACCTCTCAAAAACCGGATCACTATCATCCTCATTTCCCGGTGGAAATGAGTGAAGAAGAGTAGGTTCATCGGTAAACCCCTCAAAATCCGAATCGTGAATGTCATCTTTATAAGAAAGTTCATCGGAGAACTCCTCATTAGAAAATTCACTAGAAGTAGAATCATTCTCAAAATCTTCATTTCCATCACAATTTTCATCATTAGAATTGGAGAAAATATCAAAGTGAATGGAAGAAGTCGAGTCATCACAATGTGGCAAATCACACATCTCATTGGAAATACCGTCGAACTCTCTTGGGTTTTGGACAAGAATAGTGCTAATATGCTCGTCCCCCTTGCTTAGAGAATTTTCGGGTTCCACGATGGAAGAATCATGAATAGGAGTGGTGATGTCATGAGAGATTTCCTCATCATCTAGGATGGGAGAATCCTCGGGCTTAATAACCGGCAAGATACGAATAGGAAATACGATAGCACTAGACGAAGGATGTAGAGCCATAAGATCTCTCAAAGAAAGAGTACTATCCTCATCATCATCCAAAAGAAGAGAACGCTCGAGTTCACGATTAGCAAGGTATTTTGCTTCCGCTTGAGCTCGTTCTTTCTCTCGAATTATTTGTTGGGAAATTGTTTCAAGTCGTTCAATATCGAAATAATATTATAGAGATTGGTCAAAACCGGAAGGAATCGAATTATAGCAAGGATTAGGCTCATAAAAACTTTGATCTCTCGGTTGAAAACAAAAACTCTCGTGAGGACCTCCACAATACTCACAACAAAGATATTGTTGTGATAAACTCGGTAAATCTTGTGGATAACAATTATCATTAAAGTTTTGATTGTAGCTCGGTTCTTGCTCGTAATTAAGCGAGAATCGATGCGAACAATCATCACCAAAATGAGAATCGTTTCCACAAAACTCACACGAGGGTGTCTCGTATGTAGGGTGTGGAGGTGGATAGAAATGGAGAGAATTATTAAAAAAATTCAGATTTCCACATGAAGTAATATCATTACAAGAAGGACAAAATCCAACTCGTACATCGTTACATAAGACATTTCCACAACGCTCACACGTGCACCACCAACATGGTAAAAAACCATATAACGGTTTTCCACACCTAACACAATCGACGAAGGAATCCATGGAAGAATTAAAATTTAGAGGGTGAGGAGAAAAAGAATTAAACATGATAGAGGATTAAGAAGATTACTTTTGGTATTTTTCATAAAAACGATACATAATAAGAAAATAACAAAACTTTCCGAGGACGGAAAGGGTCTTCAAATCAACGATCAACAAATCTCCACAAAGACGAATCGTACACAAGATCCCCGGCAGCGGCGCCAAAATTTTTGATGTGTCGTTGATAGTATATGTGATAATTAAGATACGTTATAGGGTAAATTAGAAAATTACCTTTAGGAAAAAGTAATAGACTAATATTACCAATGACGAATTCAATTAAACACGTGATGAACCAAGTTCGTTGTACACGGAGATCGAGTGAATTTGAGACGTTTCGTTTCGTTTTAGACAATTGATTTGAATTGGTTTTCGGTTTTTAAACTAATTTTAATCATACAATTTAAAACTAGGTGCATGAATCGTTAACCTGAATTAAATTTAAAAGACTAATTATTTAAAAATAAAAACCATTTAAAATTTAGACTATTTAAAAATCTATTTTAAACTTATCTATTTAATTAAAATGACACTTTTAAAACTATTAAAAATTATATACTAATTTAATCTATTACAAATTTACTTTTAGTTAAACTAAAATATTTAAATCTAAATTTATTTAAAATAAAACTAAATTATTTAAAGCTAAATTTAGAACAATTGAAAATTTCTAAAAAGTTATACAATATTGTTATTTATTTATTTATATTTTCTCATTTAAAACTTTTTATTTTATTTAGACTAATTATTTTTACCAAATTTAAAATCAACAAATATAAAAAAGTAATTATTTATTTTTATTTAACTTTAAAACTAAAAAAAAATGTTTTATAAAGAAAATCTGACAATCAAAATAAAGTATATTAATCACTCAAGGTAAAATTAAAACAAAATGAGCCTGTTACTCACTGGTTGAGGCGTTGGCCAAATAACAGGCAGGTCTCGAGTTCGAGACCTGCTGGTGACAGATTCAGATTGTATTTATTTTTATTAATGCGGAACTGATACTAAACCAAACCGCTCAGTTATAGTAGAACAATAATAAATACATAAGTATAGTCTATTTAAACCAATCTCAAGAAAACAAAACTAGTAACAAATAAATCATTCATTCATTTAAACAAAGCTTTTTATCAGACTAAACTTAGTAGAGTTCATTTAACAGTTTATAACAGCAGTCAAATCAAGGATAACAACAAAAATACTTGAATATAACAAATTCCAAAAGACAAATTACACTAATCAGACAAACAGAATCATAACTCCTATAAAAAACAGTAAGAAATCAGAACAATATTTCAGTTTAATAATCAATAATGTAAAACAAACCTCAAACTCAGATTCATATACAACAAACTTAAATCTTATTAATAACATACAATAAATAAAGTAATAACATTCAGAAAAATCAAAATTAAATCAGACAAGGCAGAAACACATATCATACTAGACAAATCACACAATGACTAATCAGTAAAGGCAAAGAACTCAGAAACCACTCAGCAATCACAACAACAGTTAACTAATAAGCTATCTAGAATCAAATCCTCGATTCATTTAACCAGCACTCACAACAATTATACTCATGAAAACCCAGATTCAATCATATTACAAATACATCAAGAGCTCATGATTAAGCTGAGAACGATAACTATAATTCACAGAAGTATGAAATCTACTCATGAGTACCTACACGTTCATAAACCCTACTGAATCGCTCTAAAATCCTCATAAGATCAGTCTAATACACACACTAACTGCTATT
Organism: Glebionis coronaria; assembly: GCA_025667525.1. Classification (NCBI taxonomy): domain Eukaryota; kingdom Viridiplantae; phylum Streptophyta; class Magnoliopsida; order Asterales; family Asteraceae; genus Glebionis; species Glebionis coronaria. Next base: position 335,207,343 of record CM046881.1, on the reverse strand, counting down.
CCTAATTCTTACAGCTAGTATAACTGATATAAGCGAGAATAAGAAATTCGAAACAAATGAAACCATGCACACTATAAATGACAATAAGTAGTCATTCCAACAACTAGAAACAACAGGAATATGCTTGATTTACACTACAACATCACCACAGATTAAAGCATACATAGCAGTCTAATTTAGCAAAAATAAACCAAAATCCTATCTCCACTAAACTGATGATGCATTTATCCGTAATTTAACTACCAAAGCCAGTAAAGATTTAAAACACAAGCTCAGATTATTGATATGAGACATCACTAAAAAGTCCAACTCATAAAACCAACGAATCAAATCAAGGCATTATTAATCTAAATCAGTAACAAGTTAAACAGATTTATATGCTAAACACAATGAAAAAACTCAGTCCAACATAAACTATGAATTTATACTAACAAATACTTTAGGAAATGCAAAATAATATAAACTGAGCTTAACCTCTACTGATGAAAACCGTTGAGGTGAAGGAAAGCGCTGAGCTCCCTTATTCTAACTCGACTCTAAAAACGCCACCATTTAAACAGAAGCCACGAATCATAACACCATGGATTACCAAATCATCAAACGAATCATCATGATCCGCAATCCACCATTATTTTTGGTTCAATCAATGGATTAAACTAATTCCCTTTTTTTAACTCTATTATCCAATTAAGCTATGACTTCAGCTTATTTGAATAATAATACACTTATAATTTCAATTTAAAGCTTTAAATTGTATTTAATTCAATTGAACAAAATTAAAACGTGAGATGCACAGGATATTTAAATAGTAAAATTAACTTTTATTAAAATAAATCAAACATTAAAACTTTAAAGAAAATTACAATTTCTAAGATTAAACTAAAATTATAACATTAAATTAAAAGAAGGGATGAATACAATGAAAAATAAGGGGGGTTTCTATAGTTGAACCCGATAGCATCTTCCTTGGCATATTCGAATGTTCATTCTTCTCTTTCTTCACTTGATTCGATCTTGATTCAATGTATCAGCCCATTCTGTTATTATCTTGATGATGTGGAAGGTTTTTATTGGATGAATTTGGATGATTGAGGTGTTTCAACCAGTAGTCCGCTGCTACGTAGAAGATCTTTCCATCATCTCTTCCGAAATCAAAGGGGAATTTATTCCTCATGCGTGTGCATCACACATGTGAACAAAATCCCCTTATTAATTTGATGATTTATTGGTGTGGTAACATTAGGGTTAAGGTTTTTAGGGTTGGGGGTAAAATGGGTTCTGGTTATTTTTGGGGTACGAGAAGAAGCAAGGTGAATGACCACATAGAAGTTATCGAAGGTTTATTTTTTTATTATGTGGTGAAATAAAACGTGTGTATATGTATGAAGATAAAAGTTATTCCATCCGTTTGTTTATTATGCCATCTTTGTTGATGGGCTTGGAGCCCATCAGTCTCACGTCCAACATTTTGTCCCAGCTTGATTATTAAACTTGGGCTTTAAACGTAAAATACTCTCATTCGTATATTACTTTTGGGCCTTTTTATTGGGCTTTTGGTTAAGACATGTACTTAATATCCAATAAATGGGCCTTCAAGCCCATTAAGCAGCCGTGGGTCCCACTTGTCGTCAATCTTGATAAATCCGTGAATCGAGCTCAATATTGGCTTTGTCGATCTTTTTCTTCAAACTCGTGTTGGTTTCGCCGGTTTTTGTAATCTCGGTACCTACACACATAAAACCACAAAACATGCGCATACAAGGAAAAATTCATATGTTTAATGCATTTATTCATTGTTTTTAGATAATATTGATATGAGTAAAATCACTCATATCAAACTCCCCCTTGCTAAGCAATTGCCGTGTCCTCACGCAATGATAAAATAAAACACCAACTACACCATTATTCAACTTATGACACTTTATTTTGCAAAGACATAATGTATTGCTTTCATTATTGAAAAATAACTTTAAGGATCATAAAACTCAAATAGATTCATCGTCCTCGACTTTTCACTTTTCCATGCCAAGTGCAAAAACAAGATCATTGTTATTATAAGTTAGCAAACTAACACGAACTCATGTGGGCCAATTATTCACTTAGACTCCCTTATTACTAGGTGTATCTCTTATATTTTATTGTTGTCTTGAATGATCACGAGGATGCATTGTTGACTTATTTTGATAATTTATTAGGCCGAAAATAAAGTGAACGATTTAATCAATAGTTAGCTAAAGGACAAAATCTTTTAAAACTGCTTCTCGGGACCTCATAAAGTTCATATCTTGGCATAACTTGCTTCGCGATTTGAGACCTTTCTCGGACCGATATTTGGCAGCGACTTCATACTTCAAACCTTGAGAGACGTTCATGAAATAATGGTCTTCTCTTCATATAGGAATTTCTTCACTTGAAGTTTTGAGAGATTCATACTTGGACCACGACTTCTTCATTTTTCTCCAATCTTTATTTGGGATTTTGATATACAACGATCCGCCTCCTTTTTGGACTTGGCTTTATTTATCCTCATACCTTGTTAGGGCCTTTTTGGATAGACTTCTCCATGACTTTTGGGGAGTATTTGCTTTTCGTCGTGTGTCTCGATCCTTCATATTGTTTTTTGGTAAATGATTCTTCACATCACTTGAGATCTTTAGCAATAAAATATAGCCCTCATGCCTTGTTAAGACCTTTTTGGACTCGCAAATCTTCGCATCCCGCTTCCATAAGTTATGCCTTGGCTATGAACTCTAATCCATACCGAGCAACTTTTAAACGATCTTGGGCTAGAAGCTAAGTAATTTTTCAAATCGTACAACCTTATTTATTGTAGATAAATTTATTAGCAAACAATGGGAGAATAGGCTTATAATTAACTCACATAAATTCCCGAAAGAATACCAAACTTATAATTGGCTCTATCATCTCTCGTTCTCCATATTGTAAAATTTCAAACATGTGAAATCAATGGATACTTAGGCTGTTGAATCAAAGTTTTGGGTTTTTAAGTCATCTATAGGATCTTGCATCTTCTCTTCCGAAATCAAAGGGGAATTTATTTCTCATGCGTGTGCATCACACATGTGAACAAAATCCTCTTATTAATTTGATGATTTATTGGTGTGGTAAAATTAGGGTTAAGGTTTTTAGGGTCGGGGGTAAAATGGGTTCTGGTTATTTTTGGGGTAGGAGAAGAAGAAAGGTGAATGACCACATAGAAGTTATCGAAGGTTTATTTTTTATTGTGTGGTGAAATAAAACGTGTGTATATGTATGAAGATAAAAGTTATTCCATCCGTTTGTTTATTATGCCATCTTTGTTGATGGGCTTGGAGCCCATCAGTCTCACGTCCAACATTTCGTCCCAGCTTGATTATTAAACTTGGGCTTTAAACGTAAAATACTCTCATTCGTATATTACTTTTGGGCCTTTTTATTGGGCTTTTGGTTAAGACATGTACTTAATATCCAATAAATGGGCCTTCAAGGCCATTAAGCAGCCGTGGGTCCCACTTGTTGTCAATCTTGATAAATCTGTGAATCGAGCTCGATATTGGCTTTGTCGATCTTTTTCTTCAAACTCGTGTCGGTTCCGCCGGTTTTTGTAATCTCGGTACCTACACACATAAAACCACAAAACATGCGCATACAAGGCAAAATTCATATGTTTAATGCATTTATTCATTGTTTTTAGATAATATTGATATGAGTAAAATCACTCATATCAATCATTACATAGAGCTACATTTGGAGAATCTTCAAAGATTGCATACATTGTTTACTTCCCTGTTGAAGTGACAAAAAAGGGAAGACATACATGCTACATTTGAGGGGAAGCAATTTGAAGATCATGTACAACTTACAAGAGATACACATAGAGTTTTGCCGACATCAACTAGGGGAAGATTGTTGGGTCAAAAAGTTGATGTGGCAGAAACTCAAAAACGAAGAAAACATGAAGATTTTGTCTAAGCGTTGTCAAGAGCAATCTAAGCGTTGACAAGAGCAAATCCAAGGTTGACAAAACAAGCATTGTCATGTACAATCCAAGCATTGTCATGTACAATGTAAGCATTGTTAGAAACGTAGACAAAGAAGCTTATGGAAGCTTCTATTTAGATAAACATGCAAGATATATTCTACATAAGTTTATTTAAATAGAAGATTTACATGTTTATTCATTATTATCTCTTGTAAAACCCTAGTCCTTACACTATAAAAGGAACCAAGGGTTATTAGGTTTTTCATAACTTTCATTCACAATGTAAACCTAAAGCGTGTGTTGCACTAGACGTGGGATTAATGTATATATGTCTAGTGGTTGTTTATTATTAATATAATGAGCAACCCATTAGTTTAATTCATGTGTTTTGTGCCTAAACACCTTGTTAATGCGTCGTGTTCTAATTCCTCTTTGATTATTTAATCATATGAACATGATGCATTCCTAGTAGCTAAAAGATCGAGGAAACCAAGGTTTCCACAAATCCGAAAGTAGCCACATGGTTGTTCCACCAGCTTAAAGCGTCATCGAGAAAAGTAGCAGCTGCAAACTTAACTTTATTTGCCTCTGAGCACCCACTAATTTCGAAAGTGCTTTCGATCTTCTCCAACCATCTACGGAGTTCCAAAGCTCCGCCGGTACCACAAAACTGTGTGGGACCACATTTCACAAAACCGGCATAAGAACACTCCCTTGGGGCTGGCTGTCTTCATGCATTTTGATAGGTGTGTAAACACCCATCCTTTTTACCACTTAACTACAATAATAACCGAGCCAAAACGTGTATTTTATGTCATAAATGTCGGAATTATGCGTGGTTTGTGTTTTTGTTGTGATTTAGGACGAAAATGTGAAAAAGGGAGAAAACACGGGCATTCACAGGCTTTTATCGAAGAAAAAGACGAAGACGAAGTCAAGAAATCAAGAGTGTAAAAAGAACGGAAGTCCAAGACCAATTCTGAAGATTTATCGAAGAAAAAGTCAAAAGACGGAAGTTTACTAAAAGCCGAAGAACTCGAGTCTAATTTATTGAAAAATTACAAGACGAGTTTAAAGAAATCCCGAGACAAAGTCGTTAAAGTCAAAAGATTAAGAAGACAAGGACTTAATGACGCAATTAAAGAAAGAAGAAAGAGGGGAGGAAGCTTCCTAAGCACCTCCCTAATCTCCCCTATAAATAGATCATTAGTGTTTTCATTTCATTCTTGTTGGCTAGAGTGACACTAGTTCTTCCACCATTTTAATTACTTGTTCTTTAATTACATGTCATTTAATTAATTGTCTTGCACCTTTAATTCATTTTAATTCCAAGTAAGTGTTCTTAATTTTGTTGCTTTAATCTTTATTTACCTTTGATCAAGTTCCTTTGATCATTCTCCTTCTACCTTTCTCTCGTTTTGGGTTGTTTTAAAATTCGGATTAAGCAAGTTTTGCTTAATCCCTTTGCTCTTTTGATTAAAAGTTTTGTCTTTTCTTTTCCCTTTAAGTTTTCATACGAAATAAGCCATAAGTTTGACAATCTTATGTGCTTATTTGGTATTTAGCTTAAGTGTTTTCAAGTTTATCTTAAAAAGTTTTACCTTTTAAATTCCATTTCATTAAGTTTCGTCTTTTACATTTCGAAAGGTTTTACCTTTTTAGCTTATTGTCTCGTTTTGTTTCCATTTCATTTTAGTATTTGTTACTGCTTATTAGAATTAGCTTATTTGGTTCTTGTGCTTATTGCGAATTTGCTCTCCATCGAAAAGAAGGGAAATTACACATTGCGATAGCATCACCCACATTCCGATGGTGACAGCATAGGACAAGGGTTTTGCATTCCGATCCGGGATTGCGATATAGAGTAACATCACCCTCATTCCGATCTGGGATTGCGATCGCACATTGCGATCGCACATTCCGACGGGTCTTGAGGTATTTTGAGTCGAAGTGCTGCCCAATTTTATTGAGCAATATTCCGATCTGGACCACATTCCGATGGGTATATTCCGATAGAAGTGACATTCCGGTAGGTTGCATCTCTTATTATTCCGATAGCCATATTCCGATAGAAACATTGCGATCTGATTTCGATAGCACATTCCGATCTGGATTCCGATGGACTTGGTGACAGCATTCCGATAGTGGATTCCGATGGTTGTGGGTTTGGAATTATAATTTGCTTTGTTTAAGTTACATTTTAATTAAGTGCCATTTACTTTAGTCTCGCTTTAAATTCTTGTCATTTATTTTAAGTTAGATTTTAGATTTACCTTAATTGTTTTTGTGATTTTAATATACTACACCGACACAATTATTTGTTTCACCAAAGAACGACTGAGTCGCATAGTTAAACAAGGATCAATTTGATTAGACCAGAACAACGAACTTTTAACTTTTTTAACTAAGTAAAACCTAGTTATCACCCATCCTTTTTACCACTTAACTACAATAATAACCAAGCCAAAACGTGTATTTTATGTCATAAATGTCAGAATTATGCGTGGTTTGTGTTTTTGTTGTGATTTAGGACGAAAATGTGAAAAAGGGAGAAAACACGGGCATTCACGGGCTTTTATCGAAGAAAAAGACGAAAGACGAAGTCAAGAAATCAAGAGTGTAATAAGAACGGAAGTCCAAGACCAATTCTGAAGATTTATCGAAGAAAAAGTCAAAAGACGGAAGTTTACTAAAAGCCGAAGAACTCAAGTCTAATTTATTAAAGAATTACAAGACGAGTTTAAAGAAATCCCAAGACAAAGTCGTTAAAGTCAAAAGATTAAGAAGACAAGGACATAATAACGCAATTAAAGAAAGAAGAAAGAGGGGAGGAAGCTTCCTAAGCACCTCCCTAATCTCCCCTATAAATAGATCATTAGTGTTTTCATTTCATTCTTGTTGGCTAGAGTGACACTAGTTCTTCCACCATTTTAATTACTTGTTCTTTAATTACATGTCATTTAATTAATTGTTTTCCACCTTTAATTCATTTTAATTCTAAGTAAGTGTTCTTAATTTTGTTGCTTTAATCTTTATTTACCTTTGATCAAGTTCCTTTGATCATTCTCCTTCTACCTTTCTCTCGTTTTGGGTTGTTTTAAAATTCGGATTAAGCAAGTTTTGCTTAATCCCTTTGCTCATTTGATTAAAAGTTTTGTCTTTTCTTTTCCCTTTAAGTTTTCAAACGAAATAAGCCACAAGTTTGACAATCTTATGTGCTTATTTGGTATTTAGCTTAAGTGTTTTCAAGTTTATCTTAAAAAAGTTTTACCTTTTAAATTCCATTTCATTAAGTTTCGTCTTTTACATTTCGAAAGGTTTTAACTTTTTAGCTTATTGTCTCGTTTTGTTTCCATTTCATTTTAGTATTTGTTACTGCTTATTAGAATTAGCTTATTTGGTTCTTGTGCTTACTGCGAATTTGCTCTCCATCGAAAAGAAGGGAAATTACACATTGCGATAGCTTCACCCACATTCCGATGGTGACAACATGGGACAAGGGTTTTGCATTCTGATCCGGGATTGCGATATAGAGTAACATCACCCTCATTCCGATCTGGGATTGCGATCGCACATTGCGATCGCACATTTTGACGGGTCTTGAGGTATTTTGAGTCGAAGTGCTGCCCAATTTTATTGAGCAATATTCCGATCTGGACCACATTCCGATGGGTATATTCCAATGGAAGTGACATTCCGATAGGTTGCATCTCTCATTATTCCGATAGCCATATTCCGATAGAAACATTGTGATCTGATTTCGATAGCACATTCCGATCTGGATTCCGATGGACTTGGTGACAGCATTTCGATAGTGGATTCCGATGGTTGTGGGTTTGGAATTATAATTTGCTTTGTTTAAGTTACATTTTAATTAAGTGCCATTTACTTTAGTCTCGCTTTAAATTCTTGTCATTTATTTTAAGTAAGATTTTAGATTTACCTTAATTGTTTTTGTGCTTTTAATATACTACAACGACACAATTATTTGTTTCACCAAAGAACGACTAAGTCGCATAGTTAAACCAGGATCAATTCGATTAGACCACTACTTCGAACTTTTATGCATACAAAATCTCTTGTACCAAATGGCGCCGCTGCCGGCTCTTTTCGTAAAGATTAACGGTTTTCTGTGAGAGACGCGTTGCTTTTTGGGATCCGTTCATTCGTGAGCGTTATTTTTCTTGCTTAAAAATTTCAAAAATCCAAACAAATTAAAAATTGTTAAAAATCCATAAAAATAAAAAAGATTTCAAAAATCTAAAAAGATTTTATTTTTCTTTATAGTGTATATATATTCTCTTTGTGTTTGGTATTGTTTTCTTTTGCCTTTGTAGGTGTATGCGTACTAGATCTTCTACTTATTCAGAGCCCGAGACTCGAGAAGATTTAGTTATGGCGGGTGTTAACAACAACAATAATCCACCACACCTCAACAATAACAACAATGTTCTTCCACAGCCCGATCTTCGGACAATGGAGGAGCTTTGTCAACCCACCATGTTTGGACGAGGAGGACCGATTACGCCGATGCAAATCACGGCTCCGGAGTTTTCGTTGAAGCATCACATGATTCAGCAAGTGCAAACTAATCCTTTTCGAGGAATGCCTGATGATGATGCCAACAAACACCTCGACAAGTTCATTAGAATCACCCAAAGCATGAAGTTGCCCGGTGCCACTATGGATGTTCTTCGCCTACAACTCTTCCCACATACTTTATCACATCACGCCGAGAAATGGTTTGATCGTCTCCCGAAGAATTCCATTCATACTTGGGATGACATGACTCAACGCTTTTTGTCGCGCTACTTTCCACCATCCATGGTCACGATCCTTCGCAATCAAATCAGCGGTTTCATGCAAGAACCCGATGAATCTCTCTTTGATGCTTGGGAAAGATATAATGTTTTGATCGATCGATGTCCAAACCACAACATGCTTCCAATCACATTGATTGATACTTTCTACAACGGTTTGACTTTTCGTGATCGTGATATGATTAATGCAGCCGCCGGTGGCACATTTATGAAAAGGAGACCCGAGGAGTGTAGAGAGCTTATTGAAAACATGACTACTCACCACAAAAACTGGGATTCCTCCGCTTCTTCAAGGAACAAACCGAGAGTCAATGTTTCTTCTACTTCAGCAAACCCCGACATGACCGAATTCACCCGCATGATGGCCGAAATGAATAAAATTATCTTGCTTCTCGCTACAAACCAACAACAAGTTAAAGCGGTAGCTAATCCTTGTGAGACATGCGGCGGTCCTCACTCATACACTGATTTTCCTTCTACTCAAGGAAATCCGGAAAACGTGTATGCGGCTTATGGTAATTATTCACCAGAAAATTACCAAGCCCGACCTCAAGGGGATAGAAATTTGCTGAGTTACCGGTGCAACAACTACCTTTCACCCGGTTTTTCTCCTCAAAACTAAAACCCCAACAACAATTACACTAGAAGCAACCAAATCCCACCTCGAGCTTCTAATCCTTATCACCCACCCGCTCAACAAGCCCCACCCATGAATCAAGATGTTGAAGCTTTGATGAGAACCCAAGGTGAGCAAATCAAGAATCTACAAAGCCAAATTATCAATTTAAAAGGAGATATCACCAAGCAAGGGAATGACATTAGATCCGAGCTTCGAGATAATATTCAATCCTCCTTCAGCAATCAAACGAATGACTTGAAGAATATGCTGGCTAGTTTCTTGCCCACCACTCAACCTTCTACTTCGAGTTCTCTACCTTCAAACACCGTCACCAACCCGAGAGAGAATGTGAGTGCTATTACTACCCGTAGTGGAGTTACTTTAGTAGGACCACCTATCCCGCCCCCATCATCTACACCTCCTCCACCACCATTTATCCCTACTACTCCCACACCTAGTATTAGTGCACCATTACCGTCTCCGCCTCGTCGTGATGAAGTACCAACCAAGAATCCTCCACCAACCCCACCTTCAACATTTCAACCTTTACCTGCTACACCTACACTTTCAGCACCCAAACCCAATATTCCTTATCCATCTCCCTTAGGCAAGGCCAAAATGCACACCAAGGATGACATTCAAGTGTCAAACTATTTGAAGAAAGTTTCGGAAATGACCGTCACTTTTCCCCTTGTCGAAGCTCTAGCACAAATGCCTAAATTTGTCAAGATGTTTAAGGAATTGCTTAGTAAAAATGAGAAGATGGCCGAGTTTGTTAATACTCGATTGAATGAAAATTGTTCTGCCGTCCTTCTTAAAGAACTTCCGGAAAAACTTGGAGATCCCGGTCGTTTTGTGCTTCCTTGTACTTTTAACCAAACCGACAAATTTACTCCCTTAGCCGATCTCGGGGCAAGTATTAATTTGATGCCTTTAAATGTTTGGAAAAAGTTATCATTGCCCGACCTTACACCCACCAAAATGACTCTTGAGTTAGCCAATCGCACTCTCGCTTACCCCGTTGGTATTGCCGAAGATGTGTTCATCAAAGTTGGCACATTCACTTTTCCGGTCGACTTTGTCGTTGTTGATTATGAAATGGACCCTCGTATTCCTTTAATACTTGGTCGGCCATTCTTGAGAACCGGAAGAGCTTTAGTTGATGTTGCCGAAGGTGAGCTCATCTTAAGAGTCAGGGATGATGCACAAGTTTTTGAAATGGGTAAGCTTACAAGCAAATCCTTTGGAAGAGAATCCGCGAATATGATTAATGTGCTTGATGATTTTGTCGTCTACAACAATCCTCTATTCGATTCATGCATTGATAATCCACTTTTTCAAGATGATGTGGATGATTCTCTCTCCAATTTGGACCCTTCACCCATATATGATTCTCCACCGATCTTTGATGCTTATGATGAAGATTTTAGTTCTGATGGAGATGATTATGATGATTTTACTTCCGATTATCCCGACATGCCCACTTATGATGATTTTGATGAGGCCGATACTCTTTCGAGTGATTCTTCACATGATGAAGATCCTCCGCCATCACTTGATCCTACTTTGGATGACTACTCATTTGAGGAAGACTTCTCTACTTTTCTCAATACATACTTCCCTCATGAGAGTGATGCTCCTCCTTTAGATTTTGATGATTATGGTCTTGATCCTACTTCGGATTTGAAGAAAAGTATTTCAAAGGAGAAGCAACCGGACGACACCAACATCCGCAGCACGTATGATTTAACACCTCTTTGTCCAGCTTCTGAGGACGAGGTTGTGCATTTTCTTCGCGGATCATCTTCAAATTCTGCTGAGCCTGAGTGCTATTTTCCCCTAAAGGAAAAGGTGTTCGACCCCGGTATCGATATTCTTCAGCCATCTCAGTATCCGTCTGATGAAATAAAAGGAAAAATCTTTGGAACTTATGGAAATCTGCTTGCACCACTTCACCCTTGCTACCACCGTGCTCCATCTTTGCTTAAGGGAACCTTGCCTACTCTTCTTTGGCTTGCCTTGTTCGCCTTAAGCTTGTGCTACTTCCTTTGCTAATCAAGGTCGAGTCAGGCTCACGACTCGGTGAACAAAAATCAAGCGCTTCTTAGGAGGCAACCCATGTATCTATCTTTTAGCTTTCTTTATCCTAAGTGTAGGGGAGACCCGTTGGTGTTTGCTATTTCCTCTCTTCTAATATTCAGGGATTCGAACGCTCAATGATCCACTCTTGATGATTTTTGACAACCCGTGATTCCATGTTCCCATTTTCCCGGTTCTATCCTAAACTCCTTTCGATTCACTATTTTATATTTCTCAATATTAAAATAGGAATCTCGTTAGTTGTCTTTTCCTTAGCAAGATTTAAACAACGTGCACAATGTCCTAAGTGTAGGGGAGTTTACTCCCACATGCTTAAACATTGAGGACAATGTTTATATTAAGTGTAGGGGTGACTTCTATCGAAGTTAAGTGGTCTTTTCCTTGTATTTGTCCTCATTTTAACCGGAAAATCAATTTTTCGACATTTTTCAAAATTTTTGATCTATTTTGGCATATTAGTTTTTCTCTTTGTATAGTTATTTTCTTTCTTTATTAGAATAAATTTGAATAAAGTGGTTTTAATTTTCAAAAGTTGTGAATCTTTTGACTCAACCCGAGTTTACTTATCTAAGTTTACTCTAGCTAGTATCCTTAACGTGTTTAAATCAAGTTTTGCTAGGCTTTTATATAGGGAGCTATAAAACGTGAAAGTCTTAACTCTCACGGGTTAAGGACAAGAACTTTTCGCAAGTTCCTATAATTGATCCTAGAGGGTTGTTATCAAGGGAACTTTAAAATGCGATTTCTAAACTTGAAAGAGTCTAAGAGTTTGCAAGATCCTATAGACGACTCGAAAACCCAAAACTTTGATTTAATAGGCTAAGCATCCACGAGTCTCATTCCTTGAGATTTTAAACTATGGAGAACGAGAGATGATAGAGTCAATTATAAGTTTGGTATTCTTTCATGAATTTATGTGAGTTAATTATGAGCCTATTCTCCCATCGCTTGCTAATAAATTTATCTGCAATAAATAAGGTTGTACGATTTGAAAAGTTACTTAGCTTCTAGCCCAAGATCGTTTAAAAGTTCCTCGGTAATGATTAGAGTTCATAGCCAAGGCATAACTTATTGAAGCGGAATGCGAATATTGACGAGTCCAAAAAGGCCCTAACAAGGCATGAGGGCTATATTTTGTTGCTAAAGATCCCAAGTGATGTGAAGAATCATTTATCAAAGATCAATATGAAGGATAGAGACACACGACGAAAAGCAAATACTCCCCAAAATATCATGGAGAAGTCTATCCGAAAAGACCCTGGCAAGGTATGAGGATAAATAGATCCAAGTCCAAAAAGGAGGCGGATCGTTGTATATCAAAGTCCAAAATAACGATTGGAGAAAAATGATGAAGTCATGGTCTAAGTATGAATAATCTCTCAAAACTTCAAGTGAAGAAATTCCTATTATGAAGAGAAGGCCATTGATTCATGAACGTCTCTCAAGATTCGAAGTATGAAGTCGCTGCCAAATATCGGTCCGAGAAAGGTCTCAAATCGCGAAGCGAGTTATGCCAAGATATGAACTTTATGAGGTCTCGAGAAGCAGTTTTAAAAAATTTTGTCCTCTAGCTAACTATTGATTAAATCGTCCCACTTTATTTTCAGCCTAATAAACTATCGAAATAAGTCAACAATGCATCCTCGTGATCATTCAAGACAACAATAAAAATAAGAGATACACCTAGGAATAAGGGAGTCTAAGTGAATAATTGGCCCACATGAGTTCGTGTTAGTTTGCTAACTTATAATAACAATGATCTCGTTTTTAATCTTGGTTTGGAGAACGTGAAAACTTGAGGATGATGATCATTCATGGCATTTCCAAAACCCGAAGGTATGTTTTGATTTCTTTACTTTGAATGTTTATAAATTTCTGTCTCTTTAATAAAGGCCAACGTGGATTGATTATGATGAAACGTGTAATCGTGCTTTGTAACTAATACATTGCATGAGGACATTGCAATGGTTAAGTGTAGGGTATTTGATAGGTGTGTAAACACCCATCCTTTTTACCACTTAACTACAATAATAACCGAGCCAAAACGTGTATTTTATGTCATAAATGTCGGAATTATGCGTGCTTTGTGTTTTTGTTGTGATTTAGGACGAAAATGTGAAAAAGGGAGAAAACACGGGCATTCACGGGCTTTTATCGAAGAAAAAGACGAAAGACGAAGTCAAGAAATCAAGAGTGTAAAAAGAACGGAAGTCCAAGACCAATTCTGAAGATTTATCGAAGAAAAAGTCAAAAGACGGAAGTTTACTAAAAGCCGAAGAACTCGAGTCTAATTTATTGAAAAATTACAAGACGAGTTTAAAGAAATCCCGAGACAAAGTCGTTAAAGTCAAAAGATTAAGAAGACAAGGACTTAATGACGTAATTAAAGAAAGAAGAAAGAGGGGAGGAAGCTTCCTAAGCACCTCCCTAATCTCCCCTATAAATAGATCATTAGTGTTTTCATTTCATTCTTGTTGGCTAGAGTGACACTAGTTCTTCCACCATTTTAATTACTTGTTCTTTAATTACATGTCATTTAATTAATTGTCTTGCACCTTTAATTCATTTTAATTCCAAGTAAGTGTTCTTAATTTTGTTGCTTTAATCTTTATTTACCTTTGATCAAGTTCCTTTGATCATTCTCCTTCTACCTTTCTCTCGTTTTGGGTTGTTTTAAAATTCGGATTAAGCAAGTTTTGCTTAATCCCTTTGCTCATTTGATTAAAAGTTTTGTCTTTTCTTTTCCCTTTAAGTTTTCATACGAAATAAGCCACAAGTTTGACAATCTTATGTGCTTATTTGGTATTTAACTTAAGTGTTTTCAAGTTTATCTTAAAAATTTTTACCTTTTAAATTCCATTTCATTAAGTTTCGTCTTTTACATTTCGAAAGGTTTTAAATTTTTAGCTTATTGTCTCGTTTTGTTTCCATTTCATTTTAGTATTTCTTACTGCTTATTAGAATTAGCTTATTTGGTTCTTGTGCTTATTGCGATTTTGCTCTCCATCGAAAAGAAGGGAAATTACACATTGCGATAGCATCACCCACATTCCGATGGTGACCACATGGGACAAGGGTTTTGCATTCCGATCCGGGATTGCGATATAGAGTAACATCACCCTCATTCCGATCTGGGATTGCGTTCGCACATTCTGACGGGTCTTGAGGTATTTTGAGTCGAAGTGCTGCCCAATTTTATTGAGCAATATTCCGATCTGGACCACATTCCGATGGGTATATTCCGATGGAAGTGACATTCCGATAGGTTGCATCTCTCATTATTCCGATAGCCATATTCCGATAGAAACATTGCGATCTGATTTCGATAGCACATTCCGATCTGGATTCCGATGGACTTGGTGACATCATTCCGATAGTGGATTCCGATGGTTGTGGGTTTGGAATTATAATTTGCTTTGTTTAAGTTACATTTTAATTAAGTGCCATTTACTTTAGTCTCGCTTTAAATTCTTGTCATTTATTTTAAGTTAGATTTTAGATTTACCTTAATTGTTTTTGTGCTTTTAATATACTACAACGACACAATTATTTGTTTCACCAAAGAACGACTGAATCGCATAGTTAAACCAGGATCAATTCGATTAGACCAGAACAACGAACTTTTAACTTTTTTAACTAAGTAAAACCTAGTTATCACATTTCCACCTTGATCTGGGTTTTGGTTTGCACGATCCGCCTCGAGTGCATTGGCAATTGCCTCTTGAATCATTGTGTTCACACGGTTAGCTGTCAACTTTGGAGGCATGGTGAAGTCTCAATTACACCTCTCTGCAATGACAGGGAAAAATAGAAAACAAGGTAAGTATACACATCAAGATTAAGAAGAATTTCTCTTTCAAGACATAATATAAGTACAATAACACATCGCTACAAGGTTACTAATATTCATCAATCACATCACAAAAGAGCAAATTTAAGACTTATCATAGATTATGAAAGGTAAACATGGATTGCATTGACAGATCAACCAAAATCTGTGACAAGTAATGCCACTACAAACATACACCAACAAACTTAAAGTCATCAAGTTTTCATCACAATACCATCATACAGGAGTCTAAAATAGTTCGATTACAACGATCAAAAGATAAAATAAAATACAAGTAACTAGTCACGTGGTGATCCACACGACCTCTTGGATGGTGGTTCTTCTTCATCCTCTTCGGGCTCTTCGTCACTGTCTTCTTCTTCCTCGTCCATCTTCCTCTTCCCCTTATCACTCGGCTAACACTCAGTTACCTTATTCATTCCAGAAGTAGATCTAAACTCCAATGCTACCTGATTCCCTAAAGTGAGACACTCACCCCTGGCGGGTGGCTGAACCATGAAATCATTAGCCTCCAGCTCAGAGTCATCTACAAATCTCCAATCTTGTGGCAGGGATGCTCTAACACGGTGCTCCCAACTCTGCATCCTAACCAACCTAGCCTGATCTTCCTTAACCCGCTCAAGACTGGTACTCAGGTTTGCTATCATCGATCTCAAACTATTAATATCACTCTTATTCACTGCTCCATCAAACTCAGCCCTTGCAGTCCTTGCCAATAACTTCTGATGTGCTCTTTCATTCTCGTCAAACCTTTTAATTACTCTAGTTTCCACCACGTACCGTTCGTACATCAGTCTATCCATCCTTCTCAAACGATTTTCAGGTTCCCAATAGTTTCTTGGCCTTGGAAAATAAACCTTCGCCACATTTTCATGAAGAGAACGCGATCTAGTTGCATTACTGGATTCCGCACCAAACTCATTACTTACCCGAGTAAACCCCGACACAGTCCTCAGGTAATCCTTACAAATATCCATTGGGGGACGAACAGGTTGCTGATCATATCGGCCTGTTGGAGGCACTTCGTATCCTTTCGGTGAATTTGGAGATTGAACCAAATCGGGCTCGGTCTGACCGACGACATTTGCTGGAATTCCATCGTCCACCGGATCCTCCTCCTCAGAATCCTCTCTACCATCGTCACTAACGCTGAAGTTGTCCACATCACTGTCATTTGCCGGCTCTATCACTTCTTCTTGAGCTATCCATCCATTGTCACCATTTGGCGGGTTCAGAGGAAACGGTCCCCCTTCGTATCCTACGACGTATTCGTCTCCATTTCCGTTAGGTGGTACCTCGGCCATTTCTGTAATAACATAGAATTTTGGAGGGTACGTAAGATTATTATTCAATATTTATAAATATATGCATGCAAATGCAATGCAAAGGTGGTACACATGCCCAAAATGCGATAATATGATGCTCATGCATATGTAATACAAGAATTACGGTATCGAGTACTCCACGTACAATTCCAATGTTTACATATAGTAGTTCAATCTTTACGTAATAAATACTCATATATTACTTCAACTCAAAGGTATACATCCATACCATCAATACTAAAAATAAACCTTACCGGAGCCATGCAGTATAGTTGTGTGCTTGGACAATTTCTTACGACACCAAAAGTTATAGTTTAGGATTTTTTAAAACGACCTAGTTCTCTATAACTCATGGCTCTGATTACCAATCTCTAACACCCCCACAAATGCTATGCGCAGCGGAACTACCACAAATGCTATCAAACGACTCAAAGATACGTAAAAGTTTAAGCATAATTTAAACATTGTTAAAACATACAAGTCTAGAATTTTCCAAATCCCAAGATGATACAACACAGAGTTTGCGTTTGGTCCCCACTGAATCTCAACCCCAAAAGATACATTTTTGTTCACATGACAGAAAAATAAAAGTGTTTCAAGTTAAATAATGGGTGGAAAACAAGTAGACCGCCAAGCCACACACAACTCCCATCCTTTGCATGCTCCATGCTATACTTCATCGATTACCTGAAACACATGCTAAATTGGGTCAACAAATAATGTTGAGTGGAATTCATAGGTTTTACAATCTCATTTTGAACATAAGTGTTATAAAAATCATTCACGATCATTCATAGAATTGTCGATCAAACAATCTATTATCAAGGTTATGACAATTGTGTTTAAGATCATGACACTAATCCGTTAACTCAATCACCCACGTATAATTACCGGCGTGATTAAGATGAAACCACTGCCCCTTCTAAAGGCATTAGTTGCAATTATACCTTATTTCTTATCACAAGTTATCCGTCCGCATGGGGTACTCAACGTACTAGTCCTCGTCTCGGATAGGGTCGTCAACCCCATAGTACTATCAATTGTATAAGCGGCTATTTTCAATCCACACAAGGATTAAACAATACTCCCTCCGTCCCAATTTATTTGTCCACTTTTAACTTTTTAAGTCTTTCCTCATTAATTTTGACCTTAAATTAAAATTTTTGTGTTATGTAATACTTGATGGAAACTATATGAATGAATTGAGTTTTAAATGTATTTTTATTGGTATAATTTTTATCGATAATTACATAACACAAAAAATTTAATTTATAGTCAAAGTTAAAGATAAAAGACTTCAAAATTTTAAAGTGGACAAATAAATTGGGACGGAGGGAGTAGTTAATAGTTCATGAATATAGGGTCTTTTGCAACTAGGTACTCAACACAATTTAGGCAACTTTTGGGTCCAACAATCATTCATGACATATGTTCATTTTATAAAACTAGCATGCATCTCCCTCGCGGGTAAAAACAGTTGAAAACAGTAGTAAGCGAGGCTACAAATTCACACCTTATATATATAGAAGTAGTCGACGTTACGAATGGCGATCACTGACGATGATAAGGATGCCCGGAAAATTCAACACCTAACAAGCAATAACGCGTAATGAGTCAATCTCATTGATAAAACTTTAAGTACTGTATAATATGTACATATTAGTCAATTGTGATAATTACAAACTCACGCCAAAATCAAACAAGTAGTCGTTATTAGTTTTATACGATTTATCTATGTTATTAACGTTACTACCCTTTTTACATTTTTCGCCGATACGTACCAAAAGTATGGGCTGTTTTCTAAGACTTAAACCCTTTTATAAAATCTAAGAAAATTCACAAAAATACCTCATGACCTGTAGAAAACCCATTTTTAATCCCATGAAAAGTTTTCACTTTTATGACTCGTTACTTAACACATTACTAGACGTACATATTTCGGACTGATTTTGCACATTGACCATGTTGGACTTGTTTGACCCATTTAAAATATACCATTGACCCATTCAACACCTAAGTATAATAATAGACTCACAAACGCAGGTTTGAAACCAAAAATCAACTTTTAATCAATTACCAAACTCTATCTATGGTCCCCAGGATTTGACCCAAAACCAAACATAATTTCGGATTATGTAGGTTCTCATCTCGGTACACGTATTTTCAAAACATCATAACTTTTGACTCGTTAGGAGTCGTAAGCTCTTTCTTATACCAAGTCAAAGGTAAAACAAAGCTCTACAACTACATTCTATATTCATGACCTGTATCTAAGCTTAAGATTTTCAAAACATCCTTAAACAATCTGCCTAAAATTTACTACTTCAAAATCACCTCAACACTTGTTTCCAAACCATTTTAACGACACCTAGCCCTAACTTAATCACCCATAACCATTCCTAAACACCTTAATCAGTCCTTAAAACCTAGAACATCAAATCCATCCTAAAACCCATTTACCAAAAAAAACATGCAACAAGTTTAACCCACTCAAACACACTCAAAACACAAATCTAAACATGGATCAAATAACAAAACAATCAAACACCGAGATCCACCAAACACCCCCATTTGGCCGTGGGGTGTTGGTGATCAAAACACCCAAACCAAACCAATTTTGGTTACATTAATTGATGATTTAACATAATCTAAACACAAATTAAACATGCATTAAGTTTAATTACATCAAATCAAACTTTTGAAAAATCTTTTAATTTTTGGAAAATCAAGTTCATGCATGTTTGATTAAACCTTGGATTAATACTTACAAAAGGATTAGAAAAGGTGGTCTTTAATTGGAATTAATCAAAAACAAGAAAAAAATTGATGTGGTGGTGGTGGTGGTGTAGTATGGCCGACGGCCTAGAGAGAAAAGAGAGAGAGTGGGTGAAATTTTTTTGAATGTTTTGTGTTGTGTGTGTTCCCATTTCCCTTTCGTAAATTTTTAGGGCCCTTTTGTGTAATTTAGGCATTCTTTTGGCCTTGTTTTTAAACGATCTCAAATATTTACGGGAATTGACTTACTAGTCGACTTGGAAAATTTTGTGGGAGTCGGGGGTCATCCCGAACACTCCAAAATACTTTTAGGACAATTTAAACGCACCCGGAAAGAAATAAAACGCACTCGACCCGACTTAACACGAACCGAAAGTAAAATCCTCCAAAAATTATAATATCGATAAAGCGACAATAAACATAGAAATTAGGCATCCGTCGGGATCATAGTCGTCATCGTTCTTCTTAAATCGTTAATCGTCAAGATTACGTACTCAAACATTGGTTTCAACCAAAACGATAAAATATATAGTAAACAAAATTTCTTAAAAATTTTAAAAATAGTCGTAATTTAGGGTAAGATAAGTGACATCGGTCTCTGGGTATTACACCCAAGCCCGGCCTCCCTCTTAGGAAGGCAGATAACCACCCAAGCAACCTTAGCCCGACCTTTCTTCATGTCTCCTTGGCACCAAAGGAAACCACGCATCATTTGTTCAATTTCAAGCAAAATGCGACTTGGAAGACTAAAACTGAAGCCCAATATACATGCATCGAGCCAAGAACAGACCTGACCAACTGAAGCCGCCCTGCCATTGAAAGAAATTTATTTTTCCAATCAGAGATACGACTCCTAATTCTTTCGATAAGCTCACGACAGTCCCTATATAACAGCCTCGAAGAAATTAGCGGAACCCCCAAATACTTTACTGGCAAACAACCCTCTTCAAACGGTAGGATTTGAAGAATAGATACTTTAGTATGGTTACGTACATTACAGAAGTAAACCATACTCTTTTGAAGACTTGGGACCAGACTAGAGACATCCTTATGTTCATCTAGAGCCTCCATAATGACCTTTGCAGAATTAGCATCACCGTGGGCAAAGATAAACAGGTCATCCGCAAAACATAAGTTAACTAGATCAAGCTTAGAACAATGCCTATGATGAATAAACTGATCCGACTCACGAACCTTACGTTTAAGCATTAGGGTAAGCACCTCCATAATAAGAGTAAACAAGTAAGGTGATAACGGATCACCTTGTCACAACCCACGCTTTCCTTGAAAGTATCCATGAAGAGCACCATTAATCGATCACAAAAAAGATGTAGTTGATAGACATTCCATAATCCAACTCACCATTCGAGGATGAAACCCAAACTGAATAAGGATTAACTTAAGGAACGACCAATCAACTGTATCATACGCCTTTTGAATATCTATTTTAAAAGCACACCGGGGAGAACCACAATCCAAGTGATAGTTATGCATAAGTTCTTGCGTAAGGAGAATATTATCAGAAATTCGCCTTCCCGGAACAAAAGCGGATTGATTCGGGCTAACAAGCAACTTTAACTTATCTTTGAACCGATTAGTAATGATCTTAGTAATGCATTTAAAAATCACACTACAACAGGATATGGGTCGATAGTCATTGATACAATTAGGATCAGCCACCTTGGGAATAAGAGCTATGATAGTGTGATTGAGTTCTTTAAGTAGTTTACCATTCACAAAGAACTCTTGGACCGCAAGAGTCACATCATCCGCCACAATATCCCACGCCTCTTGAAAAAACACGCTGAATATCCATCCGGGCCTGGAGCTTTGTCATTCCCCATTGAGAATATAGCCTTAATACTTGAATTTTACTATGTGAAATTTTTTCTTGTGTGTCTAATCGAATTTACTACTGGTTTAAGTGGCGACTCAGCTGTCTTTTGGTGGAAAACAAATATATTGGTCGTTGTAGTAAAATAAATGAGCAAAACTTTAGAGTAAATGATGGGTAATTAAAACTAAAACTGATTAAAAGTAAATTAATTAACTGACAAAAATTAAAGCTCGACAAAAAGTAAATTTGACAATGTAATAAAAATGTAAACTTGAAATTTAAAATAAAGAAAAACAATTAAAATAACATTTAAAGAAAAATGGCAGGAAAGATAAATGCTTGAAAATAAAACAGAGGGTAAACAAAACCTGAGTCGGAATCTAAAATACTGTCACTATCCGGAATACCAAACAAGCTGCTTATCCTGAATACCAATCTGTCTCTTATCCGGAATCTGATATTCCACCCCAATCCGGAATAACGTTTAGCCTCTTATCCGGAATACCAGTTAAACCTCCAATCCGGAATAATACTAAACTAACACTTATCCGGAATCCAAGTCGTTGAGCTTATCCCGAATCAAGGTAGATCCAACTATCCGGAATGTGGCTAAACCTTACCCTTATTCGGATTATGCGTTTGGGAGGCTATCCGGAATCACGTTGTGAAGCTATCCGGAATGTTGGTTCTTGTATATATCCGGAATATGGAGATCTAAATACTATCCGGAATTCCTTATTTCACACCAATCCGGAATGTGCATTCCTCTCACTATCCGGAATGCGAATTCTTATTCATATCTGGAATACCAATAATTCTTGTTATCCGGAATGTTGAGATGTTGGCTATTCGGAATAATGCAAGTGGATGCTATACAGAATACTAGGGTTATGAAAACCCGGATAACAAGAAGATGTAAATAAGCTAAAAACTAAAATTAAGCTAAAAACAAATAAGCACTTAACCAAAACTTTTACCAAATCAAATTTAAGAAAAAGCAAATAAGCCAAAATTTAAAAACTTTTAAAAACACTAAATAATTAAAATATTTAAAAACAACTTTTTATAAAATAACTTTTAAAAACACTTAATTAAATTTAAGAAAAACACAATAAGCTATAAAATCAATAAGCTAACACAATCATAAACATAAAAATAATAACTAGATTTTACTTAGTTATGAAAGTTCGTAGTTCCAAGTCTCTTCGAATTGATTACCGTTAATTAGTGTGACTTAATTGACTTTTGGAAAACAAGAGGTTGGTTTGTTTGATTATCTGTTTATAAACTAAAAGCAAATAGTTAAATTGTCCTTGAGTAGAATAGAAGCTTTTAAAATTTAAACTACAAATAAAAGTGTGCAATCTTTGGAAATTAAAACTTAAAAACTTGATTAAAATAAACTTAAGACAAAAGATCGGGAAAGAATAAATTTGAAATCTAAACACAATTGATCGCAATCGATGCGATCGTAGCAAGGTAAAAGGACACGATCGCACCCACAGATCGCAATAAGAGATCTTGGCGTGTGATCGTACCAGGGAAGAACAAACAGATCGCACTCAATGCGATCGTAGCCCAAGATCGTGACCAAGTAAAACCTCCTAAGATGGAAATGGCGTCCAAAGATTAAATAAGCTTAAATGAATAAGCAGTTACCAGTAAGCACTTTCAAGCTTCTAGACAAAGATAAATAAGCACAAACTTGAAAACTTTTGAATCTAAACACATGAACTTAGTAATACGAGCCTTAAAAAGATGAACTTTTTAAGAAAGTTTAAAAATTAATAAGCTAAAACATTCGAATAAGCTACTAATCATAAAAAGCTTATAGCCTATACGTATGAAAGGTTATGAATGGGTAAAAGATTAACTTTTACTTGACTAAAACATCGAAATCAATCACGCATTAAGAACTAATCGGATCAAAAATGAAGTTTCGGATTAAGGAATAAGCAAAATCAAGAAATGTAGAAGGAGATTAAAGAACACAAAGCTTAAACTTAAACTTTTTGATTAATAAAACTCAAATACAAAGATTAACTAAAGCTTAACTTAAAAGAAAAGATGAAGTTTTAGTGAGAGAAAGTTAAACACTTTCTCTCTCTAAAATGAAAACTAAAACAAAGAAAATAAAACTAGCTCACCACCCTCCTAATCACATTAGGAGGGTATTTGTAGGCTAAGTGGGAAGTGCATGTGTGGTGTGCTTCCTTCTTTCTTTTCTTCTCGACTCGATTTAATTCTTTGTCTTTTCTTGACGTCGTCTCGGGATTTGAACTTGTCTTAATAATTTTCTTTTATAATTTAGACTTGAGTTCCTCGACTTCAATAAACTTCCGTCTTTAGACTTTTTCTTCGATAAATCTTCAGAATAGGTCTTGGACATCCGTTCTATAAGCACTCTTGATTTCTTGACTTCGTCTTTTCTCATTTTCTTCGATAAAAGCCCGTGAAAGCCCGTGTTTTCTTCCTTTTTCATCTTTTGGTCCTAAAACATAATAAAAACACAAACCACGCATAATTCCGACTTTTACGACATAAATGACACGTTTTGGTCTTGTTATTATTGGAAATAAGCGGTAAAAGGATAAGTGTTTTCACACTTATTAAATCCCCTACACTTGACCATTGCAATGCCCTCATGCAATGCATTAATTTTAAAGCATGGTTTACATTTTTCATCATAAATAACTTACCTTGGCCTTTATTAGATACTAAACATTTAAGGAAAATAAGAAGATAGAAAACAAGTAAAGAAATCAAAGACTTACATTGGTTTTAGGCTGCCATGAACGTTTATCACCCTCAAGTTTCACGTTCCCCATACCAAGCTTAAAAACGAGATCATTGTTATTATAAGTTAGCAAACTAACACGAATTCATGTGGGCCAATTATTCACTTAGACTCCCTTATTCCTAGGTGTATCTCTTATATTTTATTTTTGTCTTGAATGATCATGAAGATTCATTGTTTGACTTATTTCGATAGTTATTCAGGTTGAAAATAAAGTGGGACGATTTAATCAATAGTTAGCTAAAGGACAAAATCTTTTAAAACTGCTTCTCGGGACCTCATAAAGTTCATATCTTGGCATAACTCGCTTCACGATTTGAGACCTTTCTCGGACCGATATTTAGCAGCGACTTCATACTTCAAATCTTGAGAGACGTTCTTGAAATTATGGTCTTCTCTTCATAATAGGAATTTCTTCACTTGAAGTTTTTGAGAGATTCTTCATACTTGGACCACGACTTCTTCATTTTTCTCCAATCTTTATTTTGGACTTTGATATACAACGATCCGCCTCCTTTTAGGACTTGGATCTATTTATCCTCATACCTTGCTAGGGTCTTTTCGGATAGACTTCTCCATGATCTTTAGGGGAGTATTTGGTTTTCGTCGTATGTCTTGATCCTTCATACTAATTTTCGATAAATGATTCTTCACATCACTTTTGGATCTTTAGCAACAAAATGTAGCCCTCATGCCTTGTTAGGGCCTTTTTGGACTCGCCAATCTTCGCATCCCGCTTCAATAAGTTATGCCTTGGCTATGAACTCTAATTAATACCGAGCAACTTTTAAACGATCTTGGGCTAGAAGCTAAGTAACTTTTCAAATCGTACAACCTTATTTATTGCAGATAAATTTATTAACAAGCGATGGGAGAATAGGCTCATAATTAACTCACATAAATTCACGAAAGAATACCAAACTTATAATTGACTCTATCATCTCTCGTCCTCTACAGTTTAAAATCTCAAGGAATGAGACTCGTGGATGCTTAGCCTATTAAATCAAAGTTTTGGGTTTTCGAGTCATCTATAGGATCTTGTAAGTTCTTAGACTTTTTCAAGTTTAGAAATCACATTTTAAAGTTCCCTTGATAAACAACTCTCTAGGATCAATTATAGGAACTTGCGAAAAGTTCTTGTTCTTAACCCATGAGAGTTAAGACTTTCGCATTTTAAAGTTACCTATATAAAAGCCTAGCAAAACTTGACTTAAACACGTTAAGGATACTAGCTAGAGTAAACTTAGATAAGTAAACTCGGGTTGAGTCAAAATATTCACGACTTTGAAAGATTTAAAACAACTTTATTGAAAATTTATTCTAGCAAGGAAAGAAAATAACCATAACAAAGGAAAATACAACTATACAACTGGGCCAAAATAGATTAAAAATTTTGAAAAATGTCGAAAAATCAAATTTTCCAGTTAAAATGAGGACAAATTTATGGAAAAGACCACTCACTTCGATAGAAGTCCCCCTACACTTGATATAAACATTATCCTCAATGTTTAAGCATGTGGGAGTGAACTCCCCTACACTTATGACATTGTGCACTTTGTTTAAGTCTTGCTAAGGAAAGGACAACTAAAGTGATTTCAATGTGAACATATAAGATATGAAAAATTGAATCACGACAGTTTAGGATAGAACCAGGAAGACGGGAACACGGAATCACGGTTCGTCTAAAGTCATCGAGGTGCTCTTTGAAGCTTGAATCCCTGCACAAAATAAGAAACAAGACAACCAACACATATGGAGCTCCCCTACACTTATTATGAAAGCAGTAAAGGATAGATTACGGGTTGTCTCCCGAGAAGCGCTTGTTTTTGATAACTGAGTCACGAGCCTGACTCGACCCAAAACTAGTTCATGGGAAACATGGTGAGGGATGGAATCATCTCATGAGAGATGTCCTCACCAAAGCACAACTTCAAACGCTGGCCATTCACCTTAAAATTGGGCCCATTTGGCTGAGAAAGCTCAATGGTGCCATATGGAAAGACTTTAGCGACGGTGAATGGACCAGACCAGCGGCTCTTCAACTTGCCCGAGAAGATCTTCAACCGAGAGTTAAAAAGTAAGACTTGATCACCAACGTGGAACTCTCGGTTCTTAATGCTTGCATCATGGATGATCTTTGTCTTCTCCTTGTAGATCAGTGAGTTCTCGTAAGCTTCATTCCTCAGTTCGTTAAGCTCGTTGAGTTGAATCTTACGATGATCACCGGCTTTGTTAATGTCAAAGTTAGCCCACTTCAAGGCCCAGTATGCCTTATGTTCCAGCTCGATAGGGAGGTGGCATGCTTTCCCGTACACAAGACGATAAGGTGTACAACCGATCGGAGTCTTATACGCGGTACGGAAAGCCCACAAAGCATCATCTAACTTATCTGCCCACGCGGCACGATGCTCCCCCACAGTACGTTCCAGTATTCGCTTCAATCCACGGTTGGAAATCTTGGCTTGCCCATTGGTCTGGGGATGATAGGCGGTGGAAATACGGTGATTGACACCATACTTAGCCATAACTCTTTGTTAATGCAAGTGATGCTTAAAAACATTATTAGTGTTAACTAATCTTTCTTAGTTTTGATCACAACAAACCATACAACACATTTAGCGTAAAACACAAAATGAATTATTTAACTAACACTATCATCAAGGTAATAATCATATCACTAACCTTTCTTAATCATACTTAGTGATCATCAAAATGATTATCCTTAAAACTCACTTTTGTTAATATGACAAAAGACTTTTTAATAAACTTTGTTTTTTAGAAAATGTTTTATTAAAATGGAAAATGAAAATTTGAAAATAGCATATTCCAAATGCTGTTAGAATATCCTTTGAAGGTTTCAAATACCTCAGATATTCCCACCCACTAAAAGACAAAAAACGGAGCGTAGTCTAGTGGCGGTACCTTAAGTACCTACGCGGTACCTTAGCGATATGGAACCACGGGGTGAGATAAGGTACCGAGCACAGCTAGCCGTTATAGATCCGTTATACTTTGTCTCCTTTAAATAGTGGGTCAAATCTCATTTTCCAGTAAGCCTCTTGGACGTTTTTCTCATCCCCTTTCTATTTTCTATAGCATAATCATTAGTAAATGATCACTTAAATTGTTAAGGATGTTTACATATGATTATCCTCTTGATCCTCTCCTTTACCTTGTCCAATGAGAAGATCACTCACTCACTAGTGTTGTGATAAAGATGAATCTATGAGCTGGTCATATTCATCATGATACCCTTTTTGTTTTAGGTTAATCCAATGTATTTATGAATACTTGGACTAGTTGTGTTCATCCAAGTTATTTGTGGATACTTGGATTTGTTGTGTACATTCATTGCATATGTGTTTGCTTGGATTTGTGTTGTGTAAATCCAAGCTACATGTGTGTACTTGAATAAGTCTAGTTGAGTTGTAATAGATTTGATTAGGAGTTCTCACTAAACTATAAAGTGATGTGGTTGTGTCTTGTGAGTTCTCACTAAACTTAAAAGTGATTAGTAGTTGTGTTGTGTGAAGTTCTCACTTAGCTTCAAAGTGAAGAGTCGTGAAGATTGGTTCTAGCTTTCGATTAGAACTCGACATCTAGCCTTGTGTCGTAAAATGGTGAATTAGGCAACGTCATAAAGATTGGTTCTACCTTAAGATTAGAACTCGACATCTAGCCTCGTGTCGTTAAATTGTGAAGTAGGCAACGTTGTGTAGATTGGTCCTAGCTAAAGATTAGGTCTCGAAATTTAGCTTAGTGTCGAAAAATAATGTAAGCAACGATGTAAGTTTTCTCCGCCGAGAAGGGAGCTTGTGGATATAGTGGAAATCTCGAGTAGGTGTACTCGAGGAGTGGAGTAGAAACGAAGATAGAGCCTCGTGGTCGAACCACTATAAATCTTGGTGTCTTCCCACTAGGTTGTCTCCTTCCTTACTCTTTACTTATTTCATTATCATTACACTTACATATTATCTTTGCTAGTGCATTTGAATTGAACCTAATCATTATGCAACTTAGCCTCAAGTAAAAGATAGTTTTGATACAAACCAAATTGAAAGTAATTTTAATTTGGTCACCAATCGAAGAGAAACTATTCACCCCCTTCTAGTTTCTACAATTGGTATCAGAGCGATGGTCACTCAAGATCTTTGAAGTATATTGTACTTTGAAACTTGGATCGATCCATTGTCTCCTCAAATTAGAAGGTCAAGTTATAGTAAAGTTTCTCTTTGGTCAAAACTATGTTTTCTTTGAAAATAGGTCTTTTAATTGATAATATTGCATCCCACTTAAGATTAGTAGCCTTTATGCATTTTAGATATACTCTTTAAATGTATCTTCTAGTTTTCATCTTGCTTTGTGTAGGTACTCATGAAGATCAATCACTTAATTGGTTGTGGATTAAGTTACTTGCACTTGTAGAAGACTCATCTTCATTGATCTTTAACATCTTTGAATGATGATACCAAGATGATTGGGAATGATACTAGTCCTTAAAGACTTAGTACTCATCATATTCATTGATTGGGCATAGCACTTATTCCTTCATGGATTGCTCTTTGTGGCCAAGGTACGCTTTCGTTCTTCCACACGCCCTTTGATCATTCTTTTGATCATTACTTGACTATGTGCTTGTTCTCGACATCCTTGCCTTGACATTTATTTGTGGTTTGTGTTTCTTTTCTTTTATCCTCTCAAACCTTCATTGCTTGGATACTTGACTCACTATGGTGATGTAGAGTGAGTTAATAGAAGCTTAAAGTATCAAGCATGATTTCCATGGTTTGCACCCATACGGTTAGTAGGCCCTTTGTGGGAGAGAAAGTGAATTAATACCTTGCTCATA
Source organism: Glebionis coronaria (assembly GCA_025667525.1). Classification (NCBI taxonomy): domain Eukaryota; kingdom Viridiplantae; phylum Streptophyta; class Magnoliopsida; order Asterales; family Asteraceae; genus Glebionis; species Glebionis coronaria. The sequence goes on along the minus strand of CM046881.1, from coordinate 335,178,389 downwards.
TTTTGGTTTAGACTAAGACTATTATTGAAAGTGATCTTAGTCTATACTTGAATAATTGCTTTGTGCTTATTCATTACCAAATCCGTTTAACGTTTCGCCGAAAAGGCACGTCTTAAACCACTATATATGACACAAGCTATTCGTTACCACTATTTGAAGATTGTCATTAATCCCTTGAGCATTGGTCCTAGTCTTGATTCACTTCCCTTGACTTCTCGCCACTTTGCCGTTTTGCTACGAGTAGTCGTTTTTCCGTTTCGGTTCTTTTCGATCTTGATTTAACTCGTAATCCTTCGTTAAGGCATATTGCTTAGTGTTATGATGATCCAATGATATTCTAAAAGGCTCATGATTTAATTTTAAGTATTTTAGAAAAACTTGGTTTTCAAATTTGGCGTTTCTCATAGATAAAAACCTGCCTCTGTAGGCGGTTCCTTATCTAGGCGGCTCAAACCTGTAGTACCTTATCGATAAGGAACCGCGGGCAGAAACTTTTGTCAGAGCGCTAGTTTGATTATTTTATTCTTTTCAAATCACTATCTCTCTCTCCCAAAAACACACAGCGACGGTTTTCTTGTTTTTCCACCATTGTTGAAGCTTCCAAAACCTTCAATCACTCAAATTAATTGATTCCAAGTTGTGGGTTTCACTCATCCTTCATCTAACATCAATTAATTGTAAGTATTTTCTTTCAATTTCATCTATTTTGTTCTAGGGTTCATCCTTTCATAATTGGGGATTTTTAAAATTGAAATTGAATTAAAACCTTAATAGGAATGTGGGTTGACATGGTTATTTTACTATGATTCCTTAGGTTCATATTCATTAAGATTTCACTAAAACCCACTTGTAGAACAAATCCAAATTTAGGCTAAATGATTTTGGTTGAAAGATGGATTTGAGATGAACCCATGAACAACTAGGTAATGACATTGTTAATGCTTACCTAAAAACCTTGTTTTGAAAAACCAATGTTCTAATCCATTGTTGATCTAACATAGATCATGTGTTCTTGGTTAATGATGGAATAGACACATTGTGAACATGAGAATGATATGGATTCAATCCTATGTTTGTCAAGAAATTGATATAACACATTCTCATATTTTTTTGATCTTTGATTTTATTTTTCATATGAGTGATTGGAGAAATATTTTCTTGTGTTTATTTAGGTACTAATCATGCCTTCTCAATATAAAAAAGATCATCAATTCACTAGAAACTATATGCTGGACATTTCCCAAACCTATGCTTCCCCTCAACTCCAAAACTCTTTTCCATCCCTTTCCACTCGAAATTTCCATGAGGGTAGGGTTGTAGATACAAGAATAACGGGGTATAGATATATCAACTCTATGTTTGAGCATATTGGATTTGATTGCTTGCTCTTCTTTGACGAAGAAATTTATCCCTTGTTTCTTCTTGAATTCTTTAGCACTTACTCCATGCTCGAAATCAATGGTCAAATCTTTATTCGCTTCATGTTGAATGATCAAATCATTCAATATTCCCTCGATGATTTTGGTGATATTCTTGGTGTGCCATATAGAGGCACTTGTCATTTTACGGACAAATGGAGACTTGATGCTCTCGTGGAGTCCAACGATAAACCTTTAGATGACATCACCGAAGTTGATCTAAATTTCATCCTTGATATCATCTCGAAAGAACGTGATGGAAACGTTGTGAGAAGCCTTCATACTAATGTGCAAAATGTGAATCGCTATGAAGTGCTCTCAAGCGACCTTAAGGATTTCATGGTCCAATGGGCTAACATCCTTAGGGAGAATGTGTTTTGTCTTGGTGGAAACCGAGATCATATCCCGGCGTGTATGGTGCATATGTTGTTTTGCATCTTTACATCAACCGAGTACAATTTAGCATTCTACATCGCTCGACATATAAATTATGCTCTTTCCAAACCCAAAACAAACCTTCCCTATGCTATGCTTCTTACTCGCCTTTTTAGAAGGGTTGGTGAAGATTTTCCTCATCTTGATCTTTCTCTCTTTCACCCGGTTCAACGGGTTATGTTACCTATTCAAGAGGTATATGAACGAAAGCCTAGAAGTGACCGAGGTTCACGAAAATCCTATCATCAAGAGATGGATGATGAGGACACCCAAATGCCAACAAGTGATGGTGATGGCGTCGGTACTAGTTCTCATTTCCACTCTTCGAGTAATTCCCATCCACTCTCAAGCCCATTCGAGGATGAATTTGAAGATCTAGCTCCCCCACCTCATTACTCCTCTAGTGAAGTACCAGAAGATCTTAACATGGAGCATCTTTACCGTGAAAACCTTAGGACTAGAGGTGAATTGCATGAACACCGGGTTGAGTCAAGGAAGGGTTTCAAGTATTTGGGGAATATGATCAAGGGATTGGGCAAAAAGAGAAGGTGAAAGCTTTAAAGTATTTCAAAGAATGCATGTTGGTAAACATGTAATGTTGAATAATTTTTTGGATGTTTATTAACTTATGTTACATGTTTGGATTATTATTCATTTTGATCCTAAATGTGGCTTATGCAATGATGTTTGTGATTTACATAGCTTTGTGCATGTGTTATGATAGTTAGCTTATTAGATTATGATTTGTAGTTAACTTTGGCTTGTGAATATTTTGGTAAAAATCTGGGTTTATCAAAAACTGGGATGGGAAAGTTTTGAAAGCCCTCTGGTCATGGTTCCATATCGACCCGCGGATCCTTATCGATAAGGTACCGCCGGTCCTAGATAAGGAACCGCCGGCCTTTGTGCACGACAGCATCTTTTGCTTTACGCTGTTTTCTTAAATCAGTGTAAACCTTGCATGATTTTCAGTAATAAACTGCACATTTCCTAAACTAGCTTACCTAAATTCATTATTCACCTAAAATGATTTTAACCCATTACTAGTTTGGATCATCCCCTCACCCATTTAAACCCACCTTGTTAGTCATGTTCTTCACACATCAAAACATCCTTCCCTAACCTTAAACCACCCTTGTCAACCATGGTGTGTACCAAAACCTCAAACACTTCCAAGACCTCCACCCCAAGAAAAACACTCAAAATAAGGATTAAGGTAGCCAGGCCTAACTCCTCACCTTTCCACACACCTAAGAATGAGATGGTTCCTATCCTCATTTCTTCATCACCTTCCCCACCTCTTGCACCATGCAAGACATCATCCACCCATGGTACTAACCACTTCATTGGTTCTACCTCCTCTTCATTTAACTCAAGAATGAATGAGCTCTCTTCACCCTTCACTCCAAGTGCACCCTTGGATGTGACCACAACCCCAACCAATCCAAAGCATTCCTTTTGTGAATGACTTTGATGACACTTTGGTGACTTCACCATTTACCCCTCATAACTCACCCATTTCACCAACCTTGGAGAATTTACCTCCACACTCACCCATTTCCCCTTTAGGGAACATGCCTCCACTCTCACCCACATCACCCTTGGAGAACATGCCTCCTCCTAGGAGATGAATGATGGAGTTTTCTTAATAAGAGTTCTCAACAAAACCAAGCCAAAGAAGACTACTTATCTAGATTTAATGTTAAGCTAGCTATGTATTAGTTAGTTTTATTTGTCATTGTACTTGCTTCCTTCATGAATGTTTCATGTTGTTGATCTATGGATTTAGCTGTGTGTTTCTATCCTTTTGTGCACACTAATCAACTTTAATTTGAAATTAAAATTGAACCTAAATCTATCACAACCTCAAAAAACTTGACTAAAATTGGTTCAAAATGATATCTAAATTATTTTGTCACCCTTTGTCAAGACATTCTTTGTGAATGTGTTCCTTTAAGCAACCCTAGCATAATTTGGTGCTAATAGAGGTAAAATTCCAAGATTTGCAACTTTTTGAAAAAGTCTTAGTTTTTCTCAAAAACCTGTAAAAACTTGGTTTCAAGTCCACTGGACGCGGATCCTTAAAGCCCCGCGGTTCCCTAGCGATATGGAACCGCCGGTCCCTTTAAGGTACCGCGGGCAGAAATCAGTTTTTGACGAATTTTTGGTCAAAACTTTTAAAACCCTATACCTTGTCAAGATTCCTTGTTTACTCAAATTGACTAAACATTCCTTGACACTTCACATTTTGTATTTAAATTCTTACCTTGATTACATTTTACTTATACCCCAACCTTGAGATTACATTCTCACACCTTCCCAACCTTGAGAATTCATTCTCACACAACCTTGAGATTTCATTCTCACACCTTCCCAACCTTGAGATTTCATTCTCACACAACCTTGAGATTTTATTCTCACACTCTCACAATGCCAAACTCCTACATTCCTAACCTTGAAATTTCTTTGTCATAACCCCACTCACCCAAAGCTTCCTCATCCAAGCTTTCAAAGAAACCGAAAATCTCGGTTCAACCTATTTGGGTTAAGAAGAATGAACCATCTTCGTCCAAACCACCCAAAAACCCTAACTTCTCTCCAATCAAGTATTGGAATGAGACTTATACCATAAACCCCATCACCGGAGCAAAAGAAAATGTTCCCCTACCACCACAATCCTTCAACACCCCTCAACTCAATGACCTTGCAACCTTCCCAAACCTCACAAGGCATTGTGAAAACATGCCCAAACCCATTACCCCACCACCACCAAACCCTAAGTTTGATGCCATACCCCCATCAAACGATTTTGTGTTGCATCATGGATCCTCGTGTGCTTGTTGTCGATTTCAACAAATTGAACTTGCTCATGTGTATGAGAAGTTAAATTTTCTTGAATTCCTCCTCACTCGACCTCCTATTCAAGTTTTCGTTTCGGTGGAAAAAACTTTGAATGATGCATCGTCGTCTTTTTAGTCTTTTATTTTTTAGCAATCTTAGAAAATATCACTATTAGACTAGCTTATGCTTAGTGGTTTATTTTCCATATTTATTGCTTTTAGATACTCATATTGTGTGTATGACTATCTTCTTTGTTATGTCTTTTTCTTTTATGTAACCTTTGTGTTGTTTGTGTGTTATTTCATTAGTTCTATTTTGAGTTGATCATGGTTAAGTTTTAAAGTTGCTTATGGGTGATTCCATCAATTCTAAACTTTAACCCATTGACAAGCTTATCATCTTCATTGGATTGAAGCTTGATTTTGTCAATTACCTCTTTGGACATACTTAGCAAAATACTTGCTTCTAATTTGAGATTTCTTCTCTCTCTCCCTCTCAAGTTACTTAGTAGGTAGTGATCATATATACATTGGTGTTTCTTTCCTTTCTACTAACCTTTGTGTAGCATGTCACCTTAGCTCACAAACTTGGTGCCCCAAGCAAGGGGGAGCAACCACCAAGGGGGAGCTACTAGCAAAGTTCGATGTTCTTCGAAGACTTGTGCTAACCTTTTTGCTACGACAAAGGGGGAGAAATGATAGTGATAAACTAGTTAATAATTCCATATTTTGTATTTCTACGTAAATGAGTTTATCGTTTGTCGTAATCAAAAAGGGGGGAGATTGTTAATGCAAGTGATGCCTAAAAATATTATTAGTGTTAACTAATCTTTCTTAGTTTTGATCACAACAAACCATCAACACATTTAGTGTAAAACACAAAATGAATTATTTAACTAACACTATCATCAAGGTAATAATCATATCACTAACCTTTCTTAATCATACTTAGTGATCATCAAAATGATTATCCTTAAAACTCACTTTTGTTAATATGACAAAAGACTTTTTAATAAATTTTCTTTTTTAGAAAATGTTTTATTAAAATGGAAAATGAAAATTTGAAAATAGCATATTCCAAATGCTGTTAGAATATCCTTTGAAGGTTTCAAATACCTCAGATATTCCCACCCCACTAAAAGACAAAAAACGGAGCGTAGTCTAGTGGCGGTACCTTAAGTACCTACGCAGTACCTTAGCGATATGGAACCGCGGGGTGAGATAAGGTACCGCGCACAGCTAGCCGTTATAGATCCGTTATACTTTGTCTCCTTTAAATAGTGGGTCAAATCCCATTTTCTAGTAAGCCTCTTGGACGTTTTTCTCAGCCCCCTTTATATTTTCTATAGCATAATCATTAGTAAATGATCACTTAAATTGTTAAGGATGTTTACATATGATTATCCTCTTGATCCTCTCCTTTACCTCGTCCAATGAGAAGATCACTCACTCACTAGTGTTGTGATAAAGATGAATCTATGAGCTAGTCATATTCATCATGTTACCCTTTTTGTTTTAGGTCAATCCAATGTATTTATGAATACTTGGACTAGTTGTGTTCATCCAAGTTATTTGTGGATACTTGGATTTGTTGTGTACATCCATTGCATATGTGTTTGCTTGGATTTGTGTTGTGTAAATCCAAGCTACATGTGTGTACTTGGATAAGTCTAGTTGAGTTGTAATAGTTTGATTAGGAGTTCTCACTAAACTATAAAGTGATGTGGTTGTGTCTTGTGAGTTCTCACTAAACTTGAAAGTGATTAGTAGTTGTGTTGTGTGAAGTTCTCACTTAGCTTCAAAGTAAAGAGTCGTGAAGATTGGTTCTAGCTTTCGATTAGAACTCAACATCTAGCCTTGTGTCGTAAAATGGTGAAGTAGGCAACGTCGTGAAGATTGGTTCTACCTTAAGATTAGAACTCGACATCTAGCCTTGTGTCGTTAAATTGTGAAGTAGGCAACGTTGTGTAGATTGGTCCTAGCTAAAGATTAGGTCTCGACATTTAGCTTAGTGTCGGAAAATAATGTAAGCAACGATGTAAGGTTTTCTCCGCCGAGAAGGGAGCTTGTGGATATAGTGGAAATCTCGAGTAGGTGTACTCGAGGAGTGGAGTAGAAACGAGGATAGAGCCTCGTTGTCAAACCACTATAAATCTTGGTGTCTTCCCACTAGGTTGTCTCCTTCCTTACTCTTTACTTATTTCATTATCATTACACTTACATATTATCTTTGCTAGTGCATTTGAATTGAACCTAATCATTACAACTTAGCCTCAAGTAAAAGATAGTTTTGATACAAACCAAATTGAAAGTAATTTTAATTTGGTCACCAATCGAAGAGAAACTATTCAACCCCCCCTTCTAGTTTCTACACTCTTGCAAATTGATCATTGCAAAAATGAGTCCCGCGGTCACTGATTATAGCACGAGGAACACCGAATCGAGCAAACAGCTGCTTAAAAAGTTCACAACCACCCTCGCATCATTCGTTGGGAGAGCCTTAGCTTAAACCCATTTAGAAGCGTAGTCAACGGCTACGAGGATGTACTTGTTCCCTTTGGATGATGGAAATGGCCCCATAAAGTCGATGCCCCATACGTCAAAGATTTCACATTCTTGTATGAAATTTTGAGGCATCTCATCTTTATGTGTGATCTTGCCTTGGCGTTGGCAAGCATCACAATGCTTAACCATTTCGTGAGCGTCACGATAAATGGTGGGCCAATAGAATCCAGAGTCAAACACTTTCTTAGCGGTGTAGTTGGGACCAAAGTGACCACCGATGGGTCCTTTATGGCAAGCATCAAGGATTTGTAAAGCTGCTGGCCCATCAACACATCGACGAATGATCAGATCAGCACATTGTTTGAAGAGATAAGGGTCATCCCAGAAGTAAGTCTTAACATCTTTAAAGAACTTCTTCTTTTGTTGGGATGTTAACCCTTTGATGAGAATACCACCCGCTAAGTAGTTTGCAATGTCCGCAAACCAGGGGGTGTCGTCAAGATTGGAATGAATAGACATTAAGGTCTCAAGGGGAGAAGAGTCATTGATCTCTTGATTCGGATGATCCCCTTGATAAGGATCCTCAAGTCTGCTCAGATGATCCGCTGCTAGGTTTTCGGCTCCCTTTTTTGTCACGAATTTCAATTTTGAATTCCTGAAGGAGCAGAACCCAACGAAGAAGTCTTGGCTTAGAATCTTGCTTAGTCAACAAGTACTTCAACGCGGAATGATCGGTGTACACGATGGTGGTGGAAAGGACAAGATAGGGGCGAAATTTTTCAAAAGCACACACTACAGCTAAAAGCTCTTTTTTGGTAGTGGTATAATGCAATTGAGCCCCCGTCATTGTCTTGCTAGCATAGTGGATTGGTTGGAAGTGTTTGTTCACTCTTTGTCCCAAAACCGCTCCAATAGCAAAGTCGCTAGCATCACACATCAATTCGAAAGGTAGCTCCCAATTAGGGGTAACCAAGACCGGTGTCTTAGTTAGCTTGTCCTTAAGAAGATTGAAAGATTCAAGACACTCTTTGGAAAAGATGAAAGGAGTATCTTTTTCCAAGAGGTGGGTCATCGGGCGAGCGATTTTTGAAATGACGATAGAAGTCCGCATGACCCAGAAAACTTCTCACACCCTTTACGGTTGAAGGTGGAGGTAATTTGGCTATGACATCCACTTTAGCACGGTCCACTTCAAGACCGGCTTTAGAGATTTTATGTCCCAGCACAATGCCTTCTTTTATCATGAAATGGCATTTTTCCCAACTTAGAACAAGGCGAGTGTCTTCACACCGCTTAAGCATGCGTTCCAAATTGGCAAGGCAAGTAGAGAAGGAATTACCATAGACCGAGAAATCATCCATGAAGACTTCCATGGTTTCTTCAACCATGTCATGGAAGATAGCCATCATACACCTTTGGAATGTTCCAGGAGCATTGCATAAGCCGAAAGGCATTCTTTTGTAAGCAAATGTGCCGTAGGGACAAGTGAATGTGGTTTTCTCTTGGTCTTGGGGATCGATGGGTATTTGAAAATACCCAGAGAAATCGTCTAAAAAGCAGTAATAGTCATTACCCGCTAGACGTTCAAGCATTTGGTCCATGAAAGGAAGGGGAAAATGATCCTTTCTCATAGCATCATTGAGTTTGCGATAGTCTATACAAACTCTCCACCCTGTAACGAGACGAGTAGGAATCAACTAGTTGTTTTCGTTGGGCACAACGGTGATTCCGCCTTTCTTAGGCACACAATGGACTGGACTAACCCATGGGGAATCCGAGATAGGATAGATCATGCCTACATCAAGAAGTTTCATAACCTCTTTTTTGATAACGTCATGGATCTTAGGATTCACCCTTCTTTGGCTTTGAATAGTGGGTTTAAAGTCGTCCTCCATGAGAATTTTATGTGTGCAAAAGTGAGAATCAATTCCACGAATATCGGAGATTTTCCAAGCAATCGCTTTGTAGAATCTTGATAACCTATGAATCTATGAAGTGGGTTGATGATTTCTAGAGAGAGAAACTAGAGAGAGAAAGTGAGAGAAAACTATGTGTAATTTTATTAAGTGGAAACAAGAAATGTTCAACAACCACCCCTTTCCAAGGAGGAAAGGGGTATTTATACTTCCAAGTCATATGTGGACTTGGGCCGGCCCATGACAAGCCCATGGACCGGTTCTTACTTAACTAAATAAGTAACTATAAACTACGAGCTATTACAACATTAATAATATTGTGGAGTGACCGATACTTCTAATATACGTAAAAACGTATTTCTAACAATCTCCCCCTAAGGGAGGTCACTCCACGTTACAAAGTTCTAAACCTAGCATACTATACTAAGTCTTCGTTCTTTAGCTCATAGTCTTTTCTTCTTTTCTTTCTTTTGTTGTGAATATGTTGGTTTGATCTTTTAGGCTTTGGCTTGAGAGCATTGTTCTTTTGGCCTTTCACGTGCGATCTTTTGCCTTCTTGTGAATTTTGCCTCCTCGTGACTCCATGTTCCACACACTTATGTCTTTTTGTTGAATTCTTGAAAGCTTCAGAGTTTGATACAGCGGAAGACTTTATCTTGTAATTTCTTGAATTTTTTTGCTGAACTTTGATGCAGAAAGAACATAAGCATGTGAGAACGACTTCTACAGGTACACTGCAACACCACCGTCTTTAACTGGTACACAGCAACGCCACCGTCTTCAACAGGTACACAGCAACGACACGAATAAAATGGCTTTGAACATTTTATTCTATTTCGGTAGCATTTTACCTCCGGTCGGTGAAGACCGTTGGACGATATTAGATATCGTACCCGTGACGGATAGTTTCAATTAAGTAACTTCCTGACAGGATTTCGCGGGTAAACCCGTTCTCTTTATTCGACCGTCCAAAGCTGACTGCGAACATAAAGAGTGAATCACTTGGATAAATTATCCTTGTGATTTGAAGCCGTCAATTCATGAAACCTGGAACAAGTGAATTTCAATTAAGATTTTCACCATCGTTGCTTTCCAGTTGTCACGAGCTCAATTCATAAAGAATCTTGCACGTCACCTACCAAGTGCTGTTTGATGTTAACACTAGATGGATTTCCACTCGTCACTGTGATCAATAAAGAGTCACTCTGAGTGTTCTGGCAAGATCATATGATAATGCGTAGAGGCCTGGAACGAGTTTAAGTTCAATTAAGAATTAAACCACTGTTTCTTTCCAGTTTTTCACAAGATTGGTTCTAAAAGAACCGCACGTGTAACCTACCATGAGCTTGTTTGATGTTGGCTCAAGCAGGATTTCCATCTTCATTGTAATACTTGCGTATTACTCGGATGTTCTGGCAATATTACAGGAATACTGCGTAGGGCTCATGAAAATCTCTTACTTTTCACAGTGTGTGAGAAAGCAAGGAATAAATGGAAAGTGTCCTAATGAGACTTTTGATGATCTCTTGGCTCTAGACTCGATTGTGCGTTTTGATTTAGTGAGCGATGGCTGGAGAGGAGTGCCACCTTTTCAATACCAGTCTATTCGGAGTGAATAAACCAATAGATAACGTGTTGATCTCCGTGTGATTAAAACAAATACCTTTTGAGAGATATTTGAGTTAGCTGGGAAGGGTTGTGCATTGCATCACTGGGTCCATGACGTCTTTCTTCAATATCGAGAATCATTAACAAAAATGATCTCAATAGCATATGTATTGACCCGGTTTCTGCCTAAAGTTGTAAGGAGGGCTTCTTTCTTTACACCCTTTATCTTTACATTTCTTTTTCATTCTTCAACCCCTTCAGTACTTACCAATACATCATCACTAGCACCTTGTTGTGATTGTTCCAGTGCTAGCATCAGTAATTAGTCGGTACTCAGCTACGTTCACATTCTTTCTCCATCTTTCCTAGGAATTCTAATTCTATCTAGGGAATTGTCCTTGGGAAGATTGCATCGGCTCTGATGAATCATTGGACTAAACCTATTCCTACCACCCTTTTGTCACCACATTCGTCGTGAATTAAGCGTGTTTTGGGAAGGAATTGCCACCATGAAAAATCATTGAAAATCACCTAAAGTACTTGTGATATTGAAATCAAAAGTTTCGTACCTTAGGTGTTTTTGATCATCAAAAAACGCTCCCCCTTAATACGTGCTTTACACATATTAAGTTGGATTATCGTTAAATCTTTTTCATCTTTTAGCCAAGTATCACTTAAGTCTCCTTAATCCCATTTTCTCCCCTTATCCAAAATGTTAACCATTAATATTTGGGATATTGAATGGATTAACCGGTCTTTGGGTAAAAATGAAATCGATGTTTGGCCATAGAACATGTGAATGCTCCCCCTTAAGTTAATAAGGGATAGTTGTAGTGCTTTAGTATGATATATTTTGAAAGATTTAGAATCTCGTGAGAAATTCTTGAAAAATTATCATACCTTAACACTACATCAAGCCATTAAAGCACAATATTCACAAATATACATATTCACAATTGAAAAACCAATATAAAGTGGACCTGAAATGTACGACCCATTAGATGGATCGTTGCAGTAGCTTGTGGTGCACTAAATATGGTCTACTACCAACGAATCTTTCCAAGCTCCTCATCAATCTACGTTCACGGAGCTTTTGATCAATTCTTGATCACGTACTTCGCCATTTGCCGATAACCCGGATGCCAATCCTCCGTCATCTCTGGCAAAGTCCCACCCGAGTTAAGATGCTCCAACTTTCCTCTGACTTGTAGAAGGGTCCCATCACTGTACTTATATAGCTCACCCACCCTCATAAACTTCATTAAACCTCGACTGTTCAAGTAGAAAATGCTGCAATTCGGGACAGAAATGCCGGTATAGGGACATCTATCTACATGTTGAGGTAACACTTGATTCACTGGACGGGTTAGGTTAAGCTTCCTTTGGTAACTTTCGACTCCCAACTGAAGATCTTCAACTCGTTTCTTGATAACAACGCTTCGTGTGAACATACGAAGTGCTGTATTCAAGGCAATGAGGTCTTCACGAGGAATATGTGTGAGTTGATCACGGGTCATCAGAAGCAACATATCTTCGATATCCTCAAGGCGAATGATAGAATCTCCGTCACATGATAATAGCCATTCTTGGCTTCAGTTTTCAACCCTAAGATGCTGGAGATGCGGATATCGGATCTAACGTTACTTCCAGAATTGACTAGGCAGCAACCCCTGTACGCCCTTCGGACTCGTTAGTCCCAATGAGATGCACCTATAACAGCATACATATCATAATTACGAGTTACCCTTGGGACCCAGAGTCGGTTTACCTTTTCCTCGATCCAGGGTATTGTCCCCCAGTTGGCAGCTTTCAGCAAGGTCAAGGAAGTGGCGTACTTTGATGAACCCTTCAGAAGATACTCGAGATCATAGGTAACGAAGAAGTCGAGAGCAATCTGATTATCTTGAGTAGGATCAAGTGGAGGTGGAGCTCTTTCTGATTCATGAAGACCTGGCCGTTGAACGGTATCAGAGCTTTCAGGATCTCATCGGCATAATACTCGAACTCCATTCAGGTTAACCGGGTTTTGGCGCGAAGTCTCTTATCCTTCAGCACTTTCTTCACCAAAGATGGAGTAACCGAAGTCTTATATTCATGAGCAAGAAATGCACCTAATTCAATCGGACTGCGGATACGGAGATACAAAACATCTTTGTCAGCATCTGTGATCGGATCATATTGCGCCGCTGCCGTGATCCAAGCCTGTGGCGGTGCAGTCTCGTCAATCTCCAACGTGTCTGCCCAGTCTCGTGTGCTTGGTTCAGGAACCGTAGATTGTTGTGCTTGTTGTAGAGGAGTGAAAACGTGAACATCTGCTGGTTCTGATTCAGGCATCTCGGCGGTGTCATGAACGGGTGAGTGTTGTGCAGCTTCAGGTTCAGTTACCGATTCTGCAATCACAGGAGCAACAACTGTGACAAATCTATCATTTTCAGGTAGTTAAATATTTTCTCGTATAATATTTTGAAACTTATTTTTATGTTGGTTGACGAACTCACAATTTACGGATTTAAATTTGGGCTTACGTGCATAATTTGGCGTCTTTTACGACTAAACCGGAAACCTTAGGATTACGTATTTACGTTTTTGAACTCCGTTTTTGATGAGACAATTTTTATTGGATTCGTTTTGTGACGGTGATTCATAATTTATAAAAACGTTTTTCGTAAAACGACCCGAGGGCACGCAAATCGAGAAAACTAGAATCGAGAAGTACCCGTAAACTAGTGAGATGGGACAAAACACTTTGCCCCATCCCACTATCTTACATGGGACGGCTAAAATGACTCACCACACATAGGTGGCACAAGTCTTAACTTGTTTATACAAGTGTAAGCTTTAGCTTACACTTTAAGCTAAACCTTCCACCACTACACAAAACCAACAAATGGTTTTCACTTAACCATTTCTTACATGCAATTCACTCTCAAAACTCTCTCTACTTCATCTTTGTGCCGTCCCACATCAAGCCACAAACACCATCTTTGATCTCTTCTAACTACAAACCACATGTTTACTAGTCCTATTAAGGTGTTTCCTTGAAACCTTGATCATTTGGTGGCCATATAACCAACTTTGGAGGTGATTTGCTTGTGTCCTAGGGCTGATTTTCCAACATATGATCTTGCTATTTGATGGTCTTGGAGATACTTGTTGTGTTCATCAAGTTCTTGCCTTCCTAAAACAAGAAATCCACTTGGATTGGTAAAGAAGATCATCCTCTACATTTTTCTCTTATTATTTTGTAAAGAACAAATGTATTTTCTTTCATTTTGTATATGTATATGATGTATATATGATGATAAAAATGTTGTGTGGGGATCAAGTGTTGATAACATGCTTAAAAATGATGATAACCATAAGAAATGAAGCTAAAATCATGTCTAATTAGTTGGCTGTATAAAAACAGTAGATAACTAAATGATGAACTGATAAAAATGCATGGTTTGATCTATTTACAGTAAAGTAGATGATGTTATACACATGTGAGAGTTGGCCATGCAATGGAATCAAAATAATGAGTGAGATATGATCAAAACAAGTTAGGTGGTACAATCTGAATAAGCAGTTTTGTAGGGACTGTTAAGGCAACTTAGAATTAAAATGGGCAGTAGCTATAACTAAGTTATATTTAGCACATATTATGAAGAAGTTGTCATCCAAAAATGAGCTTCTAAGTCATTGTATAACTCAAGATATGATAAAAATGGTGAATGTGAAGTTAAAAATCAGATTTTGGAAATAATGTTTATTATTATTATATAAGCACTCACTTTATAATTTATAAAATGTAAAGTATAAACCCACTAACTTGTAAAACTTATATATATAAATGTATAAAAGGTTAATTAAATGGGTAAATTATATAAATGGAGGTAAAATAATATTTATAAGTAATAAAAACTATAAACTTGATTTTTACGACTTTTTCGGCTATCGCCGTGAAATTAACGTTTTTCATCAAATAAAACTTAGACGACCAAACCCGTCTAATGTAAAGTTTATAAAAGATATATAATGATGTATAAGTAACTAAGACAAGTAAAAACCGATAAAACCCGAACTATAAGAATTACGGACAATTACGAGCTAACTAAACCTATTAGACTAATAATTGGACTTAATAAGATAAATACTTGTAAAAAGAATTATTTGGGCTTAACCCAATAGGGCCCAACATGAAAAGTATATATACTGATCATATAAGTATATAATGGGTAAAAACAAGTAAAAGAACTTATAAAAGACTTAATGAACTTAAAATAGGTAAAATCGGTAAAACTAGTGAACTAGTAAGACGATACTAAAACGTAAACACTAAAATGAGTAAATGAGGATTTATAAACCCACTTGATCATCATCATATGTACAATAATCATATATATGTATATTGTTATTTTGATAAAAGTCATTGGACCGAGTCTAAGACCGATTATTATTTATATAGGTTTCCGTGACCGAAGCACGCCCGTAGCCGATAATCCGCCTTTCATTAACAATGTGAGTTCATAGCCTCGCACTCTTTTAAATGTTTTATAAAATGATTTGTAAACCCGCGAGGGAGATAACATGCTAGATTTTTATAAAAATAGAACACAAGTAGTCCCGATTGTATGCTTAATGAGATGGACCCGAATGATGCTATGACCCTATATTCGAGACTAAAAGGATTATTAGTAGTTAGGTTATGTCACTTAAAGTCCCATTAGCATGAATTGTGAACTACCGGGTTTTGGTAGACGCTTATGCATTTGATAGTACTATTTGGGGACGATCACCCCAGTTCGCGCCTTGACGGTTGATCCCCGTCGTACCACATTGATTGGTAAGCGAATTTATGTATGAGAAGATTCCATAGCGTGATTTTTGTGACGACACGCTAACTTAGATGGGCAAATTGTTTGTCGGGTTCGCGGCCCACTGTTTTCATAGTAAGGTAACAATGTCATGCGGCTAATAATAATCCTACAACCTATAATACAATATAAGACGTATATAATAAACGATAACGACGCTATTACGATGAATATATTACCTATCATGGTAATATAGAGACTACGGTCTCATGGACGGTTTCAGATGTATGCTTGATTTATATATTGCCTGACTAGCAATATGTGGACTTACTTCCGATATTATACTTGTGTTCTGGTTTTAAATGATTGTAAATGATTGTTTTATATAACGGATTTCATTAAACTCTATGAATTCACTCGGCATTCGCTGATATGATTTTTGCATGTTTTCTATCTCAGGTGCTTGAAGGTAATCCGGATGGAGATCGACTCTGATGGCCCACACTTAATATTAAAAATATTCATTCGATCTGTGTTTTGTAAACTTAATGACCTGTATAATTTGGGACCTGTTGTACACTTTTAAACCTTTTTATCGAATGAATGTTTGTTAAACCTTGTACAACCATTTTTATGTGTTGTCTATGATTGGAGTTATTGTGCTATCCCGTAACACTCTGAAAGACCCTTCCGCTGTACCGATACGAAAAATGAGAGTGTTACAGTTTGGTACCAGAGCTCTAGTTGTAGAGAACAAAAGATTTTAAAAACCAAGGTTTTGAACAAAAATTTTCAAAATCTTTTGACAATGAACATTTTAGAAAATATTTGAAAAATCTTTTGACTATAACGGTGCCAGAGATCTCCGACGTTACCAACAAGCCCTATTGAGAAGATATATATTTTGATATATATAATTTAATTTATATATATGTATATATCGTTATTTCATTATGTAATTGTTTAACTAGTATGTTATCCTAATACGAGATAAATATATATAAATGCAGATTGTCATGGCTGACCCTAATATTCCTGTAGAAAACCATGCTATTCCCGAACCTAATATAGAAGATGATCCTTATTTAGACTTAGTAGATTTTGATATTGATGACGAGGAGGAACCATTTGAGGATCCCGAGCCCGAGTTAGGACTAGGAGATCAGATTGCCCCTCAGGTTGACTTAGTAGAGAATGAGATTGAGAATGTGGGTAATGAGAATGTGGATATTGAGAATGCTGATATTGAGAACAATGATGAGATTGGGTTAGATGAGTTAGATGATGAGATTGACGACGAGGAAGTCGAGGAAGATGTAGGTATAGATGTTGAGGTTGATGACGATGAGGAAGCTGAGCTTATATATCCGTATGATGTTCCAGAAGGCGAGCCTTTGCCCCCACCAGTTTGTTTGTCTGATTCCGAGGATGAGATACCTAGGGATGAAATGTCTGAATCGTCTGAATCTGATTCTGAATCAGAGGAGGATGAGGATGACGATGCACCTGATGGTACTAATGGTATTGCTACTCGTAGACGTGAGATAGGAGAGTCGTCTAGTACTCGAGAGGCTACTCATATTGATGGTCTTGCACCATGGGCCTTGAGACGTGATCTAGATGCTTCCCGTGTTAAGAGTTGTGTGACAGAGGTTGGATTAGGTGTTGTTCAGACTCAGGTTGCTTATTTGGAGTCGAAGGCTAAGGTTGGCGAGAAAGAGCGAGAATTGCTTAGTCTGGATTTGAGTGATGTAGAACGTGGTTTGAATGAGGCTTTTAGGAGGTTATCGGTGTTGGAAAGTGGTGAGTATGCTGCTATGAAGAGAAAGGTGAATTCTTTGGAGATTCAGTTGAGTGTGGCTCGTGCGATGCGTGAGAAAGCCGAAAAGGAGTTGAATGTATCCGTGGGTTGGAACAGTAGATTTTATGCTGACATGGTTGAAAGAGGAGTAATCCGTAAGCGCCCAGCTGAAGATGTGTCTAGTGATCGTCCGACGAAGATCCAGAAGACGATGGATGATGGACCATCTAGCGGTTCTCAGTAGACCAGTCTGTATTTAGTAGTGACCTTTATATCTTTTGTGTTTATAGCTTTGACTGAACCGACTTGTTAGTAGTAGACTTGGCACGGATTTTGAGTGTATATAGTGTTAGAACTTTGATATGGATGTACTAAGACAATACTTTTGTTTCAGATCGAATGAAATATGTATCTTGTCTTGAATTCCATATTGTGCCTTATTTGTATCTTGATTATGAATTCGATCCATATTATATGAATCCTTTGTTGGATGAATGCTTAATACTTTGAAATTGTGGAATTATAGAACTATGCCGCCCAAGAAGGCTGTGACTGAGGATGATGTACGTAGGATTATTACGGAGCAAGTTACCGCATCTATGACTGAATTCATGGCAAATGCTAGAAATGAAGCTGGCGGTAGTAGAGCTGGCGGTAGTGGAGCTGGCGGTAGTGGAGCTGGCGGTAGTGGAGCTGGCGGTAGTGGAGCTGGCGGTAGTG
Source organism: Glebionis coronaria (assembly GCA_025667525.1). Classification (NCBI taxonomy): domain Eukaryota; kingdom Viridiplantae; phylum Streptophyta; class Magnoliopsida; order Asterales; family Asteraceae; genus Glebionis; species Glebionis coronaria. The sequence continues at coordinate 335,160,350 of CM046881.1, read as the reverse complement.
GAGCTGGCGGTAGTGGAGCTGGCGGTAGTGGAATTGGCGGTACTAATGTGAATGTGAATGCTAATAATGTGAATGCTAATGCTGGAGGAAACGTAGGAGGACTTGGAACTAATGCACCTGAAGTTGGTGGCTGTACTTATGTGACGTTCATGAAGTGTGAACCTCTACCTTTTAATGGAACTGAAGGTGCTGTAGGACTAAGCCAGTGGATCGAGAAGATTGAATCGGTGTTTAGGATTAGTAAGTGTAAGGAGGAAGATAAGGTGACTTTTGCTATGGCTACTCTTAAAGGTCGTGCGTTGACTTGGTGGAACGGGAGAATTGCTTTCATGGGTCTTGCTGCTGCTAATGCTACTCCTTGGGCTGAAATCAAGAAGTGGATGACTTTGGAGTTTTGTCCTCGTAGTGTGATCATTAGGTTAGAACAAGAGTTGATTCATTTGAGAATGAAAGGTGTGGACATTGATAGTTACACGAATCGATTCCATGAGTTGGCCTTGCTATGTCCTCGATTGGTTGAACCCGAAGAGATCCGAATTGAGCAATATGTGAAAGGGTTGACCAGGAATATCCGGGGGGACGTAACATCATCGAAACCACTGACCATTGATGATGCTGTTCGAATGGCTTACCAACTCATTGGACAGATAATTTAGGATAAGGAAGATGAAGCCCGTGTAGGTGAGAAAAGAAAGGGAGACGGTGATCGTGTAGATAGAGGTGATTATAGGAAGAATTTCAATCGCCGTCAGAACCAGAGAAAGGGGAATGCAAATGCTCTTACCAACAATGCACCGCGCAACGATGATAGATGTCCTAAGTGTGGCAACAAGAGGCATCCTGGCGACTGCTGGAAGTGCCAAAATTGCGGAAAGCTTGGACACAAGGTTGAAAGGTGTAAGAAGGGAACGATTTGCTTCAACTGTAATGAAGAAGGTCATAGGAAATCGGAATGCCCCAAGTTGAAAGCGATTGTACCTGGAAGAAACCCCCAGGGTGGTATCTACCAACTTGGAACAATTGAGGTGAAGAAAGAGGATCCGAATGTCGTTACCGGTACATTTTTACTCAACAATCATTATGCTGTTGCTTTATTCGATTCGGGTGCCGATAGGAGCTTTGTATCCACTAAATTTAGTGCCCTTATTGATATTGAACCTGTTGAGATAAGTACCAGTTACGAGGTGGAATTGGCTGATGGTAAATTAGTAAAAACTAATAAGCTATTAGAAGGATGCTCTCTAAATCTCTTGAACCATTCCTTTCCGATTGATTTGATGTTGATAGAATTAGGTAGTTTCGATATTATTATTGGTATGGATTGGTTGTCATTGAATAATGCTACTATTTTATGTGGAGAAAAGAAGGTTAAGATTCCTCTTAGGAATAGAACGTTAGTAATTGATGGTAGTCGAGGTGAATCCCGTTTGAAAATCGTTTCATGTATTAAAGTCCAAAAGTACATCAGGAACGGTTGTGAGTTATTCTTAGCTCAAGTGACCGGGAATGAGTCTAGGGAGAAACGATTGGAAGATGTACCTATTATTTGTGAATTTCCTGAGGTATTTCCTAAAGATTTACCAGGACTTCCACCGATAAGGCAAGTAGAGTTTCGAATCGATTTAATTCCTGGTGCTGCACCGGTGGCACGTGCGCCTTACCGATTAGCCCCTTCTGAATTAAAGGAGTTATCTGAGCAACTTAAGGAGTTGTCTGATAAAGGTTTTATTCGACCGAGCTCGTCGCCTTGGGGAGCTCCAGTCTTGTTCGTTAAGAAGAAGGATGGATCTTTTCGTATGTGCATTGATTATAGGGAACTGAATAAGTTGACAATTAAGAATCGATATCCTTTACCTAGGATTGATGATTTGTTTGATCAACTGCAAGGATCTAGTGTGTATTCTAAGATAGATTTGCGGTCAGGATATCACCAACTTCGCGTCCGTGAAGAAGATATTCCTATAACTGCATTTAGAACTCGTTATGGACACTATGAATTTCAAGTAATGCCATTTGGGTTAACTAACGCACCTGCGGTTTTCATGGATTTAATGAATCGAGTGTGCAAGCCCTACTTGGATAAATTTGTGATTGTGTTTATTGACGATATTCTAATCTATTCTAAGAATGAAGATGAGCATAGAGAACATTTGAGGATTGTTTTGAAGTTGTTGAAGGATGAAAAGTTGTATGCTAAGTTTTCGAAGTGTGATTTCTGGTTGGATTCTGTGCAATTTCTTGGTCATATGATTAACAGAGATGGAATTCATGTTGATCCTGCAAAGGTTGAAGCTATTAAGAATTGGTCTGCACCGACAACGCCAACGGAAGTGCGACAGTTCTTAGGATTAGCTGGCTATTATAGGCGATTCATTAAAGAATTTTCTTTGATAGCTAAACCCTTGACTAAGCTTACTCAGAAGAATAAACCTTTCGTTTAGGGAAGTGATGAAGATGGAGCATTTCAGACATTGAAGCAAAAATTATGTAGTGCGCCAATCTTATCATTACCCGAAGGGAGTGAAGATTTTGTAGTGTATTGTGATGCATCTCTTAGAGGTTATGGAGCTGTGTTGATGCAGAGAGAGAAAGTGATAGCTTATGCTTCTAGGCAATTAAGGAAGAATGAGGAGAATTATACTACTCATGATCTTGAGTTAGGAGCTGTGGTCTTTGCTCTTAGGTTGTGGAGACATTATCTGTATGGCACCAAGTGTATGGTATTCACCGATCACAAAAGCCTACAGTATATTCTCGATCAGAAGGAGTTGAACATGAGGCAACGAAGATGGATAGAGTTGTTAAGTGATTATGATTGTGATATAAAGTATCACCCAGGAAAAGCCAACGTTGTTGCTGATGCGTTGAGTAGGAAAGATAGAGAGCCTATCAGGGTGCGTTCTATAGTCTTGACCGTGCACAATAATTTGCCTGAGCAAATTAGAAATGCGCAAATAGAAGCTTGTAAGAAGGAGAATTTTGTTAATGAAGGGTTCCGAGGAGAAGGAGATCCTTTAGAGGTTAGAGCTGATGGAGTGAAATGTTTAAGAGGTCGTATGTGGATACCTAAGTTTGGAGGCTTAAGAGATTTGATTATGTTAGAATCCCATAAATCTAAGTATTCCATTCATCCGGGATCTGATAAGATGTACCATGATTTGAAGAAGTTGTACTGGTGGCCGAATATGAAAGCTGACATAGCTATGTATGTTCTTCAATGCTTGACTTGTGCTAGAGTCAAAGCTGAACATCAAAAGCCATCAGGACTACTTCAACAACCAAAGATTCCTGAATGGAAGTGGGAGCGAATTACGATGGACTTTATCACCAAGCTTCCTAGAACATCATCTGGAAACAATTCGATTTGGGTTATTGTCGATAGACTGACCAAATCAGCACACTTCATTCCGGTTAAGGAGCAGTTCTCACTGGAGAAGCTGACTCGAATATACCTGGATAATGTCGTATGCAAGCATGGAGTGCCTGTATCGATCATTTCAGATCGAGATCCTAGATTCGCATCGAATTTTTGGAAATCTCTCCAAAGATCTTTGGGAACGAATCTCGACATGAGCACTGCTTATCACCCCCAGACTGATGGGCAGAGTGAAAGGACGATACAAACACTGGAAGATATGTTGAGAGCTTGTGTGTTAGACTTTGGTAAGAATTGGGATAAACATTTGTCGTTAGCAGAGTTTTCATATAACAATAGTTACCATTCTAGTATTAAGGCTGCACCGTTTGAAGCTTTGTATGGTAGGAAGTGTAGATCTCCTGTATGTTGGAGTGAAGTTGGGGATACCCAGCTCACGGGACCGGAATTGATCCGGGAGACTACGAAGATGATAGTTCAGATTAAGAAGAGGTTGTTGACTGCCCGTAGTAGACAGAAAAGTTACGCGGATGTGCGACGGAAGCCAATGGAGTTTGAAGTGGGTGACCGAGTAATGTTGAAAATATCGCCATGGAAAGGCGTTATAAGATTTGGAAAACGAGGAAAATTGAATCCCCGTTATATTGGACCCTTTAAGATTCTATCTAGAGTAGGTCCGGTGGCTTACAAACTAGAGTTACCCCCATAACTTCATGGTGTTCACAACACATTCCATGTATCTAATCTGAAGAAATGTCTAGCAGTGAGTGATGAGAAAATTCCGTTAGGTAAGGTTCGAATAGATGGGAAGTTGCATTTTATCGAAGAGCCCGTAGAAGTTATGGACCGTGAGGTAAAGCAACTGAAACAAAGTCGGATACCTATTGTTAAGATCCGATGGAATTCAAAGCATGGACAGGAGTATACTTGGGAACGAGAGGATGAAATGTGGAAGAAATATCCGCACCTCTTCGATTTCAATAAGAAACGGACATCCAAATGAAATGGATCACGAGGACGTTGATCCCTTTTAGGAGGAAAAGCTGTGACAAATCTAACATTTTCAGGTAGTTAAATATTTTCTCGTATAATATTTTGAAACTTATTTTTATGTTGGTTGACGAACTCACAATTTACGGATTTAAATTTGGGCTTACGTGCATAATTTGGCGTCTTTTACGACTAAACCGGAAACCTTAGGATTACGTATTTACGTTTTTGAACTCCGTTTTTGATGAGACAATTTTTATTGGATTCGTTTTGTGACGGTGATTCATAATTTATAAAAACGTTTTTCGTAAAACGACCCGAGGGAACGCAAATCGAGAAAACTAGAATCGAGAAGTACCCGTAAACTAGTGAGATGGGACAAAACACTTTGCCCCATCCCACTAGCTTACATGGGACGGCTAAAATGACTCACCACACATAGGTGGCACAAGTCTTAACTTGTTTATACAAGTGTAAGCTTTAGCTTACACTTTAAGCTAAACCTTCCACCACTACACAAAACCAACAAATGGTTTTCACTTAACCATTTCTTACATGCAATTCACTCTCAAAACTCTCTCTACTTCATCTTTGTGCCGTCCCACATCAAGCCACAAACACCATCTTTGATCTCTTCTAACTACAAACCACATGTTTACTAGTCCTATTAAGGTGTTTCCTTGAAACCTTGATCATTTGGTGGCCATATAACCAACTTTGGAGGTGATTTGCTTGTGTCCTAGGGCTGATTTTCCAACATATGATCTTGCTATTTGATGGTCTTGGAGATACTTGTTGTGTTCATCAAGTTCTTGCCTTCCTAAAATAAGAAATCCACTTGGATTGGTAAAGAAGATCATCCTCTACATTTTTCTCTTATTATTTTGTAAAGAACAAATGTATTTTCTTTCATTTTGTATATTTATATGATGTATATATGATGATAAAAATGTTGTGTGGGGATCAAGTGTTGATAAACATGCTTAAAAATGATGATAACCATAAGAAATGAAGCTAAAATCATGTCTAATTAGTTGGCTGTATAAAAACAGTAGATAACTAAATGATGAACTGATAAAAATGCATGGTTTGATCTATTTACAGTAAAGTAGATGATGTTATACACATGTGAGAGTTGGCCATGCAATGGAATCAAAATAATGAGTGAGATATGATCAAAACAAGTTAGGTGGTACAATCTGAATAAGCAGTTTTGTAGGGACTGTTAAGGCAACTTAGAATTAAAATGGGCAGTAGCTATAACTAAGTTATATTTAGCACATATTATGAAGAAGTTTTCATCCAAAAATGAGCTTCTAAGTCATTGTAGAACTCAAGATATGATAAAAATGGTGAATGTGAAGTTAAAAATCAGATTTTGGAAATAATGTTTATTATTATTATATAAGCACTCACTTTATAATTTATAAAATGTAAAGTATAAACCCACTAACTTATAAAACTTATATATATAAATGTATAAAAGGTTAATTAAATGGGTAAATTATATAAATGGTGGTAAAATAATATTTATAAGTAATAAAAACTATAAACTTGATTTTTACGACTTTTTCGGCTATCGCCGTGAAATTAACGTTTTTCATCAAATAAAACTTAGACAACCAAACCCGTCTAATGTAAAGTTTATAAAAGATATATACTGATGTATAAGTAACTAAGACAAGTAAAAACCGATAAAACCCGAACTATAAGAATTACGGACAATTACGAGCTAACTAAACCTATTAGACTAATAATTGGACTTAATAAGATAAATACTTGTAAAAAGAATTATTTGGGCTTAACCCAATAGGGCCCAACATGAAAAGTATATATACTGATCATATAAGTATATAATGGGTAAAAACAAGTAAAAGAACTTATAAAAGACTTAATGAACTTAAAATAGGTAAAATCGGTAAAACTAGTGAACTAGTAAGACGATACTAAAACGTAAACACTAAAATGAGTAAATGAGGATTTATAAACCCACTTGATCATCATCATATGTACAATAATCATATATATGTATATTGTTATTTTGATAAAAGTCATTGGACCGAGTCTAAGACCGATTATTATTTATATAGGTTTCCGTGACCGAAGCACGCCCGTAGCCGATAATCCGCCTTTCATTAACAATGTGAGTTCATAGCCTCGCACTCTTTTAAATGTTTAATAAAATGATTTGTAAACCCGCGAGGGAGATAACATGCTAGATTTTTATAAAAATAGAACACAAGTAGTCCCGATTGTATGCTTAATGAGATGGACCCGAATGATGCTATGACCCTATATTCGAGACTAAAAGGATTATTAGTAGTTAGGTTATGTCACTTAAAGTCCCATTAGCATGAATTGTGAACTACCGGGTTTTGGTAGACGCTTATGCATTTGATAGTACTATTTGGGGACGATCACCCCAGTTCGCGCCTTGACGGTTGATCCCCGTCGTACCATATTGATTGGTAAGCGAATTTATGTATGAGAAGATTCCATAGCGTGATTTTTGTGACGACACGCTAACTTAGATGGGCAAATTGTTTGTCGGGTTCGCGGCCCGCTGTTTTCACAGTAAGGTAACAATGTCATGCGGCTAATAATAATCCTACAACCTATAATACAATATAAGACGTATATAATAAACGATAACGACGCTATTACGATAAATATATTACCTATCATGGTAATATAGAGACTACGGTCTCATGGACAGTTTCAGATGTATGCTTGATTTATATATTGCCTGACTAGCAATATGTGGACTTACTTCCGATATTATACTTGTGTTCTGGTTTTAAATGATTGTAAATGATTGTTTTATATAACGGATTTCATTAAACTCTATGAATTCACTCGGCATTCGCTGATATGATTTTTGCATGTTTTCTATCTCAGGTGCTTGAAGGTAATCCGGATGGAGATCGACTCTGATGGCCCACACTTAATATTAAAAATGTTCATTCGATCTGTGTTTTGTAAACTTAATGACCTGTATAACTTGGGACCTGTTGTACACTTTTAAACCTTTTTATCGAATGAATGTTTGTTAAACCTTGTACAACCATTTTTATGTGTTGTCTATGATTGAAGTTATTGTGCTATCCCGTAACACTCTGAAAGACCCTTCCGCTGTACCGATACGAAAAATGAGAGTGTTACAACAACAACAGAACTAACAGGGTTAGTGGTAACAGGTATAGATACAACGATAGATGTACCAGGAATCGATGACGCTGTAGTAGCATTCACATCGTGGCGCTACTTAGATCGTCTTGATTCTGTTGATGATGATTTTTCCTTCTGCGCTGCATCTTTCTTGGACTTGGTTCCAGACTTAGCAGATTTCTTTGAGCTGGCAACCTTATCCCCCTCTTTAGGCTGTTTACCCCCATCATCATCTCCATCGCTATCCTCGTTGCTCCCCCTAGCACTCTCCTCATTCCCATCACCACCATCATCGCCATCATCATCATCATCATCATCATCATCTTCATCATCATCATCATCATCATCATCCTTTTCCTCTTCTTCTCCTTCTTCTTCATCTTCGTCTTCACCAGTACCCTCTTCCTGTTCACTATCATCTTTGTCCTCCTCAGGTAGAATGTGATAAGGTACCACACTTCTAAACGTTTTGAATAACCTATCATCCTCCATGATAGCGTCATTCAGGGATTTGTACAGAGCCCGTTGAATCCTAGATTTATCAAACGATCCAAGTTCCCTCATACGAGCTTTGAGGATCTTCTTCAATTCAAAATCCGTCAAGTCATAGGCAATTTTGTAGGCGGATTCAGAAGGATTGGATGACTTGATCATCAAGTTGTCAGCCGCGAGTGTTTTCAACTCATCACGCAGTTTAGGCATAATAGATTCAACGGATTCTTTTACTCTATCTTCAATAGAAGCTTCAAGTGCTTCTTTCTGCTCCTTGTATTTATACCTCATCGCCTGAAGTCTAGTGATACATGCAGCATGCTTATCAGCCTCAGCCTGCTTAACCTGAGCTAGTTCTTCTGCATGAGCTTTTCGCGTCAATTGCATATCTGCAGCGAACTTAGCAAGCATCTCTTCTTGGGCTTTCCTAGATGCTTCTTCAATTTGAACTCGTCTATGTAGCTCTTGGCGAAGTTCATCCATTTCTCTCTTGTGATTATCCGTATGTTTATCCAACATTTCGGCCATCACCAATGCCGCCATTGTAGATGTTGCAGAGCTGCTCTGGGTTAATTGAAGAGGCTCGGTTGTGACCACGGTACTAAGGATGGGAGTTATTGGTGGTGGAAGAAATGGTGTTGAGGCCGGTCTGGTTGGTAAGGGTTGAATTGGTGGAGGTTGAGTTGCTAAAGGTTGAGTTACTAACGGTTGAGTAGACACCATGATAGTAGGAGCACCTGACTCCTTTTCAACACTTGCTGAAACCGGGATGGATGTCTCCTTCGAAGTAGAATACCTTTCAGGTGACCCAAACTCATCAATATCCTCTGGCTCCTCGTACTCTTCTTCAATATTTACCCTTGCACCTGAACCACTACCGCCAGTATCTTTCCTACTCCTTTGAATAGCTATCTTCATCATTTTTCTCTCCGCCTTGTCAAGAGTAGGATCAACAACATCTTCTTCGTCACGTAGACGTAACTCATCAGCCTTACCCTTTCCCTTCTTAACCTCAGTCTTTTTCTTCTTGGTTTCGGGTTCAGGTAAAGCAGCTGGTTGCTTGCGTTTACCTTTACTCTTCACTGTAGTAGACGAGTCTTCTCCAGTCTGAAGGCTTGCTTTCAGCTTCTTGATCTCTAGTAGCAGTAGCTTGTAATCAGCAGAGCCTTTGATTTTATCCGTCAGAAGATAATCAGGAATAGGACCAGGAATCACACCACCAGATGGTCCTTCATGCCTTAGATCCACAGTATCATCATCTTCTTCAGTGTGATGCCTACTTGCTGCACGCCTATCAATAGCAACATCATTCTTCATACAATAGTTAATGATAAGCTTGATAAATCGAGGGTAAGCAAAGAAATTAGTCTTCAGCTTCTTGTTATGAAAGAGTTGAAAGGTGAATTCTTCCCATAACAATAAAGCATAATCTGCATTTGCGCCTTTGTACATCCCATGGAAGATGTTCATTATTGGACTGCGCAAAGCATCATGCCCACTTGTTTTTGGTGTAAGACATCTACTGAGAATACCCAACAATGCTCTCCAAGGTTGTCCTACTTTAGCAGTGGTAAACTCAGACGCAACTCGTATTTCAGGACATCCAATAGCATCAAATAACTCCATGAGTTCGTCTTTAGTAGGATCCCTCGAGAATACCATACCTTTAGGTGAATCCCTAATGCCGAATATCTTACGGAAGTCTGATACAGTAAGTGTCTGCTGTTTGTTGTCGATGGTGAAGGTGATCTTGTTCGAAGTGCTCTCCTTGGTAGCCCAGAACTCATACATGTACTCATAAGGCACCGAGGCAGTACTCCTAAGGGCGTTCTTGAAATGAGAGTGATCAAGGATTGCTATGGCTACTTTAAATCCATGGTGAGTGGATTTTGAGACTTGCTTCAGCCGGTGATTGTTTGGTATGAACTTGAGGGTTCGTGCTTTAGCAATAGCGGCTTCTCTAGAGTCTTGGATTGCTTGTACTGTTGGATTAGTCATTGTATCTGCTTAAGATAAGACATGAAAGGTTGATGCACAAAAACATATAGATATATATCATTCTTACTTCTAAGCATAACACATTTCATAACATAATACAACAAGTACATATAACAGGCAAACAATATTAATCAAACAACTCTTCATCCGGAACATTCCTTCATTCGGAACTTCTTCATCCGGAACATTCCTTCATTCGGAACTTCTTCATTCGGAAGTTCTTCATTCGGAACTTCCTTCATTCGGAACTTCCTTCATTCGGAACTTCCTTCATTCGGAAGATCTTCATTCAGAACTTCTTCATTCGGAAGTTCTTCATTCGGAACTTCTTCATTCGGAAGTCCTTCATTCGGAACTTCTTCATTCGGAAGTCCTTCATTCGGAACTTCTTCATTCGGAAGTCCTTCATTCGGAACTTCTTCATTCGGAAGTTCTTCATTCGGAACTTCTTCATTCGGAAGTCCTTTATTCGGAACTTCTTCATTCGGAAGTCCTTCATTCGGAACTTCTTCATTCGGAAGTCCTTCATTCGGAACTTCCTTCATTCGGAAGTCCTTCATTCGGAACTTCCTTCATTCGGAAGTCCTTCATTCGGAACTTCCTTCATTCGGAAGTTCTTCATTCGGAACTTCCTCATTCGGAAGTCCTTCATTCGGAACTTCCTTCATTCGGAAGTTCTTCATTCGAAACTTCCTTCATTCGGAAGTTTGTTCGGAACATTCCTTCATTCGGAAGTTTTTCAGAAAATTCCTTCATTCGGAAGTTTTTATCCATATTCATCCGGAACTTAACAAACGTAGCTATGATGATTTATTCTAAGCGCGTTTGTGAGTTCTAAGGCAATCTAAGGCAATACCACATCATCTAAAGCTATTCCGAGCAAAACCCACCATAAATCCTAATCAATTACTGCTTAATTTAGACACAAACCCTAATTTGGATTTAATCTAATTAAACGAATCATTTAACCTGATTCAACTGATGAATTAGGCGAATTAAAGATGAAAAATTGATGTTAGTACCTTTTTGAATGATTGGATGATTAAAAACGGAAGTTCTTGGAAGCTTAAGTGTGTTTTAATGGCGGCAAGGGAGAGAAATAGTGAAACAGTAAAGTGGACGGGGGGGGGGGTTAAGTTTTGACTTAGGTCAAAATTTTGACAACTTTCTCAAAATGTCACTTTTTACCCTACATTTTCACTCCTTTTCCTTTTTGGTTTATCACTTTTCATTTTTTTCTAACCATTGTTAAACTTAGCCACTATTAACTTTCACACAACTTAGCAATCGCAACCTATTTGCACATCTCCAAAATCTAAAGCAAGTCCTATCACATTGAACGAGCACAAGTCGTTTTCTAAAGCAATACCACTCATTTATCATTTAGCCATTAATTTTCCACAATCACTTTTGAAAAGATCGATTTAATGACGAAGATGATTTAATATTTTCTCCCCCTTAAACGATGACCCGTTTTCTATTTCAAGAGTTGTAGTCATTGTTTAAAGAGTCAAATATTGATGAAAACTTTTCCAATTAATGTCTTGAAAAAGATTGATTCGTGGTGTCAATAAGATTTCTCTTATTTTAACAAATTAATGCACTAAGACGTACAATAATTCGTGTTAGACCAAGTTGTAAAGTAAACTTGATCCCTTTGCATGATTTGGCTTGTAAATCATGCCCGAGAAAATTAATTCCCGTTCTGAGCCAACGTTTTCCAAGGAAATACGTGACTTTAATATGAAAACCGGGTTACAGTCTGAAATAACTACAAGCCATAATGGGCATGTTTTAAAAATGTACAACTTTTATACGGACTCTATTTATGGCACCGTGTCAATATTGATCGACATTTCTAAGGCCGTAAATATTACCGTACTAAAAGACATGCCCGTTTTAAAAACGAAAATTATTTTTGGTTTTTCTTGATTTTATAATTTTTATGGTTTTTCTAGGTTTTATATTTTTTATGGTTTTTGTTGGTTTTATAGTTTTGTATTTTTCTTTTGTGGTTTATATATTTACGATAATATACATGATCACGAACAAAGGATACTCTGAATAGTTTACCACCACTATTCAGCTGATTCTTCTGCCAACTCTTTGAGAGTCGCTGGAGTGAATGATTTCATGCCAAGCTTGTCGATCAAAAACTCGATTCGTCCTCGATCTAAGGCTTTGGTGAACATATCCGCCAGCTGGTACTCAGTAGTGACAAAGTACAGCTCGATCACTCCGTTCTCCACCTGCTCTTTAATGAAATGGTAGCGAATGTCTATGTGCTTGGCCCGGGAGTGTTGAACATAGTTGCAGCAAAGGGCAATGGCGCTCTTGTTATCACAATACATCGGGATTTTGTAAAATCCCAAACCATAGTCAGTTAATTGTGATCTCATCCAAAGGACTTGAGCACAACAACCGGACATGGCTATGTATTCAGCCTCCGTGCTAGAAATTGCAGCGCTTTTCTGCCTTTTTGAAGACCAACTGATCAATCTGTCTCCAAGGAGTTGCACAGATCCAGAAGTGCTACGCCTTGTGTCTTGACATCCAGCATGATCGGCATCTGCGTATGATATTAAAGCAATAGAGGAATCTTTCGGATACCATAGACCACGATGAAGTGTTCCTTTTAGATACCGAAAGATCCTTTTAACAACATGTAGGTTCTTTTCGGTAGGCCGAGCCTGATACCGGGCACACATGCATACAGCAAATTGCAAATCAGGCCTGCTAGCAGTCAGATACAGAAGGGTGCCGATCATCCCACGGTAAAGTTTTGGATCGACAATAGTCCCATTCCTATCTTCATCTAACTTGGATTTCTCCACCATTGGAGTGTCCACGGGGTCACAATTTTCAAAGTTATATTTCTTTAAAGATTCAAGAGCATATTTGGATTGATTAATAAAGATGCCTCTGGGATTCTGAGAAATCTGTAATCCTAAGAAAAATGAAAATTTTCCCATCATCGACATCTGAAAGCGTGTGGACATTATCTTCTCAAAGCGATTTGACAATTCTATGTTAGTGGCAGCAAATATTATATCATCAACATAAATTTGTACCAGAATCATGTCGTTGTCCTCCTTGAGAGTGAATAGAGTGGGGTCCACCTTGCCTTTGTAGAAGCCTTCCGAGATGAGATAAGTTGAAAGGAGATCATACCACGCACATGGAGCTTGTTTCAACCCATAAAGAGCCTTCTTAAGCTTGTACACATGATTAGGAAACTCCGTGCTAATGAACCCATCCGGCTGACGAACATAGACCTCTTCCCTTAGTTCACCGTTCAAAAATGCCGTCTTCACATCCATTTGATAGACGATCATATTCATATGAGCAGCATACGCAAGGAATAGTCTAATTGCCTCCAATATTGCCACAGGAGCAAAAGATTCTTCAAAGTCTATACCCAAGGCTTGTTTATATCCTCTAGCAACCAATCTAGCCTTATTCTTCAATACCGCACCCATCTCATCAAGTTTAACCTTATAAACCCATAACAAAGTAAGGATGTTAACCTTGTCAGGGAGAGGAACCAATTCCCATACTTTAAGTCGTTGGAATTCATTTAGTTCCTCCTGCATGGCTTCAATCCAAGATGATTGAGTCATAGCCTGCTGCCAAATTTTAGGTTCAACTTCAGAGAGAAATGCATCAAAGTAGCAATAGAGTGCACTCTCTTGTAATTGATGGCGTGTAGAGACTGGTCGATCTAGATCTCCAATAACATTCCTAATTGGGTGATCTTTTGTCCATTTTGTGCTATGATTTTCAATCCTAGGTGGTCTGGAGTGAACAATAGGAGGAGCTTCTTCTGAGGTAGACGCGGCTGAAGGATTTTCAGGGAACGGTATACCAAAGAAAGGAAGCTCTTTTAAGTGAGCATATTCCAAGTCGTGATCAGTAGAACCCTCTTCCACATCATTAGGCACAAGTAGGGGTGATGATTCAGGTGTAGTTTGAGAATCACTTGGTAAAGGTGCATCCGGTCCAATGTTAATTGAAGATGCATTAGATAAAGGTTCATTAGCTTGAGCAACCACTTCAGGGATTGGAGCGATCACTACAGGTGCTGGAACTTCATCAGTCGGGGGATCGAAGAATTCATCAAACAACGGTTGAAACAGTTTATCCCACTCGGGCCTTGATGGTGGTAAAAATGATGTAGAAGTAGGATTATTGGGAACTAATCCGGAACTAATAGCACCGGTTCCCATCTCATGAAGCGCGGGTTCAGAGCTGTGTTGCTCAGAAGCCATCGCTGTCAGCTCATCGAAATCTGCGTCCATAGTTTCTACAATCTTGCCAAGACGACGGTTGTAAATTCGGTATGCTTTCTTGGACGGTGAGTAACCAATGAAAATACCTATATCGGCTTTCGGTTGAAGCTTACCCAAGTTCTCACTATTAATGTTTGGATAACAAAGAGCACCAAACACATGAAAAAATGAAACATCGGGTTTACGGTCATGTAGAAGCTCATAAGGTGTTTTTCCATGGCGTTTCCGAATGATAGAACGGTTTTGGGTGAAACATGCAGTAGATATAGCCTCTGCCCACAAGAACAATGGAGCGTTCGCATAAATAAGCATAGACCTAGCAGCTTCCATAAGTGTACGATTCCGTCTTTCAACGACACCGTTTTGTTGTGGAGTGCGTGCAGCGGATGTTTCATGTGAGATACCAACTCCTTCATAGTAATCACGAAGAGTCTGGTTGACGAACTCTGTTCCATTGTCTGTACGAATACGGCGGACAGTAGTATTCAAACGTACCTGAATGAATTTCAGAAAAGTGATGATAGCCTTCGGTGCTTCATCCTTTGTACGTAGAAATCTAACCCATGTAAACCTGGAGAAATCATCCACAATAACCAGAATGAATTTCTTACCGCTCACACTTTCAATTCTCATTGGCCCACAAAGATCCATATGCAAAAGATGAAGTTTTTCTTGATTGGTGTCTTCAGCTTTGGGCTTGTAAGATTTCTTGGTACTTTTCCCCCTTGAACACGCGGAACATAAATGGTCCTTGTGAAATTTAAGCTTTGGAAGACCACGAACTAATTCGTTTTTAGCCAGATGATTAATAGCATCAAAGTTAAGATGAGATAATCTGTGATGCCATAACCATGACTTGGTCTTAGATGCTTTAGAGAGAAGACATACTGGAGAGGCGACCATCATGTCTTGTAAGGACAAGGTATAAAGATTTGCACCACGAGATCCCTTCAACAAATCTTTTCCTTCCAAGTTGCGGATGAAACAAGTGTGTTGTCTAAAAGCAACCTCAAGGTTAGAATCACAAAACTGTCCTACTGAGAATAAATTATGACCAAGACCTTCTACATAGTATACCCTTGAAATCGTAACGTTTCCAATCTGATATTCACCATACCCCATTATCTTTGCTATATGATCATTCCCGAATTTAACCGTACCAAGAAACTTGCTGACGAAATTTCGGAGCATCGAGCGATCTCCGGTCATATGCTTTGAACAACCGGAGTCCAAATACCAGAGGATGATTTGGACCACCTGAAAATATCACCACACGAAGACAATGTAGAGGTATCGGAATCAGAATGTTCCTTGTTATTAGCAGGTACAGATTTAATAATCTTAGATTTGCTAACTTTAGGTTTCTTAGATTTCCTAGCCTTCTTCTTCCTAGTTGGTGGTGTATATTCTAGTTGGCTTAAATCCTGTGGTATTTCTTCACTGATAGGCACTATAGTGGGGGCTGACCTAATTAAAGGGCGCTGTTTCCATACTTGAGTGCGAGTGTTCCTAACTAAAGGACGCTCAGACCTAACCTCAATGGATGCATTCCTAGTTAAAGGGCACATTTTTCCATCTAATGTAAAGGTCCTACCAGTGGGACGCCATTGCCAGCCAACCTGGGCACGAGTTCTACCCGTTGGCTTCCATTCAAGACCATTCCTAATGGCATTCATTTCATTCACATGATCAATAAGACACAAATCATGACGTTGGGAAAACATACATTCATTACAATTCTAACAATTCAAATTAGAATTCACGAATGGTTTAGGCTTCTGCACAGGCGCAGAGCTTTTAGTCTTAACATGATTCTCTTTATTTAAAACTGAACTAACATTCCTATGGTGATCTTCTACTTTCTTCTTTTTGGCACTACTAGTGGAGGGCTTGATCTTATCTTTCTTGAGTGGCGATCCTTTAGCCTTAGTAGTCTCTTTTAATCCTGTAGAAGGCAAAGTGGGAACATTAGCAACAGATTTTAAAGGTGCCTTACTTGATTGTACCAATGACGGTTTTGCTACTGGAGTTTTATTGAATGGAGTTACAGCAATGGGCCTATTAGTAAGTAGTGCAGAACCAAGTGTACCTATGTATTGCAAATATGCTAAGCAATATTGAACTCGCTTAATATATTCATGAGCCGAATAATAGTAGCTACTTGAGGGATCTAAGGCATAAAGATCGTCTAAGATATCCCTAACAAGATCTACATGCTTAATGGCATTCCTCATATAATCATCGTAGGTAACCGGGTTTCTCTTATGAAGCGGGTTCTTATAAAGCACTACTGACTTGGTTGTTGGAGCACTAGTGGACGGTGCAGAGTCGGTAGCTAAGTTATCAACAACTTCTTGTCGGGTGAGAAGAAGTGTCTCCTTTAACTCGGCCAAAACCATGTTTTTGTCAATGAGCAGGATGTTTAAGTCAGAGATTTCCTCACATTTTTGGTTCAATTGTTCAACATAAAATTGTTGCTGTGCCGCATTAAAAGAGAAGCGTTCTTCTAGTGAACCATAAAGTTTGGACATTCCCTGTCTTGCACGATCCATCTCCCCTAAAATAGACGAAAGTCTAATTTCTAAGGCCTGGTTTTTAGACTCTGCAGCCTCAAGTTCCAATTTAAGTGTTTCATTTGATGACACATCTCTCTTCAATCTCATGATTTCTTCCTCTAATGCCTTAACAATTGCAATCATCTTGTCACTCGTCTCAACACCGTTTTCACAACCATTTGATATCAAAAGATCCTCATTTTGAGTTTGTTGTTTTAATTCTAAAGATATACAATGTTGTTCTAGTTGATTAAAGCGTTTTGAAAGTAAATTGTAAGAATCTTGTAGCTTTAAAAACTCAGCGTTAGATTCGTGACAAGAATGATTATCTACCTCATTTACAGTATCAGCAACATTTACAGAGAGATCACAAACATCATCACATATATGCACAGCATCACAATTAATCATAGCGGATGTAAGCTCATTCGAATAATTAACATTTACAGTAGTAAGCACATCACACGAGATTACTGCAGACAAGAATCGGTCATATTCGGTTAAAATCTTTTCTTTTTCAATTAGCTGTAGTTCGTAAGCGGTGTCCATTTCATAAAACACTTTTTGAACTTCACCAATTTCAAACACAAGATTTTCCTTAAGAGATGCAAAAGTTCCTTTTAGACTTTCGACAAACGGATTGATCTCATTTTTAAACACCTCGTTCATATGTTCGAAAGCCCATTCTCCGGCGTTTAAGCCATTTGAAGTCGTACATTCCAAAATGACCTTGTCAAAATTAGTAAAGTATTGATTAATCTCTTGCAAGTTTAACCATACAGTGCTAACAGGTGGAAGATCCTTTGGAATTTCCTTAGGACCTTCCATATTGACAAGTGTAGGAAATGTACTAGGGTTTTCTTCATCTAATATGTAGGTTGGTGCTGTGATGAGATCTTTGTCCATATGGAAGCGAATTCTAAAATCCGTTTTTGCAAGCTCCTTATTTATTTTAAAATAATCACACTCGGGATATTTTGCAGAATTGTATGACCGATCCTCATCAACTAGATCCTTACTTGTTCGATCATCGAAAAAAACAATCGGGTCTAAGGCCAATCCTAATTGAGTTGCATTATAGAGTCTAGGACTATGTCTTAAAGCTTGTTTTGCATACCGTGGGTTAGGGGGAAGGCCTTTTTGACGTGATAAGTTAAATTCTCTAAACGAAGCATCAAATAAGTGTACTAGTTGAGAAGCAGCGTATTGTCTTAAAAGCAAATAATCTAGACTTCTAATCTTATTAGCAGCATTAATCTCCATTTCATTCTTCTTAGACTCGAGTGATTCAAAATCCGTTTGAAGTTTTTGAAAATTAGTGACCACTAACTCCTTTTCTTTAAGTACATTAGACAGATTTGCTCTTAAGTTTTCAATTTCTTGCAAGTGACCCATTTGTTTGTTTCGAAAATGATCATATTCGGGATTTGTTAGAACACTAGACGAAGGCACTAATTCCAAAGTTTGAATTTTCTCGTTGCTTAAGGCAAGCTCATCAGACAAATTCTTATTCTTAGCTAGGGTTTCTAAGAGTGCAGCATTCATTTGGCTAAGTAATGTAGCAGGAACCATGACCAAATCTTGTTGAGCAGGAGTATGCGTATTCGAAATGGCTCCCGGTTGTGATTCATTCAAAGTCTGGGGACTCACATTGATATTACTACCATTGATTGTCTCCTCATTTGATAGACTCACCACCGAAGACTCATTCGAATCAACACTCTCTTGCACAACTTGATGTGGTTGAATACTAGCAACAGTGGTATTATCAGTGGTATTATTAAGTACCTCAGATCTCTTTTCTGGCCCTAAGCTGGAGATAGTTGCCATGAGAGCAGCCTTTGCAGATTGAAATTCATCACTGTCTGAGTCATACGCATCGAGATCATCTGCTTGGTATGCTGCATTCTGTGTGGTGACAATGTCTTGTTCAGCAATCCATGGATCAGCAAGAAATGCAAGCTCCTCTTCATCAAGTTCCCTTCCTTGTGCCTGAGCATTCACCAGATAGATCTTCTCTGTGAACCATTGACCATCCCTTCTCCTCTTGGGTTTCTTGCAATCCCTGGACATGTGTCCTTCTTCCTTGCAGTTGTAGCATGTAATCATTCTCAACTTGCTAGTGGAATTAACCCGTGGAGCAGGATTGACCATTGGAGCAGTATTGACCGTGCGAGCATTGGTAGTTGATGTGGTAGGTCTCCCCTGATATGGTTGAATAGGTTGAACCATTACCCTCCCATTCTCAATAGTAGCTTGTTGGCGAGAATTGGATGAATTCCTCAACTGATTGTTGGTAGGAGCTGATCCCCTAAATCCTCGTTTGCTTAAAGTCCTTGTGAGATAAGCAGACATAGTGGTTAACACTTCAACTGGGTCAGCACCTTGTTTGAATACAGGAATGGGGACTTCCTCATCATCACAGTACATTACTTGGTCTTGATGAGCTGTATAATCACTAGAAGGAATACTCATTTGATTAGGGTAGCTTGTTGGATATGCTGCATTCTCTTGATAAGAAGAATATGAAGATTGAGCATAAGGTGCAATACTTGCTGGGTGAGGTTGTGTAGCATATTGTGATGAAGGTGCACTAAACCGATATTGTTGCTGATGTGAGGAGGGTGGTTGTGGTAGAATCGAGTATTGGGGGAAGGTTGGTGTCATGTAAGGTGATGGATGATAGGCTTGATGTCCCAAAATATAAGGAGTGTTGTTGTGAGACAAGCTTGGTTGATTCGCCATCAAAGCTAATGAATCAGGGTACATACCTCGTGGAGAACGGTGCATGATCACATGTTTCTCATGCTGCTGAAGAAAAGCATATAGTTGATCCAAATTGCACTTATGCAAATCCCTGGTTAACTTAACATCGGTAATATACTCACCCCATTCAGTTTGAGGTAAAGTATTCAAGAATTTGGTGTTAACCTGGAATGGAGCAATCCCAAGATTGTATACATTCAGATCATTCATGAGTGTGGTGAATCTGAAGTAATAATCGTGAAGCGTTTCCCCTGGGTTGTACGTGAATCTATCAAACAGGTCATACAACTGACATTCCCGTTCCTTTTTGGTGAGAGACGTACCTTGTAGCAATACCTTAAGACGTTCCCATAAATCCTTTGCCACCGTATACTGACTTACCATCCGATAGATGTCATGGGGAAGAGCTTGGAGAATGGTTTGAAGAGCCTTTTCGTCCGCATCGGCAACAAGTTGTTGAGCTGGTGTAAGTTCTTCAAATTCTCTTGGTCGAGTCACATTGTTGACCACGCTGGTACCATAGTCAAGTGGACCATTTAAAATTGACTTAACCATAAGCCTCCCATAAACCGGTTTTCCCTTAAGGTAAGACATCATCCGGCCTTGCCATGCTTCAAAAACTTCTTTGATGAGCATTGGAGGGCGATTATCCGTTCCCGTAATGACGGAAATATCCGTAAGGGATGTCATCTGAGGCATT
This sequence comes from Glebionis coronaria, assembly GCA_025667525.1. Taxonomy (NCBI): domain Eukaryota; kingdom Viridiplantae; phylum Streptophyta; class Magnoliopsida; order Asterales; family Asteraceae; genus Glebionis; species Glebionis coronaria. Next base: position 335,140,016 of record CM046881.1, on the reverse strand, counting down.
ACTGAATTCGGATTCATTTTGTCAACTTCAAAGAGACAAAGATTATCGGTTGATCGAGCAGTGAAGTAAAGCTTGTGAATTGTGTTGAGTTTTTGTTGTAAGAAACCAAGATTAAATCCTCTAAAAAATCGTCGAAAAAACAAGTAAAATAACCCTTGATTCAGAACTTTTTGTTGATTCAGAAGTTTGATTCGGAAGATTTTGGCTTGGAAATACCTTGATTCGGAACTTTTTCCTTGATCCGGAACTTTTCCTTGATCCGGAACTTTCCTTGATCCGGAACTTTTGGTTCGGAACTTCCTTGATCCGGAACTTTACTTGATCCGGAACTTTTGGTTCGGAACTTCCTTGATCCGGAACTTTTGTTGATCCGGAACTTTTTGGTTCGGAACTTTTGGTTCGGAACTTTTGTTGATCCGGAACTTTGGTTGATCCGGAACTTTTTGGTTCAGAACTTTTTCGTCCGGAACTTTGGTTGATCCGGAACTTTTTGGTTCGGAAGTTTGTCTGGGTAAACAGAAGGTTGTTCGTGATGAACAGTCGATCAAAAAAACCAAGATTAAACCCAGATTTTTACCAAATAACCCAAAAAGTTTTGTGATTTCTACAATAATAAGTAAAAACTAATACTTATCCACTAATCCCAATCACAAAAACACCAAAAACACCAAGAATCAAGATGGATCTTCTTAAAGAACACTAATACAATCAAAAACTAAAAAACCACACAAATCACTACCTTAAATCACCCCATAGCTCTTGATACCAAATGTAGAATCTTGATAACCTATGAATCTATGAAGTGGGTTGATGATTTCTAGAGAGAGAAACTAGAGAGAGAAAGTGAGAGAAAACTATGTGTTATTTCATTAAGTGGAAACTAGAAATGTTCAACAACCACCCCTTTCCAAGGAGGAAAGGGGTATTTATACTTCCAAGTCATATGTGGACTTGGGCCGGCCCATGACAAGCCCATGGACCGGTTCTTACTTAACTAAATAAGTAACTATAAACTACGAGCTATTACAACATTAATAATATTGTGGAGTGACCGATACTTCTAATATACGTAAAAACGTATTTCTAACACGCTTTCTTATGATTCTTCAGCACGGCGATAAGTCGGGATTTTTCTTCTTCTTTCAGGTCCTTTGCGATGATGACCGGTAACTTCTTGTTGTCTTCAAGGAAAACGCACTCGAGATGAGACGGAAGATCCTTAAGCTCTAAATCTGGAGGATTTTTGATGGATGGCGTAGTCAAATTCGGATCATCGGTAGAGATAGCCTTAGGAGACTGTGGAGAAATATGGTCCTCATTGAGAAGTTTCTCAATGGTACGAATGTCTTCATCCCAATTGGAGGGAGAATCGTCATATTGCAAATCCACATCTCCCAGAGTTGCTTCAAATTCTTTCAAGAGGAAATCACTTTCTCCAAATGGAGTTAATGACGGAGCGATTGAGGCAACGGTCTCAACATTGGGTAGAGAAGAAAGATTACTTTTGCAAGCATCATTAAAGTGTTCTTCACAAGCCTCATCGAGAACATCAATAGCATTAACACTCTCATATGAATAAGGTTGCTTAGAAATCTTACCCATGTTGAAGACAATTTTATCGTCACCAACTCTCATGATTATTTCGCCCGCGGCTACATCAATGAGAGTGCGACTGGTCCTCAAGAAGGGACGTCCAACGATTAACGGAACACGGGGATCCATCTCGTAGTCAACGACAACAAAATCCGCCGGGAAGGTGAATTTGTCAACGCCAACGAAGACGTCTTCGGCTATCCCCACTGGATAAGCAACCGTACGGTTAGCTAATTCCAAGGTCATTCCGTTGGGGACTAGCTCAGGTAGAGACAATTGTTTCCAAACGCTTAAAGGCATTAAGTTGATACTAGCACCTAGATCGGCTAGGGCCATACAATTCTCTACCCCAGGGAAGTTGCAAGGAATCAAGAAACGACCCGGATCACCAAGTTTGGTGGGAAATTTTCTTAAGAGAACCGCAGAGCAATTCTCGTTAAGTTGGGTATTAGCAATATCAAGAAGCTTTTCCTTGTCACTAAGAAGATCTTTAAACATCTTCGCATATTTAGGCATGTGAGCGAGAGCCTCGACAAAGGAGATGTTAAAATTCAATTACCTTGAAGGATAAGGTATATCGGATGAAGAGGAAGGCTTTAGAGGAATAGGATCACTCACAACCGCGGGTGGTGGGGGAATGGGGTAAGAAGGTAAAGGAGGTGAAGAAAGTTGTTCTTTTTCCTTGTTCACAATCACGGGTGAAGGTGTAGGAAGCTCGGGTTCCGTATAACCTTTTCCACTACGAGTGGTGATTGTTTTAAGCTCCCCTCGTGGATTAGCAACGGTGTTACTCGGAAGAGTACCCGAAGAAGAGGGTTGATTACCTTGGAAAAGCGAACCTATCATATCACGTATATTATCCGCTTGAGTGCTGAAAGAGTCTCTCATGTCTGCGCGAATATCATTGCTTTGTTTCGCAATGTCATTCCTTAGCTCGGCTCGGATATCACTCCCTTGTTTCGCCATGTCTCCCTTCAAGTTGATGAATTGGCTCTGAAGATTTGTCACCATCTCTCTATTAGTCCTCATGAACGTCTTGATGTCTTGATTCAACGCCGTTGGTTGATTGAGAGGTGGAGCTTGTTAAGCTTGAGAATTTCCTTGAGGTGGATATGGGTTCCTTTGGGATTGATATTGATTGTTAGTACGAGCTCGGGTTTGGTTATGTCGGTTATAGCTTTGTTGTTGGTTTTGGTTTGAGGAGTAAAACCGGGTGGTGAAAGATAGTTGTTTGAACGATAACTTAGCAAGTTACGGTCTCCTTGAGGACGAGCTTGAGAGCCTCCCGTGGGATAGGTACCGTATGACGCGTTAATGGTTAATGAGGACCACCACATGTTTCACAAGAAATAGCAACGGCTTTAGCTTGTTGAGTATGGTTAGTAGCCAAAATTTGCATATTTTTGCTCATTTCGATAATGGCTCGTTCCATGGCGGACATGTCGGTGGTGGAAGAAGTAGATGAAACATTGACTCGCGGATTAGATCTTGAGGATGCGGATGAATCCCAATTCTTGTGGTGAGTAGTCATGTTTTCAATCAACTCTCTACACTCCTCCAGTCTCCTTTTCATAAAAGTACCACCGGCGGCGGCGTTGATCGTGTCACGATCACGAAAAGTGAGACCATTGTAGAAAGTATCAATAAGAGTGACGGGGAGCATGTTATGAATTGGACAACGGTCGATCAAATCATTGTAGCTTTCCCAAGCATCGAAGAGCGATTCATCATTTTCTTGCATGAATCCACTAATTTGGTTACGAAGGCTCGTGACCATGGACGGTGGAAAGTAGCGCGACAAAAATCGTTGAGTCATGTCGTCCCAAGTATGAATAGAATTCTTTGGGAGACGGTCAAACCATTTTTCGGCATGGTGAGAAAGCGTGTGGGGAAATAGTTGAAGGCGAAGTACATCCATAGAAACACCGGGCATCTTCATGCTTTGAGTAATGGTAATGATTTTTTCGAGGTGCTTGTTGGCATCATCATCCGGCAATCCGCGAAATGGATTAGTTTGCACTTGTTGAATCATGTGATGCTTCAACGAAAACTCCTGAGCCGTGATTTGCATCGGCGCAATCGGTCCTCCACGTCCATTCATCGTAGGTTGACACAATTCCTCCATTGTTCGTAAATCGGGTAGGGGAGCATTGTGGTTGTTGTTATTGTTATTCAAATTGGGTAGAGGTGGGTTATTATTGTTGTTATGAACACTAGCCATATCTAAATCTTCACGAGTCTCGGGCTCAGAACAACTTGAAGATCTAGTACGCATACACCTGCAGAAGAAAAATATACAGAGAGAATATCTATATAATATTTTTTGGGCAAAACCTTAGGAAAAGAATTGCTTTTTATGATTTTTCAATGTTTTTGTATTTTTGAAATTTTTTATAATTTTTATGGATCTTTGAAAATTTTTAGCAAAGAAAATAACGTTCCTAAAAGAACGGATCTCCAAAATGCAACGCGTCTCTCACTAAAAACCGTTAATCTTAACGAAAAGCGCCGGCAGCGGCGCCATTTAATAACTAGATTTTACTTAGTTATGAAAGTTCGTAGTTCCAAGTCTCTTCGAATTGATTACCGTTAATTAGTGTGACTCAATTGACTTTTGGAAAACAAGAGGTTGGTTTGTTTGATTATCTGTTTATAAACTAAAATCAAATAGTTAAATTGTCGTTGAGTAGAATAGAAGCTTTTAAAATTTAAACTACAAATAAAAGTGTGCAATCTTTGGAAATTAAAACTTAAAAACTTGATTAAAATAAACTTAAGACAAAAGAGTGGGAAAGAATAAATTTTGAAATCTAAGAAAACAAATAAAAGCCTGAGTCCGATCGTAATGCGATCGTACTCAAATAGTAGGACGGATCGCAGTCAATGCGATGGAAGAGAATGATCGTACTCAAACAAGCTTACGATCGTAGCACACGATCGCACTCTAGATTTAAGTAAAGCGGATCGCACTCAATGCGATGAAGATAGGATGGGTCGCACTCAATGCGATGGCAAGCAAGATCCTACTCCCAGATCGCAACACAACTGATCGCAATCGATGCGATCGTAGCAAGGTAAAAGGACACGATCGCACCCACAGATCGCAATAAGAGATCTTGGCGTGTGATCGTACCAGGGAAGAACAAAAAGATCGCACTCAATGCGATTGTAGCCCAAGATCGTGACCAAGTAAAACCTCCTAAGATGGAAATGGCGTCCAAAGATTAAATAAGCTTAAATGAATAAGCAGTTACCAATAAGCACTTTCAAGCTTCTAGACAAAGATAAATAAGCACAAACTTGAAAACTTTTGAATCTAAACACATGAACTTAGTAATACGAGCCTTAAAAAGATGAACTTTTTAAGAAAGTTTAAAAGTTAATAAGCTAAAACATTCGAATAAGCTACTAAGCACAAAAAGCTTATAGCCTATACGTATGAAAGCTTATGAATGGGTAAAAGATTAACTTTTACTTGACTAAAACATCAAAATCAATCACGCATTAAGAACTAATCGGATCAAAAATGAAGTTTCGGATTAAGGAATAAGCAAAATCAAGAAATGTAGAAGGAGATTAAAGAACACAAAGCTTAAACATAAACTTTTTGATTAATAAAACTCAAATACAAAGATTAACTAAAGCTTATCTTAAAAGAAAAGATGAAGTTTTAGTGAGAGAAAGTTAAACACTTTCTCTCTCTAAAATGAAAACTAAAACAAAGAAAATAAAACTAGCTCACCACCCTCCTAATCACATTAGGAGGGTATTTATAGGCTAAGTGGGAAGTGCATGTGTGGTGTGATTCCTTCTTTCTTTTCTTCTCGACTCGATTTGATTCTTTGTTTTTTCTTGACGTCGTCTCGGGATTTGAACTTGTCTTAATAATTTTCTTCTATAATTTAGGCTTGAGTTCCTCGACTTCAATAAACTACCGTCTTTAGACTTTTTCTTCGATAAATCTTCAGAATAGGTCTTGGACATCCGTTCTATAAGCACTCTTGATTTCTTGACTTCGTCTTTTCTCGTTTTCTTCGATAAAAGCCCGTGAAAGCCCGTGTTTTCTTCCTTTTTCATCTTTTGGTCCTAAAACACAATAAAAACACAAACTACGCATAATTCCGACTTTTACGACATAAATTACACGTTTTGGTCTTGTTATTATTGGAAATAAGCGGTAAAAGGATAAGTGATTTCACACTTATTAAAAAACATACCAAATAATCAAATAAGCATAACAATAAGCACATAAACATAAAGATTAAGCAAGAACAAGAAAGGTAGAATGAGAGATTAATAAAAACTTGATTAAAATTAAAGATTCAACAATTAAAAGTAAAGAAAGAATTAAAGAGATTACAAATTAAATGTGCAAGACAAAGAAATTAAATGACAATTAAGTAAATGACATGAAATTAAATTGGAAGAGCTATTTTGTCAAGATAGTCAACACCTCCTAATGTGTCATTAGGAGGGTATTTACAGGTGATTTGGGAGGTTAGCATGTGTTTCTCCTTTCTTTCTTCTCTTGTCTTTTCGTCTTCTCTTCGACTTTTTCGACTTTGTCTCGGGATTAATTGTACTCATCTTATAATTTCTTCATTTATTAGACTTGAGTTCTTCGACTTAATTAAACTTCCGTCTTTAGACTTTTTCTTCGATAAATCTTCAGAATAGGCCTTGGACTTCCGTTCTTTTTGCACTCTCGCCTTTTGCCTTTTTATTCGATAAAAGCCCGTGAAAGCCCGTGTTTTCTTCCCTTTTCACATTTTGGTCCTAAATCACAACAAAAACACAAACCACGCATAATTCCTACATTTACGACATAAAATACACGTTTTGGATTGGTTATTATTATAATTAAGTGGTAAAAGGATAAATGTTTTCACACTTATTAAATCCCCTACACTTGACCATTGCAATGTCCTCATGCAATGCATTAATTACAAAGCAAGTTTTTCATTTTTTATCATAATCAATCCACATTGGCCTTTATTAAAGAGATAGAAAACAAGTAAAAAGATCAAAGACTTACCTTAGGGTTTTTGAATGTCATGAATGTTTATCACCCTCAAGTTTTACGTTCCCCATACCAAGCTTAAAAACGAGATCATTGTTATTATAAGTTAGCAAACTATCACAAACTCATGTGGGCCAATTATTCACTTAGACTCCCTTATTCCTAGGTGTATCTATTATATTTTATTGTTGTCTTGAATGATCATAAGGATGCTTTGTTTGACTTATTTCGATAATTTATTAAGGCTGAAAATAAAGTAGGACGATTTAATCAATAGTTAGCTAAAGGACAAATTCTTTTAAAACTGCTTCTCGGGACCTCATAAAGTTCATATCTTGGCATAACTCGCTTCACGATTTGAGACCTTTCTCGGACCGATATTTGGCAGTGACTTCATACTTCAAATCTTGAGAGACGTTCATGAAATAATGGTCTTCTCTTCATAATAGGAATTTATTCACTTGAAGTTTTGAGAGATTCTTCATACTTGGACCACGACTTCTTCATTTTTCTCCAATCTTTATTTGGGATTTTGATATACCACGATCCGCCTCCTTTTAGGACTTGGATCTATTTATCCTCATACCTTGTTAGGGCCTTTTTGGATAGACTTCTCCATGATCTTTAGGGGAGTATTTGCTTTTCGTCGTGTGTCTCGATCCTTCATATTGATTTTTGATAAATGATTTTTCACATCACTTGGGATCTTTAGCAACAAAATGTAGCCCTCATGTCTTGTTAGGACCTTTTCGGACTCGACAATCTTCGCATCCCGCTTAAATAAGTTATGCCTTGGCTATGAACTCTAATTAATACCGAGCAACTTTTGAACGATCTTGTGCTCGAAGCTAAGTGACTTTTTAAATCGTACAACCTTATTTATTGCAATTAAATTTATTAGCAAGCGATGGGAGAAAAAGCTCATAATCAACTCACATAAATTCATGAAAGAATACAAAACTTATAATTGACTCTATCATCTCTCGTTCTCCACAATTTAAAATCTCAAGGAATGAGACTCGTGGATGCTTAGCCTATTAAATCAAAGTTTTAGGTTTTCAAGTCATCTATAGGATCTTGCAAATTCTTAGACTTTTTAAAGTTTAGAATTCGCATTTTAAAGTTCCCTTGATAAACGAATTTCTAGGATCAATTATAGGAACTTGCGAAAAGTTCTTGTTCTTAACCCGTAAGAGTTAAGACTTTCGCGTTTTAAAGTTCCCTATATAAAAGCCTAGCAAAACTTGACTTAAACACGTTAAGGATACTAGCTAGAGTAAACTTGGATAAGTAAACTCGGGTTGAGTCAAAAGATTCACGACGATTGAAAATTAAAACCACTTTATTAAAATTAATTCTAGCAAAGAAATTAAATAACGATAGCAAAGGAAAATACTACTATACAACTAGGCCAAAATAGATTAAAAGTTTTGAAAATGTCGAAAAATCAATTTTCCGGTTAAAATGAGGGCAAATTCATGGAAAAGACCACTGATGAGATGGCATTTATACATGATCTCATCGTTCTTTTCGGGCTTTAAATGCACTAAAATGTCATAAAATACCATATATATGCTTGTGTTTGTTTACTTGTGTGTTTTAGGTATGAATATCGTGAAAAAGACAAAAGATCACAAGATACAAGGAAAAACGGACACGAGAAACGAAGCCGTACAAAGAATCGGGCCCTAATCATGGAATTTTCATCAAATACCCTTGAAGACTTGAAGACATATAAGATTGATCATCCAAGAATGAAGAAATGACAACTTAAAACCCTTGTATATTAATAATTACAAGTTTGGTCCCTTAAGTTTGTCAAAATTGCAAAAAGGTCCTTCAAGATTGAAGAAATGGCAAGACTAGTCCCTCAACAATTTCAAAATGCCAATAATGGTCCCTCAACAAGTGAAAGACTCATTGAAGACCTTTGAAGATCAACATTGTCCAAGATTAGTCCTTAAAGAATCACCAAATGTCAAATTACATCCTTGATAACCTTTTATCAAAAGTTGGTGCCAAAATTGTCAAAGTGGGAAAGTTAATTACAAAGGATATCAACTTTTAGGCTGGGAAACATTATATGGCAAAAATATCAAAAGAAAGGGACCAAATGTGCCATCTTTGAAACAATTTAAAAAAATAGGCGCCTAACACCTTTGTCTCCCCCTTTTTAGGATCAAACTCAGTTACTATTCATCTTTACCATGCCCAGAAATTACCCACCTTTTTACTTGGGTAAAACCCAATTAAACTTGCACACACTTAATTCACACATACCAAAACCCTTCCCACTCCTAAAAACCTGCATCCCACTCATGTGCACCAAAACCCCAATTCCCCAATCCACCAATCACATCATTCCTTAGCCCCCAAGCACATGACGTGGCTTAAATCAATGGCCAAGATTATTTGCTTCCTCCCAAAGCAAAATAAACGTCCAAGATCAAATGAGAGGACAAAATGCACTCAAAATCATTCAAGGGCACATTTGGGATTTTCTATGTATTAGGGTTTTATGTTTTTATGCTTCTAGGATGTTCTATAGGCTCTATAAAAGGAGACCCAAGTTGTGGTGATCCCTTTGTTCCAGTTTCTAGTCTCTCACATGTAATTCCTTTTTAAAGAAATAAAAAGTTTGGTTTTTGAAATATTCAAGTGTAATTCCTTTTTTATTGTTTTTAAAAGTTTGTGTGTTGTGAGGAGATTGATTCTGAGTTCCACTTTGATTTGGTTAAGCAACTTTGATTTTCAAAGTTGTTTAAGGTTTTGAGATTTTGAGAGATTTTGGTAAAATCTTCTCAAAGGTTTTTGTTGTTTATGGTTCATGTTTGTTGGTGATTTAAGTGTTTTAGAAACATTTTAAGAAGATTAAAAAGGTTTTGGAAGAGTTTTAAAAAGAGAAAAAAAAGAATCATATCATATCATATTATTTTTGTTCTTGTTTCTTTGTTTTGTGTTCAAATAGGTTGAAGGCTTGTTGATTTAGTTCAGCTCCAACCCGGGTTGGATTGGAGGAGGATTTTCATCCTCTAGGTTCTTGGATGTAAGAACCTAAGGTATCTTCCTTTTACCTTGAAAAAGTTCAAAAATAGCTAGTTGTATGATCTTAAGTGATTTGGTGATTAAGTGTGTTTATATTGCATGATTTGTGTTCTAGTGTGTATGTTTACATGTTAGATGCACTTGGAATCAATTTGGTAGCTTTTGTAAGCATGTTGGTATGTTAAAAGTTGGTTTCAAGTTTTTAAAAGGGTGTTTGGCAACAGGTTTAAGCAGGGTACAATCATTGATTTGTGTTGCTAAAAGATGTTAGGTTACTAGATTAAGGTTAAGTTAGATGTTAGTAAGATGGTAATATAGTTTGGCACACGTTTTGAGCAATTTTGTTGAGTTTAAAAAGGATAAAGGGTGTTAAAAATCTGCATAAGGGTGAAATATTGCTTGGTTTTTCATGATTTTGATTGCTTGATTTTGATTGCTTGGTGTTTTATCCTTGTGTGTTCTTGACTTCTTGTGCTCAAAGGAGCACAAGAGTGCCCTCTTGTACCAAAAATCATACCAAAATAAGCCAAGGTCAAGTCCTCTTGGCCATACTCATAAACACACAAGTGCAACCTGCTTGTGCAAAAGTTCATAGCTGGCACGTCACACAAGTTGCGGCGCAAGACCAAAGTGTTGCGGCGCAACACAAGGAGCTGCAGATTTTGGTTTTCCCGTTTCACAAGTTGCGGCGCAAGACAGAAGCATTGCGGCGCAACTGAAGGTGCTGCTGATCTTGGTGATCCCGCAACACTAGTTGCGGCGCAAGACCCCACTAGTTGCGGCGCAACTGAGTGACTTTTATTTTTTTTTTGTAGTGTTTTAATATTATTTTATTAATTAATTTTCAAAATTTTATTTTTCTTTCTTTTTCATTTTTCTTAGGTTCTTTGTCATTAATTAGGACTATTTCCATTTTTAGAATAATTTTCTAGCTTTTAGATTTATTTTTATAATTATTTTAAGTTTAATTAGGTTTTAATCAATTTTTAAATCATTTTTAGAGTTTTAAAAATAATTTTAATAGGTTTTAATTTTTAGAAAATTACTTTTTAGTCTTATAATAATATAAGTTGAGTAATTATTCAATAAAATCATATTTTTGACATTTGAATTAATTAAATTTAATTTTAGGGCTTTAATTAGCATTTAAAATTAATTATTTAATTAATAAAAGGTTTTAAAATATCTTTATTGGATTTTTGTCTTTATTTATATTATTTTAGACTTGTTTTAGTCTTTTTAATCTTTTTCTTGATTTTGTTTTTGGTTTTAATAATTTTTAATTTTAGTGGTTTTTCTACGGTTTTACGTTTTCGTTTTTTACGTCATAGTGTAATTTCCAAGAAACCGTCATTCCATCTTCTCCATATTAATCTCAAATATATACAAGTTAATTCACAACACCATACCTCCTTGGGAAACGAATCTTTCATCTTTTTTAAGTGATTGTGGGTCATTAGTGTTGATTTTTCCTAAAATCATCACTCGATACTTACCGCTCATATACGTTCTTTTTGTTTTCCTAAACAAGAGACGTGTTTTTACTACTATCACTTTGGCGCCGCTGCCGGGGAGGTGTGTCGTGATTTAATTTGGAAAATTTTGTTTTTAATATTATCCAAAATAGTATTTGTGTTAAGTGGAACTCCCTTAACACGTATTATCGGTTTTCTCGGTTTTTCTTTGTGAATATTATTAATATATTGTATTAAGTATCACAATCAAAATACAATATCTCCAAAAGTGTGAAAACACAACCTTGATTCGGGATTTCATCACTCGATCATTGTATTCGAATCTTAAACAAAAAGAAAAGGCAAAAATAGATAAATACTTTCGAGAAGCTCGATTTTGAAAGATACGAACTATAAGGTGGGTATAAGGCGGGTATTATAAAATATACCCTAAGGAAAAAGGCTTTTAAGTGCTTCGCGCCGCCTCGTTTCCCCGCTTGCTTGTGAGTATTTTGAGATTGAAGGCTAATCGAGGGTTTTGCCGCCCAAAGTATTAATACGTATACTATATTTGCTTGGTTTTCTTTGTGATTAAACCCTCGTGAACAATTTGGTTTTCACCAAAGTTCTAAAGTCATTCGAAGACGTTCACTCCACGTGATCGTTTTCATTCCTTTGAGGCTTCTTTAATCAAGAGTTTGATTCGAGGAGAGATTTTGTAGATTGTTGTCTACGTAATACACCAAAATCCAAAAAAATTAAATATCATCAAAAACACAAAAAAATTGAAAATCCATAAAACAACCAAAAAGAATCTTCTTTGCTTTCCCTCTATTTTCATAATTCTCTTCTTTCACCCTCTAAACGTTTAATTCTCGTAACACCGTTTATGTTGCATCATGTCTAATGATGAGGGATATTTTTCGTGTCCATATTGTGGAGGCCCACCCGATGAGGCTAATTGTTTTAATTGTGAAGTTTATGGAGGTCGTGAGGGTTATATCTATAACTCTCCTCCACGTGGTGATGGTGACAATTTTCAATCTAACGACCAAGGTCACCAACCACATTCGTCATTTGATTCGTCTTTTAATTGTGGTGAAAATCAAAATGAAGAAATGAGTCTTAATGAATCTTTTTGTGATTATATGAGCCGTCATAACAAACTTATAGAGTCACTTCAAGAACATGTGGTCGATCTCGATAAGTATTACAAAGAAAAATTGGAAGCCCAAGGGGAGACTTACAAAAAAATGGAACACGATTATGACACCCTTCTTGAAGAGCAACAACGTTTGTATGACCAAAATCAAGTGATGTGGAAAGAATGCATAGATAAAATTAATAATGATCACGCTAATGAGAGAGATAAACTTCTTTTAATGTTCGAGGGCTTAGTGGAAAAATTCAATTCTTTGTCTAAAAACACCAATCCTAATCCCGTAGGAGAGTTTCAAGTTACTTCGACTCCTAAGCCTCGTACGTCTCGTATTGATCCATATCTCTCGAATTTTAGAGTCGTGCAACCTTCGTCATCAAGTAAGAACGTTGAGGCAACGAAACCGCCATCCAACGAAGTTTTGAAAAATGTTTGTGAAAATAAACCTAAGGAAAAACTCGTAGGATATTTGGGAGTTTTAAATCTTGTACCTTGTAAACCTAATTTTTCTAATGAAGATGAAATTATTGAGGATTTTCTAAATCGATATACACTTAATTTTGAAGAAATTCCAATAAATGATTTTAAAGAAGAAAAATGTGAAAAGGTTTTAAAGGAAATCATGAAACCCTCGTTTTTACAAGATGAACGACAATTAATTCCGAAGGGACGTGTTAGTAATTTTGCTAAAATGTTCGAGAACCCACGTTCGATCCCTTCGAAGGACAAAGTTGAAACCGTCAAGGCAAAATCGTCACACGACGAGCCTTTTACTCCTAATCCCACACCGTGTGAGATTTTGGATTTATCATGTGAGAAGTCCGCCGATGGCCTTGCTCACATTGATACGTTTTTCGATATCGAGGTCGACACGACAAAGGCAAAATCTTCAATCGAAGAGCCTTCTATTCCTAGTTTCACGACGGTTGAAGCTAGTGACTCGATTATCGACGATCTTATTGCTCAACCTCTTCCACGAGGAAGAGAAGACGTTTTTGATCCCGATGGAGATTTTTCCGAGATCAAACGTATTCTTGACGACCCGCCTTCGATTTTCGAGTTTGATGAAGACCATTACGTTAGCCCGGCGGGGGATATTTTTCTAATCGATTCATGTTTTAAAAATTCAAATCCTCCTCCCACCTTCAAGATAAATGTGAAAAGTTTAAGTGTGCCTAGAACTATTTTAGAAACACCAAAAATTTTCAATTTAATCGACTTGGGTTTTCGTAATAATGAGTTAAAAATTGACAAAGGAAAAGATTTTACAAATGATTTGAAAATTTTTCCAACTCTAACTCCGTCATCACCTCGATTGATTGAATTTGCTACAAACGCGTCTACTCCTTTTGACGACGTTTTGTGTGGATATAGTATGGGGGAAGCCCCACACTTCTCCACCGAGGACGAGATTTTTGACCCCGGTATCACGTTTAAGATAAAATCTCGGTCTTTCACCAAAGTAGTCACTAGAAATCTTTTCTACACTTATGGTGTGAGTTTACCTCGAGTAACTCGATTGTTTTGCCCAACCAATGTCCCACCCTTCTACTTCTCATCTATTTTCTTCAAACTCTTTGAGTTTATGGCACATGTTGGAGTGGTGTTAATTTGTTTTTTCCATGAAAACGAGAACGCCATTTTCGACCCCGGTATTTTGCATCATTTAAGGACTTAGTCCTTTATACCGGTTGCTTTTTGGGCCTTGTTTATCATGTAAGCCCCATCAAAAATTGACCACACCATTGAATATCCCTAAATGTTCACATTTTGAGGGGATCGAGTCGAGCTCATGACTCGGTAATCAAAAACGAGGTGCCTCGTGGGGGAGATCCCATGCTTATCTTTATGCTTTATGTTCACTAATAAGGGGACTTGTACCCTTCCAACTCGTTGTCTCGTGGTTGTTTGTGATTGTGTTATCTAGATCATCATCATCGTCTACGATTGAAGACTCTCGTGTTCGTTTACGTGAGCCTCCATCGTTCGTTTGAAGAAGTTTTTCACGATTCCATGACATATCCTTTATTGTTCTAACAATTATCTTTTAGCATAATTAATAAACGGCTTTAGATATATTGTTGATCACCCTTTCCATGCTAGATCCTAAGCATTCGATTCTTCGTCTCTAGTATGGGGGTGCTCCACCTTTAGACTCGAAACATTGAGGACAATGTTTACTTTTAGTATGGGGGGGTGAATAGGTACTTGCTTTGCTACGCCCTCACGTGTTCCAATTTTCAATGTTTTGTTTTGCTAATAAGGCTAAAAATGGCCAAATTTTAAAATTTTTCTTAGTTTTCATAAGTGTTTTTAAGACACGAATGTATATTTTCCGATGGGTAGAATAAGAGTTAATTTTTGACTTGATGGGCATTTGGAGCCATTTACATTCCTTAACCCGCTCAATTCAAGTTTTGCTAGACTTTTATATAGGGAGCTTTAAAACGCGAAAGTCTTAATTCATTCGGGTTAAGAACAAGAACTTTTCGCAAGTTCCTATAATTGATTCTAGAAAGTCACTTATCAAGGGAACTTTAAAACGCATTCTCTAAACTTGAAAAAGTCCAAGAAAGTGCAAGATCCTATAGGTGGCTTGAAAACCCAAAACTTTGATTTGATATAGTCTTAATGAAAGCTAATCCAAATTTGGCTTAATTTTGACTTGCATGGCTAAGTATTCACGAGTCTCTTTAATTAGAGGTCTTTAAATAGTGAAGAACGAGAAATGATAGAGTTAGACAAGTGATCATGCTAAACGTAGAACATGAAAATGTTCTTTCAAAAACTCATATGTTTTTAATTGTGGCTTTTTCTTCCCATAAGATCAATGCATTAGGAATAAAACATAATTGCAATAAGTAAGGTCGTACGATTTGAAAGGTTACTTAGCCTCTAGCGCAAGATCGTTTAAAAGTTGCTCGGGGTTGAATAGAGTTCATAGCCAAGGCATAACTTATTGAAGCGGGACGCGAAGATTGGCGACCATCCAAAAAGGCCCTAACAAGGCATGAGGAGCTCTATTTTTGCTAAAGATCCAAAGATGATGTGAAGTATCATTGTTCCAAAATCAATATGAAGGATCGAGACACACGACGAGAAGCTATTACTCCCCTAAAGAATGGAGAAAGTCTATCCAAAAAGACCCTAACAAGGTATGAGGATAAATATATCCAAGTCCGAAAAGGAGGCGGATCGTTGTATATCAAAATCCAAAGTAAAGATTGAAGAAAAATGATGAAGTCGTGGTCCTATATGAAGAATCTCTCAAAAACGTCAAGTGAAGAAATTCCAAATATATGAAGAGAAGACCATAATTTCGAGAACGTCTTCCCAAGATTTGAAGTATGAAGTACATGCCAAATATCGGTCCGAGAAAGGTCTCAAATCGTGAAACGAGTTATGCCAAGATATGAACTTAAGGAGATACACGAGAAGCCGTTTTAAAAGATTTTGTCCTTCGGCTAACTATTGATCAAATCGTGCTACTTTGCTTTCGGACTAATAACTACTCAAATAAGTCAATATGAATCACTTGTGATCCATGACAATTAGATAAAAAATGCTAGTAACCCATTTCCTTTTATAATAACTAGGATTGCGGGGAGAAAAAGTATTACACAATTTGGACGTATGAGTAGTGTTAGCATTGTGACTTGTACCAACAATGATCTTGTTTTTGCACTTAGCATGGAATGTATGACAATCAAGGATGACGAAGTTTACTCTAAGGGACATTAACTTGTTTCTATTCTTTGACCCTAAAAGTCACCTTTTGGTGATGAAAATCATACATTATGTCTTTACACATTCTCGTAGTATGTTGCAAGTCTTTTACTCTTCAATAAAGGTTAATAAAATTGAACTTTGGTAATGCTTAGATACTTTATTCTAGCATTGCGTGAGGGCACGGCAATGGCTTAGTATGGGGGAGTGATGAGATGGCATTTATACATGATCTCATCGTTCTTTTCGGGCTTTAAATGCACTAAAATGTCATAAAATACCATATATATGCTTGTGTTTGTTTACTTGTGTGTTTTAGGTATGAATATCGTGAAAAAGACAAAAGATCACAAGATACAAGGAAAAACGGACACGAGAAACGAAGCCGTACAAAGAATCGGGCCCTAATCATGGAATTTTCATCAAATACCCTTGAAGACTTGAAGACATATAAGATTGATCATCCAAGAATGAAGAAATGACAACTTAAAACCCTTGTATATTAATAATTACAAGTTTGGTCCCTTAAGTTTGTCAAAATTGCAAAAAGGTCCTTCAAGATTGAAGAAATGGCAAGACTAGTCCCTCAACAATTTCAAAATGCCAATAATGGTCCCTCAACAAGTGAAAGACTCATTGAAGACCTTTGAAGATCAACATTGTCCAAGATTAGTCCTTAAAGAATCACCAAATGTCAAATTACATCCTTGATAACCTTTTATCAAAAGTTGGTGCCAAAATTGTCAAAGTGGGAAAGTTAATTACAAAGGATATCAACTTTTAGGCTGGGAAACATTATATGGCAAAAATATCAAAAGAAAGGGACCAAATGTGCCATCTTTGAAACAATTTAAAAAAATAGGCGCCTAACACCTTTGTCTCCCCCTTTTTAGGATCAAACTCAGTTACTATTCATCTTTACCATGCCCAGAAATTACCCACCTTTTTACTTGGGTAAAACCCAATTAAACTTGCACACACTTAATTCACACATACCAAAACCCTTCCCACTCCTAAAAACCTGCATCCCACTCATGTGCACCAAAACCCCAATTCCCCAATCCACCAATCACATCATTCCTTAGCCCCCAAGCACATGACGTGGCTTAAATCAATGGCCAAGATTATTTGCTTCCTCCCAAAGCAAAATAAACGTCCAAGATCAAATGAGAGGACAAAATGCACTCAAAATCATTCAAGGGCACATTTGGGATTTTCTATGTATTAGGGTTTTATGTTTTTATGCTTCTAGGATGTTCTATAGGCTCTATAAAAGGAGACCCAAGTTGTGGTGATCCCTTTGTTCCAGTTTCTAGTCTCTCACATGTAATTCCTTTTTAAAGAAATAAAAAGTTTGGTTTTTGAAATATTCAAGTGTAATTCCTTTTTTATTGTTTTTAAAAGTTTGTGTGTTGTGAGGAGATTGATTCTGAGTTCCACTTTGATTTGGTTAAGCAACTTTGATTTTCAAAGTTGTTTAAGGTTTTGAGATTTTGAGAGATTTTGGTAAAATCTTCTCAAAGGTTTTTGTTGTTTATGGTTCATGTTTGTTGGTGATTTAAGTGTTTTAGAAACATTTTAAGAAGATTAAAAAGGTTTTGGAAGAGTTTTAAAAAGAGAAAAAAAAGAATCATATCATATCATATTATTTTTGTTCTTGTTTCTTTGTTTTGTGTTCAAATAGGTTGAAGGCTTGTTGATTTAGTTCAGCTCCAACCCGGGTTGGATTGGAGGAGGATTTTCATCCTCTAGGTTCTTGGATGTAAGAACCTAAGGTATCTTCCTTTTACCTTGAAAAAGTTCAAAAATAGCTAGTTGTATGATCTTAAGTGATTTGGTGATTAAGTGTGTTTATATTGCATGATTTGTGTTCTAGTGTGTATGTTTACATGTTAGATGCACTTGGAATCAATTTGGTAGCTTTTGTAAGCATGTTGGTATGTTAAAAGTTGGTTTCAAGTTTTTAAAAGGGTGTTTGGCAACAGGTTTAAGCAGGGTACAATCATTGATTTGTGTTGCTAAAAGATGTTAGGTTACTAGATTAAGGTTAAGTTAGATGTTAGTAAGATGGTAATATAGTTTGGCACACGTTTTGAGCAATTTTGTTGAGTTTAAAAAGGATAAAGGGTGTTAAAAATCTGCATAAGGGTGAAATATTGCTTGGTTTTTCATGATTTTGATTGCTTGATTTTGATTGCTTGGTGTTTTATCCTTGTGTGTTCTTGACTTCTTGTGCTCAAAGGAGCACAAGAGTGCCCTCTTGTACCAAAAATCATACCAAAATAAGCCAAGGTCAAGTCCTCTTGGCCATACTCATAAACACACAAGTGCAACCTGCTTGTGCAAAAGTTCATAGCTGGCACGTCACACAAGTTGCGGCGCAAGACCAAAGTGTTGCGACGCAACACAAGGAGCTGCAGATTTTGGTTTTCCCGTTTCACAAGTTGCGGCGCAAGACAGAAGCATTGCGGCGCAACTGAAGGTGCTGCTGATCTTGGTGATCCCGCAACACTAGTTGCGGCGCAAGACCCCACTAGTTGCGGCGCAACTGAGTGACTTTTATTTTTTTTTGTAGTGTTTTAATATTATTTTATTAATTAATTTTCAAAATTTTATTTTTCTTTCTTTTTCATTTTTCTTAGGTTCTTTGTCATTAATTAGGACTATTTCCATTTTTAGAATAATTTTCTAGCTTTTAGATTTATTTTTATAATTATTTTAAGTTTAATTAGGTTTTAATCAATTTTTAAATCATTTTTAGAGTTTTAAAAATAATTTTAATAGGTTTTAATTTTTAGAAAATTACTTTTTAGTCTTATAATAATATAAGTTGAGTAATTATTCAATAAAATCATATTTTTGACATTTGAATTAATTAAATTTAATTTTAGGGCTTTAATTAGCATTTAAAATTAATTATTTAATTAATAAAAGGTTTTAAAATATCTTTATTGGATTTTTGTCTTTATTTATATTATTTTAGACTTGTTTTAGTCTTTTTAATCTTTTTCTTGATTTTGTTTTTGGTTTTAATAATTTTTAATTTTAGTGGTTTTTCTACGGTTTTACGTTTTCGTTTTTTACGTCATAGTGTAATTTCCAAGAAACCGTCATTCCATCTTCTCCATATTAATCTCAAATATATACAAGTTAATTCACAACACCATACCTCCTTGGGAAACGAATCTTTCATCTTTTTTAAGTGATTGTGGGTCATTAGTGTTGATTTTTCCTAAAATCATCACTCGATACTTACCGCTCATATACGTTCTTTTTGTTTTCCTAAACAAGAGACGTGTTTTTACTACTATCAACCACTTAACTTCGATAGAAGTCCCCCTACACTTAATATAAACATTGTCCTCAATGTTTAAGCATGTGGAAGTAACCTCCCCTACACTTAGGACATTGTGCACTTTGTTTAAATCTTGCTAAGGAAGAGACAACTAAAGTGATTCCTATTTTAATATTGAAGAATATAAAATAGTAAATCAAAAGAGTTTAGGATAGAACCGGGAAGACGGGTACACGGAATCACAGGTCGTCAAAAGTCATGATGAATGGATCTTTGAAGCTCCAATCCCTGCAAATCATAAGAAAGAAAACAACAAACACATACTAGGGTCTCCCCCTATACTTATTATAAAAACGGAATAAAAAGGATAGATACTGCGGGTTGCCTCCCGAGAAGCGCTTGTTTATGTTCACCGAGTCGTGAGCCTGACTCGACCTTGATTAGCATAGGAAGAAGCTTGAAGAACATCCACCGGGATCAAATACATGGTTTTTATCCATCAAATAACACAAGCTTAAGGCGAACAAGGCAAGACAAAGAAGAGTAGGCAAGGTTCCCTTAAGCAGTTGTTGAGCACGGTGGTAGCAAGGGTGATGAGGTGAAAGCATATCTCCATGAGTTCCAAAAATCTTTCCTTTTTATTTCATCAGATGGATACTGAGATGGCTTTAAAAAATGCAATACTGGGATCGAACACCTTTTTCTTTAGGGGAAAAGAACACTCAGGCTCAGTAGAATTTGAAGAGGATCTGCTCATAAATCTCACAATCTCATCCTCAGAAGGTGGATAGAGAGGTGTCAAGACATAAGTACTGTGGATATCGGTGTCGTCCGGATTCTTCTCCTTTGAAACGGGTTTCTTCATATCCAAAGGAGGACAAAGAGCATTATCAAAGTCCAAAGGGGGAGAAGCATTCTCATTTGGGAAGTAAGTGTTGAGGAAAGTAGCAAAGTCTTCCTCAAATGAGTAGTCATCCAAAGTAGGATCAAGTATTATTGGTGGAGGATTTTCATCAAAAGTAGGTGCAAGGTCATTATGTGAATAATCACTCGAAAGAGTATCGACATCATCAAAGTCATCATAAGTTGGCATGTCTTTGTACTCAACAGAAAAATCATCAGAATCATCCATATCAGAACTAGAATCGTCATCATAGTCATCATAAATTGGTGGAGACTCATGAATTGGTGGGGGATCAAAATTGGAGAGAGAATCATCCACATCATCTTTGAAAAGTGGATTGTCATAGCAAGAATCGAAAAGAGGATTGTTGTAGACGACAAAATCATCAAGCACATTAATCATATTCGTTGATTCTCTTCCATTGCGTTTGGTTGTGATCTTCCCCATTTTAAAAACTTGTGCATCATTCCCGACCCTTAAGATTAGCTCACCTTCGGCAACATCGACTAATTCTTTTCCGGTTCTCAAGAATGGCCGACCAAGTATTAACGGAATACGAGGGTCCATTTCATAATCAATAACAACAAAATTGACCGGAAAAGTGAAGGTACCAACTTTAATAAACACATCTTCGACAATACCAACGGGGTAAGCGAGAGTGCGATTTGATAGCTCAAGAGTCATCTTTGTTGGTGTAAGGTCGGGTAATGATAGTGTTTTCCAAACGCTTAAAGGCATCAGATTAATACTTGCCCCGAGATCGGCTAAGGCAGTAAATTATTTGGTTTGGTTAAAAATGCATGGCAACACAAAACGACCGGGATCTCCAAGTTTTTCCGGAAGTTCTTTAAGAATGACTGCATAACAGTTTTCATTTAAGCGTGTGTTGACAAACTCAGCCATATTTTCCTTCTTGTTAAGCAATTCATTGAATGCTTTGACGAATTTCGGCATTTGGATAAGTGCTTCAACGAGGGTAATGTTGAAGGTCATTTTTGATATCATCTTCATAAAAGAAGTGACTTGAGCATCCTCTTTAGTAAGCAATTTTCTCTTGTCTAATCGAGAAGGATAAGGGATGTTGGGTTTAGTTGGTGTAGGTGTAGGTAAAGGTTGAGATGTTGAAGGTGTAAAGGTGGAAGGTGGGGTTGGTGAAGGGTTTTTCTTGTGTACGAATTCAGTAAGAGGTGGAGACGGTAATGGAGAACTAATACTAGGCGTGGGAGTAGGAGGGATAAATGGTGGTGGAGGAGGCGTAGATGGAGTAACTGGGGGAGGGATAGATGGTCCTACTAAAGTTGCTCCACTGCGTGTAGTAATAGCACTCACATTCGCTCTTGGGTTGGTAACGATATTTGAAGGAAGAGAGCCCGAAGTAGAGGGTTGAGTACTTGGGAGGAAACTAGCCAACATATTCTTCAAATCATTTGTTTGATTGCTAAAAGAGGTTTGTATATCATGTCGAAGCTCGGATCTAATAGCATTCCCTTACTTAGTGATATCTCCTTTCAAGTTGATGATTTGGCTTTGCAGATTCTTGATTTTCTCTCCTTGGGTCCTCATGAAAGTTTCAACATCATGATTAATGGGTGGTGCTTGTTGAGCGGGTGGGTGATACGGATTAGAAGCTCGAGGTGGGTTTGGATTGCTTCTATTGTAGTTGTTGGGGTTGTGGTTTTGAGGAGAAAAACCGGGTGAAAGAAAGTTGTTAGAACGGTAACTTAGCAAGTTACGATCACCTTGAGGTCGGGCTTGATAGCTTTCCATTGAATAGTTACCATGAGACGCATACACGTTTTCCGGATTGTCATGAGTAGAAGGACAATCAGTGTATGAATGAGGACCGCTGCAGATCTCACAAGAAAGTGCTACAACTTTAACTTGTTGTTGTTGATTTGTAGCCAAGAGTTGCATATTTTTGCTCATTTCGACCATTGCGCGGGTCAATTCGGTGATATCAGGGTTTGAAGAAGTAGAAGAAACGTTGACTCTCGGGTTATTTCTTTAAGATGCGGATGAATCCCAATTTTTTTGATGAGTAGTCATGTTCTCGATAAGCTCTCTACACTCCTCGGGTCTTCTTTTCATAAATGTGCCATCGGCGATTGCATTAATCGTATCACGATCACGAAAAGTTCCGTTGTAGAAAGTATCAATTAAGGTGACGGGGACCATGTTGTGGTTTGGACATCGATCAATCAAAACATTATATCGTTCCCAAGCATCAAAAAGTGATCATCAGGTTCTTGTGTAAATCCACTAATTTGATTCCGAAGGTTCGTGACCATGGATGGTGGAAAGTAGCGCGACAAAAAGCGTTGAGTCATCTCATCCCAAGTATGAATTGAATTCTTCGGAAGACGATCAAACCATTTTTCGGCATGGTGTGATAAGGTGTGTGGAAATAGGTGAAGGCGAAGAAAATCCATAGTAACCCCAGGCAACTTCATGCTTTGAGTAGCGGTATTGAATTTGTCGAGGTGTTTGTTGGCATCATCATCCGGCAATCCGCGAAATGGACAAGTATTTTGGACTTGTTGGATCATGTGATGCTTCAACGAAAACTCTGGAGCCGTGATTTGCATCGGCGCAATCGGTCCTCCTCGTCCATTCATCGTAGGTTGACACAGCTCCTCCATCGTTCGAAGGTCGGGTGGGGGAACATTGTTGTTCTTATTCATGTTGGGGTGGGGTGGATTATTGTTGTTATGCACACCAGTCATATCTAAATCTTCACGAGTCTCGGGCTCAGAATAAGATGAAGATCTAGTACGTATACACCTGCAAAAGCAAAAGAAAAAGATACCAAAGAAATAGAGGATATATATGTACTTGTAAAAATAAAAAAAAAAATCTTTTTGGATTTTTGAAAATTTTTAATTTTTATGGATTTTTAACAATTTTTGAGCAAGAAAAATAACGTTCACAAGTGAACGGATCCCAAAATTCAACGCGTCTCTCACAGAAAACCGTTAATCTTCACGAAAAGAGCCGGCAACGGCGCCATTTTAATACAAGGGATTTTATCGTATGAAAAGGATTCGTTGTTCCAGTCTTTTCGAATTGACTACTGGTTAACGTGCGACTCAGTCGTCTTTTGGTGAAAAATAAATATTTTTGGTCGTTGTTTAAAATTAAATTGCAAAACTTAAAAGTAAAAGGCAAGCTAAATAAGCTAAAAGTAATTAAAAAGTAAATGGTGCAAAATTAATTAAAGCTTGAAGAAAAGTAAATAAACAATATTAAAAACAAATATGAAAACGAAACAATTAATAAAAATAAAACTAAATGAAGAAATTAACTATCGATTGAAAAATAAAATTAACCTAATGAAAAAGGAGAAAATAAAATTAAAAGGGTACTTTAAAACTAAACGAGACAAAACCTAAAGCGGGTACTAAATAAAAGATAAAACTTAAACTTTACGAAAAAATACTAATACTAAAAATCGACGAAAAATATAACTAAAAATACGTGACTTTCAGAATAAAAATCGGAACAACTTTCAGATAAAACTAAATGATTACGGAACAATACTAATAAATAAGCAAGCACCCAGGCAAGCACCTGAAGCACCTAGGTAATCACCTTGTTTTGGCGGGAAGACCAGCTAAGCAAGCAAGGTAGCATGTCAAATTCATGTTGGTTATATGGAATCTTTCATTTTCGTTATACGGAATGTGCTAAAAATCTTATACGGAATCTAGTAAAGGCTTATACGGAATAAAAAATGCTCTTATACGGAATGAGTGTTCCTTTTGTTTATACGGAATAATTTTATGGCTTGTACGGAATAAAAAAATGCTTCTTATCCGGGTTTTAGCTCTTATACGGAATACTTAGAGTTTTAGCTCTTATCCGGGAAATGACTTTACCCACTATCCGAAATACTTAGATGAGGCAGCTTATCCGGAATATTGTATCTGGCAGCTATCCGGAATAAGGGTTTGATCACTTATCCGGAATGTTACTAAGAAGCTTATCCAGAATATTGGGGTTTATAAAAACCCGGATATCATAAAGATGAAAAAAATAAGCAAGACCAAAAATAAGCTAAAAACAAATAAGCACTTAACCAAAACTTTTACCAAATCAAATTTAAGAAAAAGCAAATAAGACAAAATTTAAAAACTTTTAAAAACACTAAATAATTAAAATATTTAAAAACAACTTTTTATAAAATAACTTTTAAAAATACTTAATTAAATTTAAGAAAAACACAATAAGCTATAAAATCAATAAGCTAACACAATCATAAACATAAAAACATAACAAATAATCAAATAAGCATAACAATAAGCACATAAACATAAATATTAAGCAAGAACAAGAAAGGTAGAATGAGAGATTAATAAAAACTTGATTAAAATTAAAGATTCAACAATTAAAAGTAAAGCAAGAATTAAAGAGCTTACAAATTAAAGGTGCAAGACAAGGAAATTAAATGACAATTAAGTAAATGACATGAAATTAAATTGGAAGAGTTATTTTGTCAAGATAGTCAACACCTCCTAATGTGTCATTAGGAGGGTATTTATAGGTGAATAGGGAGGTTAGCATCTAACACCCCACCAAATGCTATGCGCATCGGAACTACAACATTTGGGTGCTAGACAGTTATCATCGCACACAAGATATATCAAACGACTTCAAAGAGACGTAAAAGTTTTAACTTAAATTACGCATTGTTAAAAACATACATGTCTACGGTTTTCCAAACCCAAATGATACAACACAGAGTTAGCGTTTCGGTCCCCATGAATCTCAACCCCCAAAAGATACAATTTTCACAACATGACATAAAGTTTACAATATTCAAGTTAAGAATGGGTGGAAAAACAAGTAGACGCCAAGCCACACACAACTCCCATCCAATGCATGCTCCATGCTACACTTCATCGGTTACCTGAAACACATGCTAAATTTTGTCAACAAATAATGTTGAGTGGAATTCATAGGTTTTATAATCTCATTTTGAACATATGTGTTATAAAAATCATTCACGATCATTCATAGACTTGTCGATCAAACAATCTATTTTCAAGGTTATGACAATTGTGTTTAAGCTCATGACACTAATCCGTTAACTCAATCACCCGCGTAAGAATTACCGGCGTGATTAAGATGAAACCATTGCCCCTTCTAAAGGCATCAGTTACAATTATACCTTATCTCTTATCACAAGTTATCCGTCCGCAGGGGGTACTCAACGTACTAGCCCTCGTCTCGGATAGGATCGTCAACCCCATAGTACTACCAATTGTATAAGCGGCTATTTTCAATCCACGCTAGGATTAAACAATAGTTAATAGTTCATGAATTTAGGGCCTTTTGCAACTAGGTACTCAACACAATTTCTAAGGCAACATTCGGGTCCAACAATCATTCATGACATATGTTCATTTTAGAAAACTAGCATGCATTTCCCTCGCGGGTAAAACAATTTAAAACAATAGTAAGCGAGGCTATAAATTCACACCTTATATATATAGAGTAGTCGACGATTCGAGTGACGATCACTGACGATGATGAGGATGCCCGAGGAAATCAACACCTAACAAACCAAACACGTAATGAGTAATCTCATTTATAAACCTTAAGTACTGTATGTATTACATACATATTAGTCAATTGTGATAATTACAACTCACGCCAAAACCAAAAAAATAAGTGTTACTCGTTTTATACTATTCGTCCATGTTATTAACGTTATTACCCTTTTCACGTTTTTCGCCGATACTTACCAAAAGTATGGACTGTTTTGCTAGACTTAAACCTTTTTATAAAAATTGGGAAAATTCTCAAAAACACCTTAAGACCTGTAGAAAACACATTTTTCATCCCATTAAAAGTTTTCGCTTTTACGACCCGTTACTCAACACATTACTAAACCTACGTTTTTCAGACTGAATTTGCACATTGACCAAGTCGGACTCATTTGACCCATTTAAAATATTCCATTGACCCATTTGACACCTAAGTCTAATAATAGACTCACATATACAGGTTTGAGACCAAAAATCAACCTTTAACCATTTACCAAACTATATCTATGGTCCCCGGGATTTGACCTAAAACCAAACATAATTTCGGATTATGTAGGTTCTCATCTCCCGGTACACGATTTTCAAAACATCATAACTTTTGACTCGTTAGGAGTCGTAAGATCTATCTTATACCAAATCGAAGCTAAGAAGACGCTCTACAACTATATCCTATTCTCATGACCTGTTTACAAAATAAATATTATGAAAACATCCCAAACATTCTGCCTAAAATTACCTATCTCAAAATCAATCCAACACTCGTTTCCACACCAATTTATCGACACTTAACCTCAACTTAAACACTCCTAATCATGTCTAACCATCCTAATCAGTCCTTAACCCCCTAAATATAAAATCCATCTCAAAACCCAAACACCAAATCAAACATGCAATGGGGTTTACCCACTCAAAAACATCTAAAAACAAGTAATAAACACATAATCCATGAATAAAACAACAATCACCAAGATCCACCAAACACCCCCCTTATGCCGTGGGGTGTGGGTGATCAAAACCCCCCAACCAAATTGATTTTGGTTGGTTTGTTGAGTGATTATACATCCCCTACACTTGAATTAAACATGCATACACTTAATTAACATCAAAACAAACTTTTGAAAAATCTTTTAATTTTTGGAAAATCAAGTTAATGCATGTTGGATTAAACCTTGGATTAGTACTTACAAAAGGTTTTGAAAGTGTGGTCTTTAATTAGAATTAATCAAAAACAAGAAAATTTGAATGTGGTGGTGGTGGTGGTGTGGTATGGCCGGCGGCCTAGAGAGAAAAGAGAGAGAGAGTTTGTGAAATTTTTTTTGAATGTTTTTGTGTTGTGTGTGTTCCATTTCCTTTTTGTAAATTTTGGAGGGCCTTGTTGTGCAATAATAGCTTTCTTTTGGCCTTAAGTGAAAACGACCTCAAAAGTTTACAGGAATGACTCACTAGTCATTTTGGAAAATTTTACGGGAGTCGGTGATGTAGAGTTTTTGCTACCCTTTAGGAAAAGGATGACAAAGTAGTGGTAAGCGTTAAGTGTCGGTTTAGGAAAACCGAGCACTAATGACCCTTATGAAGTTCAAGTTCGTTTCCTAATAAGTTAAGTGCGTTGTGTAATGAATTAATTAATGTTTGTGATTATATTGAGAAAAAGAAAAAATAGAAATTGGGTGAGAAGAGAATGACGGTTACGAAGACGGATCGAGCTAAGACGAAAAAGTCGTACACGTAAAACCGTAAAAACTACCAAAATTAAAAATTTTAAACCTAAAAATTAATTAAAAGCTAAAAGTAAGTCTAAAATAATATAAATAAGAATAAAAATCCAACAAAAATATTTTAAAACCTTTTATTAATTAAATATTCAATTTTAAATGCTAATTAAAGCCCTAAAATTAAATATAATTAATCAAAGTGTCCAAAATATTATTTTATTGAAAAAATAACTTACTTATATTATCTAAAGACTAAAAAGTATTTTTCCTAAATTTTAAAAACTATTTTTCTTTTTTTAAATCACTTAAAACTATTTTTAAACTAAGATAATCATAAAAAATAATAAAATAATGCCAAAAATAATTTGACACTTTTAAAAATCCTAAATTACTCTAATGAACAGTAGAAAAATGAAAAAGTTTGAAAAATATTAAAATTTTCACTGAAAGACAAAACAGATATAAATAAAAACCCTAATTAAACTAATTTAATTCTAAAAAAAATAATTTAAAAGTGAACAGTAAAAACTTTTTGAACTAAAAATCTTAAATTATTTTTCTAAGTCTAATAAAATTTTAAAACTGAAAAATAACACTTCTTGTCACAAAATGCCAAAAATTAGAAATATTAAAAAGTATTAAAAATAGCTAATTAACCTAGAAAATAGCAAATGAACAGTAAATAAAAATCTAATTAAACAGAAAAATCAAAAATCAAATAAGAAAAATATTGAAACTATTTTAAAAACCTAATTCTAATTTTTACCCACTAAAGATAAAAAAGTTAAATCTAAATAGTGAGTCTGTGTTGTCCAATATCTTGTCAGACAAAGGGTTTGTCCAACATCTGTGTTGTCCGATATCGGACAACACTAAAAATAACAAAAAAAACAAGAGCGTTCTCGGACAACTCACAATACTTTTGCTGAATGATTTATGAGCTTAGAAAAGCTCTTGTGGTTGGTTTTTCTTGGGCAATAAGGCACTCCCACAACCAGTTGGGTTGTGGGAAGTCAAGAGCAACACAAAAAACACAAGTCCTTTCACACAAGTTGCACACAAATGAGCCAAGAAAGTTACTGATTAAGGCTTGGTGTTTTGATGAACAGTTAGCTGATTCAAAGTGCACAAATCTGGATTTCAAGACCTCAAATCTTTCACACAATCCAACCCAATGACATACAACTGATTACCAATCCTGCTTGGACCTAGAATCTAACAGACTACAAAATTTGAGGCACAAATTCCAACAAAAAAGTCAATCCAGGCACTTACTGGTTTCTACTACTTAAGCCTAATTTTAACATGAAATTGTGTTTTAGACTTCACCAAACTGGAAGACAGGTACATATATCACCTAATGACCACCTAATGAGTGTGTAAAACAGGTTTTTAGACAAGATTGATAACAATTACCCCAACTTAAACCTTAAACCAAACACTCCTTAATTTCTGAAAATCAAGAGTTAACACACCAAATGCTTATGAAACTTAACAAAACAAACCTAGATCACTTCTAACATACATAATATCACTAAATGAGCATAATCAAACAGCTAAATCAATAAACCAACAACTTTCCTACAAAATCACATAAACCACAATTATAACAATTTTTGAAAACTCAAAACTGAGATACAAGGAATTTACCTTGTGGGACCCACATCCAGGTCCCACAATGGCTGCAATGCCATCTCCAACAAGCTCGGGCTTGTGCTGATCCTTTTGGGCTATTTGAATGCAAGAAGGTGATGATGATGATTGCCTTTGTTCTTGTTTGAACCTGCACAATCACCACCAAACAAGAAACCAAATCCAAGCTTCAATAAGCTAAGCCCACAAGCTGGTGTCAAGAGCTTGTGGGGGTAGCTTATGAAACAGTAAGCTTAACAACCAACAAATGGTTTTCTGAAAAATCTTTTTAACTCAAACACTTTTTCAAACTTTTTTGAAAACTGAACTTCACAAACAGATGATAAATGGAACACAGATTTAACAAGCTTATACCAACTTTTTAAAAAACTAAAAAGGAATTACAGTTCACACAAGAAAAACACCAACTTTTATATTTGATAAAAAAGGAATTACAAAAAGCTTGAAAAATCTGGAACAAGGGGTATGCACATGTTGCACCCTCCTTATATACTACTTAGGGAAGATTCTAGAATAGCTGAATAAAATATTACAAGAAAGATAAAACCCCTAAACCCTAATTGGTGAATGCCCAAATCTGCCCTTTGAGAAAGTCTTCAAAAGTGGGTCAATATTCTTCCATGTGACATGCCAGCTGTTAGGGATGATCATAGCCGTTTGTTTTGGCTTTGGGAGGAAGGAAAACATGTGGGTGGTTGATTTGGTCGGGTTTTAGGAAGGTGTGGACAATGACGGGTGCAGGGGTGGTACAAGGGGGGTCCATGGGTTCACATGGGATTGTTTGGTGAGTTGGGTTTTGGTGAGAATGTGTTTAATCATCATTCTGCACAAATAGGGGAAAAACCCCTTTGATTATGGCTTAATTGGAACTGGGGATTTTAGGGTTTATTGGGTGTTTAAGGTGTTGTTTAATCTGATTTGGGGATTAAGGATTTTAAAATTTGTGTTTTGGTGGGAAGCTATAAACTGATTTAATAAATCAGTTTAAACCGTGAGTGGGGAGTGACGTGGGAGGGTAGTGTGAGGTGGATGGAGGGTATTGGTGGGTGAGGATGACATGGCAGGTTGATTGGTGGGGAGGAGTTTGTGTGTCTGGGCAAAAACAGTCCCTCAACTCCTATACTCTCTTCAAATAAAGAATGCAACTTAAATTCCCAAATCCCTTTGTAAACATCTTTTAGCAGTTTGTCATTTTTGGCACAAGGGTTTTATAAACTTTGAATAAGGACTAAAAGTGCAATAAATGCAATCTTCAAGGACTTTTCTTGATATGTCTTCAAAATCCAAGGATGTATCTTGTATAAATGATTTCTCCAAGGGCCTTTCTTGCCAAATCTTCAAAAATGAGGGACCAATGTTGACAATCTTCAAAACTTCATGGGCATTTTTGTAAATTCCATTCTTGGGCCCGGTTCATTGTGCGGCTTCGTTTCCCGTGTTCGTTTTTTATTGATTCTTGTGATCTTTTTGTCATTTCCTCAATATCCGTACCTAAAATACACAAGCAACAAACACGAGCATATATTTGGCAGTTTTAATGATATTTAATGTATTTTAAGCCCGATTTGGACGATGAGACTATGTATAAAAGCAGTCTCATCAGTCGGGGATCATCCCGAACACTCCAAAATACTTTTAGGACAATTTAAATGTACCCGGAAAGCAATAAAAACTCACCCGACTCAACTTAACACGAACCGAAAGTAAAATTCTCGAAAAATTATAATATCGATAAAACGACAATAAACATAGAAATTTGGGCATCCATCGGGATCGTAGTCGTCATCGTTCTTCTTAAATCGTCAATCATCAAAATTATGACCTCCAATATCGGTTTTAACCAAAATGATAAAATATATAGCAATTAAAATTTCTTAAAAATTTCAAAAATAAGCATAATTTAGGGTAAGGTAAGTGACCTCGGTTCTAGGGTATCACATCCACCCCTCCTTAAAGAGAGCGACGTCCCGGCGCTCGCCTCTTCTTATACTCACATTTCGTGCCGCTGGAACAGATGAGGATACCTTTCCTTGAAAAAGTCC
Source organism: Glebionis coronaria (assembly GCA_025667525.1). Lineage (NCBI taxonomy): Eukaryota > Viridiplantae > Streptophyta > Magnoliopsida > Asterales > Asteraceae > Glebionis > Glebionis coronaria. The sequence continues at coordinate 335,108,867 of CM046881.1, read as the reverse complement.
TCACGTTCCCAAGTGTATTCCGGTCCACGCCTAGAATTCCATCGAACCTTCACAATGGGAATTCTACTATGCTTCAGCTTCTTGACCTCTCGGTCCATAATTTCCACGGGTTCTTCCACGAAATGCATTTTCTCGTCCAGTTGAATCTCGTCCAAAGGAATCACCAATTCCTTATCCGCCAAACTCTTCTTCAAATTTGATACGTGAAACGTGTCGTGAATAGCACTAAGCTCGTTCGGCAATTCTAACTTATTCGCTACCGGTCCAATTCGTTTAACAATCTTAAATGGTCCAATATACCTCGGACTTAACTTCCCTTTCTTCCCAAAACGAATCACACCCTTCCACGGCGAAACCTTAAGCATAACCATATCTCCGACCTCAAATTCCAACGGTTTTCTTCTATTATCGGCATAACTCTTCTGTCGGCTTCTTGCAGCAAGTAATCGGTTCTTGATTTGCACAATCTTCTCTGTCGTCTCCAAAGCCATTTCGGGTCCAGTCAACTGACTTTCTCCTACTTCACTCCAACACACAGGTGATCTACACTTCCTTCCATACAACGCTTCAAATGGTGCAGCCTTGATGCTCGCATGATAACTATTATTATACGAAAACTCCACTAAAGGCAAGTGGCGTTCCCAACTTCCTCCAAAATCAATCACGCATGCTCGGAGCATGTCCTTCATCGTCTGAATAGTTCGTTCACTTTGGCCATCAGTCTCCGGGTGATAGGCCGTGCTCAAACTCAATTCAGTGCCCATCGCACGTTGAAGTGATTTCCAAAATCCCGAAGTAAACCTACTATCGTGATCCGAAATGATCGATAAAGGTACTCCATGTCTGCAAACAATCTCCTTCACGTACACGCTGGCCAGTTTCTCCATGCTGTCCGTCTTCTTCATAGGTAAGAAGTGAGCAGATTTTGTCAATCTATCCACTATTACCCAAATCATATCGCATCCACTAGGAGTTCTGGGTAGACCCGTCACGAAATCCATAGCGATTCTCTCCCATTTCCATTCTGGGATCTCTGGTTGTACCAACAGCCCAGACGGCTTCTTATGTTCGGCTTTAACCTTCGCACAAGTCAAACACTTACTAACGTAACGAGCAATATCCGCCTTCATATTCGGCCACCAATAGACTTTCTTCAGGTCATGATACATCTTATCCGATCCAGGATGTATCGAGTACTTCGACTTATGAGACTCGTTCATAACCAAATCTCGTACTCCAGGCTTTCCTTCCTCGGATGGACACAACGGTAACCAAATCAGATTCTCGAAATATCTCAGCCCGTCTGACCTAACCACAAAAAGAGGTTTCAACAGTCTTCCTAGATTCTCAGCACCAACAATCTCTTTCATTAATCCCTTCTCTTGAGCCTTCAGTATTGTTTCGGCTAAGTCAACACCCTCAGTCATCACTAGAGCTCTGACTCTCAAAGGTTTCTCTCGATCCTTCCTACTAAGTGCATCCACTACGACATTCGCCTTGCCAGGATGGTAGCGAATCTCACAGTCATAGTCACTCAGTAATTCTACCCATCGCCTCTGTCTCATGTTCAACTCCTTTTGGTCTAAAATGTGCTGCAAACTCTTGTGGTCAGTGAATACAACACACTTCGTCCCATACAAGTAATGTCTCCACAATTTCAGCGCAAAAACCACAGCTCCTAATTCCAAATCATGCGTCGTGTAGTTTTCTTCATTCTTCCTCAATTGTCTTGACGCGTAAGCAATCACCTTCTCACGCTGCATCAACACAGCTCCATACCCCTTACGAGATGCGTCACAATACACTACAAAGTCTTTGGTTCCTTCTGGTAATGACAATATCGGTGCAGAACATAACTTGTCCTTGAGTGCTTTGAAAGCGAATTCTTCCTCACCTCCCCATTCATACACCCTATTCTTCTCTGTAAGCTTTGTCAATGGCTTCGCAACCAACGAAAATCCTTTAATGAATCTCCGATAATACCCAGCCAAACCAAGGAATTGTCGAACTTCAGTCGGCGTTGTCGGTGCCGACCATTCCCTGATTGCTTCGACTTTGGCAGGATCCACGCGAACTCCTTTGCTATCAATTATGTGTCCAAGGAATTGCACAGACTCTAACCAAAACTCACACTTCGAGAACTTCGCATACATCTTCTCTTTCTTCAGCAGATCCAATATCTTTCTCAGGTGCTTCTCGTGCTCTTCCTTACTCTTAGAGTAAATAAGAATATCATCGATGAATACAATGATAAACTTATCTAGATACGGCTTGCATACTCGATTCATAAGGTCCATGAATACTGCAGGCGCGTTTGTTAGCCCAAAAGGCATCACTCGGAATTCGAAGTGTCCATACCGCGTACGAAAGGCAGTTATAGGGATATCCTCCTCTCTCACACGCAGTTGATGATACCCTGACCTCAAGTCGATCTTTGAGTATACACAGGAACCTTGCAATTGATCAAACAAATCGTCAATCCTCGGCAATGGATACCGATTCTTAACCGTCAGCTTATTGAGCTCTCTATAGTCAATACACATCCGAAATGACCCATCTTTCTTCTTCACAAACAACACTGGCGCTCCCCATGGTGATGAGCTCGGTCGAATAAATCCCTTATCCATCAACTCCTTCAGTTGATCCGATAATTCCTTTAACTCTGATGGTGCTAATCGATAGGGTGCACGAGCAACTGGTGCAGCTCCCGGCATCAAATCGATTCGAAATTCGACTTCACGGGTGGGTGGTAAACCCGGCAACTCGTCTGGAAAAATTTCCAGATATTCGCGAATTACAGGTACCTCTTCTAACTTCGCCTCTAAGTCACCATCACTAGAAACTTGTGCTAAAAACACATCACATCCATCTTCTACATATCTCATCATTTTCAAGCAAGATATCACTTTCAAACGAGAAGTGCATTCATCTCCCTTCACAGTCAAGACTCTATTCCTCAACGGGATCTGAACTAATCTTTCTCCACAGACGATCACGGCACTATGCGCCATTAGCCAATCCATTCCAACGATCACATCGAACGATCATAGCTCTATGGGCATTAAGTCGATATCAAAAGCGTAATTTCCTAACTTCAAGGTACACCCTTTTAGTATAGAATTTGTACTAACGATCTTCCCATCGGCTAATTCCACGTTATAACTAGTCGTTAACAATACCGGTTCTCTATCGATATGACGACTAAATTTAACATCTACGAAGCTCTTCGGAACCAGAATCAAACAATATACTAGCATTACAAGCGTCTAGCAGAAACGTACCGGTAACCACGTTAGGGCCTTGTGGTTTATCAGCAGTCCCTACTCGATACACAACAGCAACATTATTTCCTCCTTGCTTGTTTCCAGCCTTCGGGCAATTCCCCTGCTTATGCCCTCTTTCTCCACATCCGAAGCAAACCATCACCTTCGTGGCATTTGCCCCAGTAGCTACCCCTTTAGCTCGGCAATCTGACATTCTATGACCCGCTTTTCCGCACTTGCCACACGCAGGTGGGTAATTCCCTACGTGGTACAAATTACATCGACCACAGTGGGGATTCACCTTAGCTCCTCTAGGGTTGGTGACAGCCCTCATCCCATCATTTCTTCTCTGGTTGAACTGCTGATTGCGGTTCTGACCTTGGTTGTTACGGTTTCCTCCTCGACTTTGACCTTGGGATTGATTACTCTGAGCTGCCTCCCAATTTCTCTTGTTTCCTTCGGTAATGAAATCCTTCTTATCTTGTAGTTTGACATTCATTAGCGCGTGAGCCATTTGGACTGCTTCATCAAATGACCCAGGCTTATATGAAGTTGTCTCACCCTTGATATTACTTGACAAACCCTTGATGTACTGCTTCATTTTCTTGTTATCATCAGCAAAGGCATCGGGACACAAAAGGCTCAATTCATTAAACCTCCTTGTATACGCTGTAATATCATTGTTCTTTAAAGTCAAATGCCTTAACTCATCTTCCAGTTGACCCAGCTCCTCTTCGGGACATAACTTTTTGTTCAAGATAGCCTTAGTAGCAGTCCAAGTCCTCGCATTTGCTACCGCTAATCCAACAGTGGCTACTTGATTGTTCCACCAACTCAAGGCGTCATCAAGAAAAGTGGCAGCTGCAAACTTGACTTTATTTGCCTCTGAACATCCGCTAATCTCAAAGTACTCTCGATCTTCTCTAACCACCTTCGGAGTTCTAGGGCTCCGCCAGTTCCACGAAACTGCGTGGGACCGCATTTCATAAAACCAGCATAAGTACACTCCCTCGAGGCTTGCTGTCTTCCTGCATTTCCACCTTGATCTGGGTTTCGGTTTGCACGATCCGCTTCGAGTGCATTTGCAATTGCTTCTTGAATCATTGTGTTCACACGGTTAGCTGTTAGCTTTGGAGGCATGGTGAGTTCTCAAGTACACCTCTCTGCAAAGACAGGGAAAATAGAAAAACAATGTAAGTATACACATCAAGATTAAGATGGATTTCTCTTTCAAGACATAATATAAGTACAACGACACATCCCTACAAGGTTACTAATATTCATCAATTCACATCACAAAAGAGCAAATTAAAGACATATCATAGATTATGAAAGGTAAACATGGATTGTATTGATAAATCAACCAAAATTATGACAAGTAATGCCACTACAACCATACACCATAAAACTTAAGTCATCAAGTTTTTCGTCGCAATACCATCATACAAAAGTCTAAAATTGTTCGATTACAACGATCAAAGATAAAATAAAATACAAGCAACTAGTCATGTGGTGATCCACACGACCTCTTGGAAGGTGGTTCATCTTCATCCTCCTCGGGCTCTTCGTCACTGTCTTCCTTGGGCTCTTCGTCCATCTTCCTCTTTCCTTTATCATTCGGCCCACACTCAGTCGCCTTCTTCGTCCCAGAAGTAGATCCACACTCCACTGCTACCTGATTTCTACAATGATACACACACCTCTGGCAGGTGGCTGGACCATAAAATCATTAGCCTCCATTTCCAAGTCATCTACAAATCTCCAATCTGGTGGCAGGGATGCTCTAACTCGATGCTCCCAAATTTGCATCCTAGTTAACCTCGCCTGATCCTCCCTAACTTGCTCAAGAATAGCACTCAGGTTTGCTATCATCGATCTCAAACTGTTAATATCACCCTTATTTCCACTCCATCAAATTCAATCCTTGCAGTTCTTGCCAACAACCTCTGGTGTGCCCTCTCATTCTCGTCGAACCTTTTGATTACTCTAGTTTCCACTATGTACCGCTCGTACATCGATCCATCCAATCTTCTCACAACAAGCGGAACGTCACGATAAGCTCTTGGTCCAGGGCAGATAACTCTTGCGATGTCCTGATGAAGAGAATTAGCGCTCGCTGCAGCGTCGGAACTTCTAGGGATACCTGACATACCAATCAGATGAGAAATACGAGTAGGCCTGGGGAAGGTAGTCCTCCTTTGGTCGGGGTCCTGGGCTTGCACATGGTTCGTCTCGGCTTGTCCTTCAATAGCTGTTCCAACATTTCCCCTTCGTGTCCTACGACATATTCGTCTCCATTTCCGTTTGGCGGTACCTCGGCCATTCCTGTAACAACAGAGAATTTTGGAGGGTACGTAAGATTACTATTCAATATTTATAAATACATGCATGAAAATGCAATGCAAAGGTGGTACACATGCCCAAAATGCGATAATATGATGCTCATGCATATGTAATACAAGAATTACGATATCGAGTACTCCACGTACAATTTCAACGTTTACATATAGTAGTTCAATATCTACGTAATAAATACCCACATATATTACTTCAACTCAAAGGTATACATCAATACCATGAATACAAAAATAAACCTTACCGGAGCCATGCAGGATAGTTGTGTGCTTAGACAATTTCTTACGACACCAAAAGTTATAGTTTAGGAATTTTCAAAGCGACCTAGTTCTCTATAACTCATGGCTCTGATTATCAATCTCTAACACCCCACCAAATTCTATGTGCAGCGGAACTACAACATTTGGGTGCTAGGCAGTTATCATCGCACACAAGATATATCAAACGACTTCAAAGAGACGTAAAAGTTTTAACTTAAATTACGCATTGTTAAAGCCATACATGTCTACGGTTTTCCAAACCCAAATGATACAACACAGAGTTAGCGTTTCGGTCCCCATGAATCTCAACCCCCAAAAAATACAATTTTCACAACATGACATAAAGTTTAAAATATTCAAGTTAAGAATGGGTGGAAAAACAAGTAGACGCCAAGCCACACACAACTCCCATCCAATGCATGCTCCATGCTACACTTCATCGGTTACCTGAAACACATGCTAAATTTTGTCAACAAATAATGTTGAGTGGAATTCATAGGTTTTATAATCTCATTTTGAACATATGTGTTATAAAAATCATTCACGATCATTCATAGACTTGTCGATCAAACAATCTATTTTCAAGGTTATGACAATTGTGTTTAAGCTCATGACACTAATCCGTTAACTCAATCACCCGCGTAATAATTACCGGCGTGATTAAGATGAAACCATTGCCCCTTCTAAAGGCATCAGTTGCAATTATACCTTATCTCTTATCACAAGTTATCCGTCCGCAGGGGGTACTCAACGTACTAGCCCTCGTCTCGGATAGGGTCGTCAACCCCATAGTACTACCAATTGTATAAGCAGCTATTTTCAATCCACGCTAGGATTAAACAATAGTTAATAGTTCATGAATTTAGGGCCTTTTGCAACTAGGTACTCAACACAATTTCTAAGGCAACATTCGGGTCCAACAATCATTCATGACATATGTTCATTTTAGAAAACTAGCATGCATTTTCCTCGCGGGTAAAACAATTTAAAACAATAGTAAGCGAGGCTATAAATTCACACCTTATATATATAGAGTAGTCGACGATTCGAGTGACGATCACTGACGATGATGACGATGCCCGGGGAAATCAACACCTAACAAACCAATAACACGTAATGAGTAATCTCATTTATAAACCTTAAGTACTGTATATATTACATACATATTAGTCAATTGTGATAATTACAACTCACGCCAAAACCAAACAAATAAGTGTTACTCGTTTTATACTATTCGTCCATGTTATTAACGTTATTACCCTTTTCACGTTTTTCGCCGATACTTACCAAAAGTATGGACTGTTTTACTAGACTTAAACCTTTTTATAAAAATTGGGAAAATTCTCAAAAATACCTTAAGACCTGTAGAAAACACATTTTTAATCCCATTAAAAGTTTTCGCTTTTACGACCCGTTACTCAACACATTACTAAACCTATGTTTTTCGGACTGAATTTGCCTATTGACCAAGTCGGACTCATTTGACCCATTTAAAATATTCCATTGACCCATTTGACACCTAAGTCTAATAATAGACTCACATATGCAGGTTTGAGACCAAAAATAAACCTTTAACCATTTACCAAACTATATCTATGGTCCCCAGGATTTGACCTAAAACCAAACATAATTTTGGATTATGTAGGTTCTCATCTCCCGGTACACGATTTTCAAAACATCATAACTTTTGACTCGTTAGGAGTCGTAAGCTCTATCCTATACCAAATCGAAGCTAAGAAGACGCTCTACAACTATATCCTAGTCTCATGGACTGTTTACAAAATAAATTTTATGAAGACATCCCAAACATTCTGCCTAAAATTACCTATCTCAAAATCAATCCAACACTCGTTTCCAAACCAATTTATCGACACTTAACCTCAACTTAAACACTCCTAATCATGTCTAACCATCCTAATCAGTCCTTAACCCCCTAAATATCAAATCCATCTCAAAACTCAAACACCAAATCAAACATGCAATGGGGTTTACCCACTCAAAAACATCTAAAAACAAGTAATAAACACATAATCTATGAACAAAACAACAATCACCAAGATCCACCAAACACCCCCTTATGCCGTGGGGTGTGGGTGATCAAAAGCCCCTAACCAAATTGATTTTGGTTGGTTTGTTGAGTGATTATACATCCTCTACACTTGAATTAAACATGCATACACTTAATTAACATCAAAACAAACTTTTGAAAAATCTTTTAATTTTTGGAAAATCAAGTTAATGCATGTTGGATTAAACCTTGGATTAGTACTTACAAAAGGTTTTGAAAGTGTGGTCTTTAATTAGAATTAATCAAAAAAAAGAAAATTTGAATGTGGCGGTGGTGGTGGTGTGGTATGGCCGGCGGCCTAGAGAGAAAAGAGAGAGAGTTTGTGAAATTTTTTTGAATGTTTTTATGTTGTGTGTGTTCCATTTCCTTTTTGTCATTTTTGGAGGGCCTTGTTGTGCAATAATAGCTTTCTTTTGGCCTTAAGTGAAAACGACCTCAAAAGTTTACGGGAATGACTCACTAGTCATTTTGGAAAATTTTACGGGAGTCGGGGATCATCCCGAACACTCCAAAATACTTTAGGACAATTTAAATGTACCCGGAAAGCAATAAAAACTCACCCGACTCAACTTAACACGAACCGAAAGTAAAATTCTCGAAAAATTATAATATCGATAAAACGACAATAAACATAGAAATTAGGGCATCCATCGGGATCGTAGTCGTCATCGTTCTTCTTAAATCGTCAATCGTCAAAATTATGACCTCCAATATCGGTCTCAACCAAAATGATAAAATATATAGCAATTAAAATTTCTTAAAAATTTCAAAAATAAGCGTAATTTAGGGTAAGGTAAGTGACCTCGGTTCTAGGGTATCACATTAGCATGTGTTGCTCCTTTCTTTCTTCTCTTGTCTTTTTGTCTTCTCTTCGACTTTTTCGACTTTGTCTCGGGATTAATTGAACTCGTCTTATAATTTCTTCATTTATTAGACTTGAGTTCTTCGACTTCATTAAAACTTTCGTCTTTAGACTTTTTCTTCGATAAATCTTCAGAATAGGCCTTGGACTTCCGTTCTTTTTGCACTCTTGATCTTTTGACTTCGTCTTTTGCCTTTTTCTTCGATAAAAGCCCGTGAAAGCCCGTATTTTCTTCCCTTTTCACATTTTGGTCCTAAATCACAACAAAAACACAAACCACGCATAATTCCTACATTTACGACATAAAATACACGTTTTGGCTTGGTTATTATTATAATTAAGTGGTAAAAGGATAAGTGTTTTCACACTTATTAAGCCTCCTTCACTTCCTGGGCAGTGCCGACTCGAACCATATCAAGTGCCACCTCTGGTAACAACTTCTAGTCAAAAAGGTCATCAGAAAGTAATTGAATGACATTACCCGGCTGACCCAAAAATGACTCATATTCCGACATGCCCTCGCTTTGAAAACTTTATGAAAATACGCTGAGTTTGAGTCCCCCTCGTGAAGCCATTCAATTTTGGATTTTTGCTTGAGAAATCTCTCCTCCTCAATAAGAGCATCCGTATATGCCTTAACATAAACTGCTTCCTCCTCACGTAGAATAGCAGAATTCGGATCAACGTCAAGGCTAATTTGTACCTAGTTAAGCTCAGCCCTAAGTCTCGTCACATTCACATGCAAATTCCCTTTACTATATAGGAGTTGTCGCAAAGGTTTCTTTAACCCTCTCAACTTTTTGAGAACCCTATACATATGAAACCACTTACATAATCATTCCAACCATTCATCACCATATCTTTAAAGTTAGGAAATGTAGCAACCACATTTGCAAATTTAAAAGGTTTAACAATCTGTGAATTCAGAATGGGTAACCTCAAAATAGCTGGTGAGTGGTCCGAAATCCGATAGGGTTGGAAAACCGTGTACGCACCAACAAACTCTGAGGAAAATTCCAAATTAACCATAACACGATCTAATTTTTAAGGAGGCCCTTATCACTCTTAGGCTTTTGATTCCACGTATATTTTAGCCCCGATCTAGCAACATCCATCATCTCAATGTCTTCCACACATTCCTTAAACTCCCGCATCGCAATGTCCACTCTAGAAGTATCGGATGACACATCATCTAGATTTAGAGCTGCATTAAAGTCTCCTAACATGCACCACGACCGATTATGGATAAAAATCTTGTGCATACCTAAGTTTTCCCATAACTGACGCCTTTGAATGTACCGGTTATGAGCATATACAAAAGAACAAAAAACTTACTTTTTTGCAGCTTTGATCCATATACGGGTATGTATCACCTGGTCATCATGGAAGATCACATTAATGTCCACAATGTCCATATTCCACCCCAAAATGATCCTAGTTCCTTTACGACAATAAGAGCTATTAGAAGACCAACTCCACTGCTGAAACACTATAGTGCATAAAACATCTAAATTAGAGCTAGCAACATGGGATTCCAAAATAGCACATACACATAGATTATTTTCATTGATAGCATGTCGAACCTCCTGTTGTTTGAGGGATAGGTTCATACCCCTAATGTTCCATGAGGCCACACTAATCATGAGAAACATTGTTATCGGGAGTGCTTGCCCCCAAAATAGAATCATCAACAGGCTGAACATGAGTTGAGTCCAACACTATATCCTCATCCACCTCTTCACTATCACTCTCATTTATAACTCCAGTCTTATCACTCGAAATCATGCCATCCCAAACCGTTTCCTCATCATCTAGAGCAGAAAAAGAATTAGTTGTAGAGATGCCATCATTCTTATGACCAGATTGAAATTCCTTACGAAACTCCTTCCGAACAACCTTTGGATCGCTGAACCCATTAGCAGTAACAGGCCCCTTTCCATTATCATTTACCTTTACCTCAGCACCCTTGGGTCCAGTTTGCTGTGTCCCTGATACACCAACTCCCTTGGTTGTACCAACGCCACGGCTATTAGAAGACTCTCCTTTTTCATTAACAGAATGCTTATTTTTGTTACCCCATAGAAGAGTCGTCTTAGTCCTATTGAACTTAACACCCTCATACTGCCTCCCACCATTCTCCACAACCTTCACCTTTTTCTTCTTTTTTGTGACCACCGTGAAGCCATCTTGCTCCGGTTCCTTTTATTCCTCACTCACATTGGGGCGTTTCGGGCAATTTTCATCCGAGTGTCCAAATACATGACACTCTTGGCATAAAGGAGGTCTCCATTCATATTCCACTCGCATTGTCATAATAGTATGTCCCTCTCCATCTATCCTAGGAACAGCCATGATGACCTCCTCTTTTAGAGGTTTATCTGCCGTAACCTCTACAAGGGCACGAGCATAACCCATACGACCCCATTCCTCACTACAGATAGCATTGGTGAACGCATCCAACATCACATGAGTTCCCAACTGCGACCCAATGAGACTTAACCCATCAGCCGTATAGGCCACAATAGGAACTCTATGGATTTTAACCCATACCGGAACACTCGTTACCGTATCTTTAGATAACACTAGGTTCGGTAACCACTTGGTAAGAATGAGAGGCTGATTGCATATCATCCATGGTCCTTTCTCTAAAACCTGCTCCAAACCTGATGCATTGGTAAATTTGAAGAAAAATACCCCCTCCTCATCACGTGCCACTTTCTGTAGACCATATTTAGCCCACACATTGGACACATAGTTTTTGACTAGGGGAAAAGCAACATTTTTACCCACAAAAAACCCACCAGGGAATTGGCAAATCTGCTATGAACCGCCTTGACATTCTCTATAGGCAGAACAAAGTCGGTATTCTCCACCCTCTCAGAAGTGAACATTTTCCTAAATTAAATCTTAGGGCTAACAACTTCCTTAGCCACAGCTTCAGCAAATGATCTCTGTCCCATCCCTCGTACAACCTGATCTTCCCAACCTGATGGCTCCACAACCTCATGTATGTTAGATACATCACTCAGTTTAGTCGCCTTCACTGTGTGCATGGTACTGGGCTCAACCACCTCAATCAACGTCTCCTGAGAATTATCAATCTTTGCGTCCACCCTCGATTGATGCACCGTAATGCTAGGAGATGTCGTTTGTGGTTCCTGAATCATATCAACTTTGGCATAAGTCGTTAACGTCTCTTGAGAATTATCAACCTTTGCGTCCGCCCTCGATTGATGCACCGTAATGCTAGGAGATGTCCTTTGTGGTTCCTGAATCTTATCAACTTTGGCATCAGCCGCTGGTTGATGCACCGTTTTACTCGGTTCCATATTAGTTTCATGCGAACCAACATTTCTTGTTACCGTCCTTATAGGTTTGCCATTTTCCCCAAAATTTTGCCATCAACATTGCGTAATTTACCAACAAAACTATTATTCAACCCTCCACTCGACTTCCCTACCTGGGTTTTAGAAGAATCAGCCGCTCTCCAAAATCAAAATAATACAAAATTAAACACACGAATACAAAAAGAAACCCTAAATAGGGCTTCTAACTACCAGCCAATCACAATAGTTCAACTTGCTGCCATTATGGAGACCAACAATAAAATATTAAAAAACCCTATATAATGAAACCCTAAAAACGAAATCTCTATAACTGTTCAAACACTTCGAAAGTAATAATGACCAATCGATCCACAGAGATCTAAGCCTCACTAACGCAAGGAAACAAGATCGAGGAGCAATGAACCACTATTACAAACAAGAGATGTTCAAAACAGGATTAAAGATTCGACGGAGAGATTAGGGTAACCGCCATTAGAGGTTTTTTACCATAGATTAGTTGCTCTCATTATTTTCCACCTGGTAAGAACATCACAGGCACTAGATGGATATATAGGAACAAGATGGGTGAAATTGGTAATATCATAAGGAACAAGGCAAGGTTGGTTGCACAGGGGTATACACAGACTGAAGGGATTGATTATGATGAAACATTTGCACCTGTAGCAAGACTTGAAGCCATCAGAATCTTCTTTGCTTACGCTGCATATATGAACTTCACTGTGTATCAAATGGATGTTAAAAGTGCCTTCCTCAATGGAGATTTGGCTGAATAAGTGTATGTTGAACAGCAAGAAGGATTCGAGAACAGCGAGTTTCCCCCACCATGTGTACATGCTTCACAAAGCAATGTATGGGCTGAAACAGGCTCCAAGGGCATGGTATGAAACGATGTCTACTTTTTTAAATAAAAATAAATTTATCAGGGGTTCCATTGATAAAACACTTTTTACCTTCAAGGATAAAAGTGATTTCATCATTGTACAGATTTATGTGGATGATATCATCTTTGGGTCTACAAATGTTAATCTTAGTAAACGTTTTGCTAAATTAATGACCAAGAAATATGATGAGTATGATGGGTGAATTAACTTAATTTTTGGGTTTTCAAATTAAACAATGTCCTAAAGGAATTTCAATTTGTCAAGAAAAGTATGTTAAAGATTTGCTAAAAAAATTGACTTGGCTGATTGTGCATTAGTGAAATACCCCATGCTTCTACCCAACAATTTGGGCCCTGATGAGTCAGGGGTCTCTGTTAATGAGACTATGTATAGATGCATGATTGGGTCACTCATGTTTCTTACAGCCAGTCACCCCGATATCCAGTTCTCCACATGTCTCTTTGCAAGGTACCAAGCTAACCATAAGGAATCCCATCTAGTGGTTGTTAAGAGAATTTTCAGGTACCTCAAAGGAACAACCTCTCTAGGTCTGTGGTATCCCAAAGAATCACGCTTTAATCTCAAGGCTTATTAAGATTTAGACTATGCTAGGTGCTGCATTGATAAGAAAAGTACCTTAGGGAGCTGTCAAATCCTAGGAGGCAAGTTGGTTGGATGGAGTGCAAAGAAGCAAAACTTTGTGGCTATGTCATCAGCTGAAGCTGAATATGTTGCAGCTACTAGTTGCTGTGCTCAAGTACTTTGGATGAAGAGTCAACTAGCTGACTATAAGATTCTATATGACAAAGTACCCATCTTCTGTAACAATACAAGTGCCATTGCTATCTCAAACAACCCTGTGCTTCACTCCAGAACCAAACACATAGATATAAAGTATCACTTTATCAGGGATCATATTATTAAAGGAGATATTGAGCTGCATTTTGTTCCCACTGAGCTGCAACTAGCTGACTTATTTACAAAGCCTTTGGCTGAACCTTCTTCAACAGGCTAGTTGCTAAGCTGGGTATGCTTAATATCTCAAAGCATGTGGCTGATATTTAATGTGTGTCATTAATGTCTGAATAAATATTAAATGTTTTTCACATGAAACTAGGTAGTTACTTTCCAAGTAAATGCTAAAAACATTCCTAATATTTTATTCACATTTTTTCAATAAACGAGGAGACAAACAGTTTTGAAAGGTCAAAGGACCCACTTGTGTGCAGTCGTTTTCCCACTACGCATTAAATGCGGTTGAATAACTGTTTCAAAATTTTAATATATATATTGTTCCAAGGTTTTTCACCAAACACTTTTATCATTATTCATCATTTGCATCTCTCTCACTAAAATCTCTCTCTAAACCCTTTCACCATCTTCGTTTTCTTCACTCTCGATTCAATGGCGTTTCTAGTACCAAAAGATCTAACGTTACCTTCGAGATGAATGATAGTATCCTCGCCTCTTACAACTCCATTGGATGGCTCAAAGCTCCAAATGACACATACTCATATCTGGTGAACTTTATGAAGAATTGTTATGTAGGAGAAGCGTTCACAAGAAACCCATCTGTTTTCTACCAAGAATACCTTAGGGAATTCTGGTATTTTGTTGAGATCCTTGATGACAACACCATCTCCTTTAACCTCTCATGTAATGAACATCCCTTTGCATTTTCTGTTGCTGATTTTTCCTCTGTGGCTGGGCTAAGACATGGCAAAGAATGCCTGAAATCTGTTGATAAGAAGGCTGTAAAGGACGCTCTTGCCACACTCTTCCCTGTATCTGATGTTAACCCAGCCCTTACACCTGCTGAAGTGGTTCTGAAGTCTCCCATGAAGATCAAGTTTTTCCCACCTATGTGGAGAGTCCTCTTCACTCACATAGTTAAATCCCTGGGTGGTATGCAGGGATCTCAAGATCAATTGGCCTTCAATCATCAAGCCATAGCCTATGGACTAATATGGGGTACAGACATCAACATTAGAAGCATTCTTTTCTCAAACCTTGTTGAACAACTGAAGGGCACCAACCAAGTCAGAGGGAAAAACAATTGCTATGTTCGTTTTCTCTCTCTTATCTTTGAAAGTCTGTTGGGTGATAACTACCACAACTCTGCGCTGACAGCCATGAAGCCTTATCACATAACTGGGGCTATCTACAAAGTGATGGGACCCAATGATGTGCCAACGACTGCTCATATGAAGAATGTTGCTAATAAACAATCATTTATTGTGAAGCCCTTTCTCCCTTCCTCTAAGAAGGTGATTGTAGCTGGTGTGTCTGGTAAGTCAGCGTCTTTGACCTCTAGGCAACACACCACGCTGTCCAAGGAAACAATTGGCCAACAGCCAAAGAAGAAGAAAAACCCATCTTCTTCCAAAACCCAAACCGTTGCTAAGGCCAGGGTTAAGCAGACAGCCACTCCTTCCTCTGGTCCAGAGACTTCTGTGGACACAGAGACAACAGCTGATAAACAACAGGAGTCTAGCGTCTCTACATCAGCAGAGACAACAAGGAACCAACCAAATTCCGCTGATATCTCACAGGTAATCAGTTTATAATTTTTAGAGGTTCACAAGCAGCCACTCTCAAATGTCTGTAGGTGAGAGTGGTGAAGTTAGGGTTATCCTAGACCCATATGAGTCTATGTATGCACTTAGAAATCTCTTAAGACTTATGTACACCCTGTCTTTGCACTAGGGAGTGATTCATTTACGTTTATAAAGCACCCCGATGACCCTGCACCCTCTAGATAGTATTCAGGTAAACAACAACCTGAATACATATATGTCTCGACCTAGAGTAGTTGTACTTCACACAGCCTCTAGGTTCCCTCAGAAAACGAATCCCAAAAGTTTAACTTTTAGGGGGGGGCTGAATCATCATCCTCATCCTTCCTAGGGACAGCGTAATATGACGATCATTAACTACATCTTTTCACAACTAAAAGAGTCCCAAAGGATTTATCCTTTCAGGGGGAGCTGAATCATCACCCTCAGCTTTCCTAGGGGCAGCGTAACAGACGATCTTTACCCATATACAATTCAAAGATAAAAGAGTCCCAAAGGATTTATCCTTTTGGGGGGGGCTGAATAATCACACTCAGCTTTCCTAGGGGCAGCGAATGGCGACCATTAACCTCATTACTTTCACACTTAAAAGAATCCTATTTGGAGTGGTTGAATAAGCATCCTCAACCTCTCTGGGACAGTGAACTGGCGACCATTCCCCTTATCTATTTCCTTGTTACTAACTTACACAAATTGCAGGCTGATGTTGTATAGCCAAATGTAGACTCTCTGGCTACACATGAAGGAGCTGATAATTTGATTTAGGATCAGCCAAAAGAAGATGAGCCCACGCCTGATGTTGAAGAGGATGTGCTTACCTACATTGAAAACCTTTCTGAACCTGAATTGATGCCATATGATGAAATTATCCCTAAGGGGATGATTGAGGAGGAGGATGATGAAGAAGATGAACAACCTTCCATGTCACCACCCACAGCTATGTCCACACCAGCTAGAGAACCAACTTGTAACACCACCAAATTTGTACAACTCAATACAGCGGAAGACTCGTTGGTGTTACGGGATAGCACATTACTCACATCACAGACAACGCTTAAAAATCGCATCGTTTATTAATAAATCATTTCCATTCATAGATATCAGATTTACATAGGTCCCAAGTCATTGTATTTCATACAAGTTTTACAAAGCATTTGAATGGAAACTATTATTTAAGTGTGGGCCATGAATTCTTGTTGTCTTCCCGAGAATTACCTTCAAGTGCCTGAGATAAAACATGTTAAAAGAAAAGGTCAGCGATAACGCCGAGTGAATTCATAGAGTTTAATAAATTACATCAATATAACTTTGGTATAAAAATATTACCAAAAATCATTTCGTACAAGTCATTGTAATAGGCCATAAAGTAGCCAAAGTCATTTTTTATACAAATCCTAATCGAAAATCATAATATAGGCATTTGCCTTAAAAATCATTATACGAGCCAATGTCGTAAAAACATCATACAATACGTTTTATAACGTTGTATAGATTAAATAAAAACCGTTATATGAATATGGTTATATAAAACCAAACACGAACATAATATCAAAAGTATGACCCCGTATTGCTAGTCAAGCAATACATCGTAATTCGGTGCGTATAGCAGTATTTCGTTAATTGGATTATTATAAGCCGCATGACATTGTTACCTTACTAAACCAAACAACGGGTAGCTAGCCCGAAACTCATTTGCCCATCTAAATTAGCGTGTCGTCACAAAGGTCACGCTATGGAAATCTTCTCATACATAAATTCGCTTACCAATCAATGTGGCACGACGGGGATCAACCGTCAAGGCGCGAACTGGGGTGATCGTCCCCAAATAGTACTATTATATGCATAAGCGTCTACCAAATCCCGGTAGTTCACAATTCATGCTAATGGGACTTTTAGTGACATAACCTAACTTTAATAATCCATTTAATTTCATCTATCGGGTCATTTAATCATTTATCAGGTCATACAATCGGGTCATACACTCATTCGGGTCCAAATCAATAAACAAACAATCGGGACAAATGGTGTCCTATTTTATAAAAACAAACATGTTATCTCCCCAGCGGGTTTATAAAAAATTTCATAAAAATATTTAAAAGAGTGCGAGGCTATGAACTCACGTTGATGTGGGAAGGCGGGTCATCGGCAATTCGGACGTACGGTAAGTGCTTCAATCACGGAAACCTAGACAATTAATACTCGTCTTAGACTCATGTCCAATGACTTTATAAAAATAACAATTATGTATACATATGATGATTATATATATATATATATATATATATATATATATATATATATATATATATATATATATATATATATATATATATATATATATATATATATATATATATATATATATATGATGATCAAATGGGTTTATATATTCTCATTCACTCATTTTTGTGTTTATGTATTGATAACTTCTTACTAGTTTACTAGTTTTACCTATTTATGTGTTTTAGGTCCAATAAGCCTATTATAAGTTTATTAACTTGTATTAATCCATTTCATACTTTTATTATCAGTATTTACACTTTACATGTTGGGCCCAAATGGGTTAAGCCCAATAAATAAGTTTATAAGTGTTTTAGCCCATTTTGTTGTATTATTAATCCAATAACCTTAACTTAACTCGTTAATGTCCGTATGTCATATAGTTCGGGTTTTTATCGGTTTTTACTTGTTATATATGTCTATATATCAGTATATGAGTTTATAAAAGTTTACATTAGACGGGTCCAACCGTCTAAGTTTTTTTAACAAAAACGTTAATTTTACGGTAATAGCCGAAAATGTCGTAAAAATCAAGTTTATAGTTTTTATAACTTATAAATATTATTCCACTACCATTTTTACAATTTATCCATTTATTTAACCTTAAACATATTTATATAAATGAAATTCATAAGTTAGTGGGTTTTAATTTCTCATTTTATACTATATAATTTGAGTGCTTATATAATAGTAATAAACATTAATTCATCAAAATCTGATTTTTATTTTCATCTTCACCATTTTTATCATATCTAGAGTTATACAATGAATTAGAAGCTCATTTTTGGATAGCATGAACTTCATATTATGTGCTACAATTAACTTAGTTATAGCTACTGCTCATTTTAAGTTTATCTATGCTTAACAGTCCCTAAAAAACAGCTTATTCAGATTAGCACACTCATCTTGTTTTGATCATATCTCACTCATTATAATGATTCCATTGCATGTCCAACTCTCACATGTGTATACAATCTTGTACTTACTGTAAATGAATTCTACCATGCAAGTTTATCAGTTCAAATTTTGGTTACATACTGTTTTTATACAGCCAACTAATTAATCATGATTTTAGCCTTATTTCTTATGGTTATTAATCTTTTTAAGCATATTTGTCAACACTTGATCCCCACACAACATTTTTATCATCATATATTCATCATATACATATACAACAAGAAAGAAAATAGAAGATTACATAATAAAAAATAACAAGAGGATGAGGAGAACAATCTTATACCACCATGATGATGTAGGTTGTGATCAAAACATGGATTTTGATGGAGAAACTTGTGAATAACCAAGACCATCTTCAAGACCACCATTCTTCAAGAACTCCTTGTGGAAAATCAGCCCCAAGACTCCATGGAAACTCCTCCTTGGATGTTATAATCACCACCAATCAATAGGGCTTCAAAAAGGCTTCAACTTATGTATGAATAACATGAGATTTTGTGGTTAATTTAGATCAAATGGGGTGTTTAAGGTGGTGTTGGACGGCCAAATGAGAGGAAGAAGAGAGAAAATGAGTTGTTTGCATGAGTGAGAAAAGGAGAAACGGTTTTGGAGTTGCTAGCTAGTGGTTTTGTGCATGATTTACTTACTTTGTAAGCTTGGGACAAGTGTAAGTAATCTTGCTTACAACTTGACACCAAGTTGTTGTGGTGTGGTTTTGTAGCCATGGGTTTGTGGGGGTGGGGCAAGTGTCCCACTTGTCTCATCCCCATTTAATTACGGGTACTCCTCGATTCTAGTTTCCTCGATTTGCGTGCCCTCGGGTCGTTTTACGAAAAACGTTTTTATAAATTATGAATCAACGGCACAAAACGAATCTAATAAAAATTGTCTCATCAAAAACGGAGTTCGAAAACGTAAATACGTAATCCTAAGGTTTCCGGTTTAGTCGTAAAGGATGTTAAAATAAAATCGTAAGTCCTAATCTCTTCTCGTAAATTTGTGAGTTTATGAACCAACACAAATTTAAAATCTCAAAATAATATTCACGGATAAATTTATTTTCTGAAATGTCGGACTGTCACCAAAAACGGTGTATGTAAACGTAAGCACGTAACGTAAAATCCTCCGGTTTAGACGTAGTCGATGCTACTTCAAGACGTAAATCCAAATTTCTTCCCAAAAATAAGTGAGTTCATAATTTAACATTAAAATAATGTTTTCAAATAAATATTGAGAATAAAATATCAACCATAAATTGACGGATTGTAACAACATTTACCCCTAAACAGGATCTTTGTCCTCAAAGATCATCTTACTACTCGCTTCTTATAGAGTTAAAGCCATGTGGGTATTTCCTCCACATTCGGTCTTTTCTCACAAGTGTAATTCATTACAATACGCGAGTTTCATCAAACATAACTACGGGATAAGATCAGGCTTAATGTTGACTTACTTTCTCTATCCATGATGTTCACGGGTTTTTGATGAATGCAACTTTTCGCCGATCTAAACATTACTAAGAAACTATCAGATTCTCACTTGATATACATTTTATCTAGTTCGATCTACGAAACATAATTCACGCAGCTCTAGAAGTCCTAAGGTAGATCCAACTTATATGCCTTTCAAACCAATTTTTTTACATCATCTCTATGGTCCCATACAAAGGGGACTTATATCCCATGATCCTTCAGATCATCTATTCATTTTCCATGGTTAAAATTTTTTGGCATAACTTCGCTACCCATCTGGCACTTCAAGATCTACATTTCATATTCGCATAACTTCCTGCCCACTACCGGCAGTTCAATAATCAAATCCTAATTTCAACAATCATTTCAGGTCTCGCGGGTCGAGTATTTTGTAAGGTTAGGTTCGCCATCATAGGAAACCTCAAACCTAAAAGACATGTCCAACTCACAATGGGTGTATGTCGGGTGTCTTTATCTCAACTCCTGCTTACAGATGCTCTAATATAGATCCTAACAAGATTCGATCTCGATACTAACACGATAATTATCAATGATAATCTTTCCAAAGGAAAGCGATTTTACAGTTTATTTCCAATGGTCAATCATTCAACATAGAACAACACTTATAGTATTTTGTATCGTTACTTTACCTCGTCCCTTCGATTGGGGTGGTAAACAGTACTCTCATCAAGGTTCGTTCCCAATGACTTCTGAGCAAATCTCTAGAAATTCGATGCGAAGCGAGGACCTTGATAGAGATGATCGATACAGGCACACCATGTTTACACAACTCTTTTAAATACAAAAGAGTCAATTTCTTCATCAAGAATCTATCATTAACAGGAATGATATTAGTAGATTTGGTTAGTCTGTCGACGATGACCCAAATCGAATCAAATTCAGATGATGACCTTTGCAATAGCTAGACGTTTACTAATGTATGAGGCGATGTCTGCTTTCATAATTTTTCATTAGTACAACTTCTTCAGACAAAGATACATTTAGTCAAAATATCATGAATAGAATACTTATACTTACGAGATGACTACATCTCAAAATCTCCATTTTTAGACAATAACAAGTGGTCTTTAAAACATTTAACGTTATCGGCTTCTCAATTCTAATGGTTCACATTAGCCGCGAACCCCTTTTTATTATCTATATTATCCTTTTTACAATCATTGTTTATTTTTATATCGTTCGGCAATTTATTTTGCACCTTCATTATTAAGGAACATGTCCTAATTGGTTCTTTATCTTTTCTACATAATGTGTCAGTATCTACATTCACTTTCTCCTGATGAAATATATATATAACATGACCGTATTTATTCAGAAATTATTCCTTCATATTTTCTAAGTTTCAGTTTCGTTTCAACTATTATTTTTATCAGTTTTGCTTAATCCGACGTTTAAAGCGTCGATACTTATTACAACTAATTAAATAATGAATATTTAATTTTTATGAAACGTAATTTAAAAATTTTAATTTTCTTAGTTCGACCAATTATAAAACTGTTCAAAATAAATTTGAATTTAATTAATGATTGTAGTGTTTTTGTACCCTTTAGGAAAAGGATGACAAATAGTGGAAGTATTAAGTGTCGGTTTAGGAAAACCGAGCACTAATGACCAAGCAAGATCGTTTCCCAAGGAGGCAAGTGCGTTGTGTTAAGAGTTGATTAATGATGTTTGTGAATATGAACAAGAAGAAAGAAATTAGAAAGGAAAAAAAGAGAGACGGTTACGAAAACGTATTAAAACTATGACGAAGAAAGCGTAAACGTAAAACCGTAAAAACGACAAAAATAAAAATTTAAACCAAAAAATTCCTAAAAATTCCTAAAAATCCCCAATAATATTCTAAGAGTTTACAAAAAATCCAAACTTGCTAAAACCTTTTAATTTATTAAATAATGACTTTTTAATGCTAATTAAAGCCCTAAAAATCACTTTTAATTATTAAAAAGCCCTAAACAAGATTTTATAATTTGTAAACCTCAAAAATATCCTAATTAAGCTAAAAACTATTTTTAAAAAATTTAAAACCAAATTAAACTATTTTTAAGCACTAAAAAACTATTAAAATGTATTAAATCTTAAATTAATTCTAAAAATAATTGAAAAGCCTAAAATATAATAGGAAAGTGACAAAGTTCCTAATTTAATGTCCTTAACCTAGTAAAAATAAAAAAAACTAAAAAAACAAACTTTCTATTTTTACCAATTAAATAATATTAAAATAATACCAAAAATAAAAAGTTTATAAAATAAATTCTAAAAAATTTCTAAAAACTTAAAATAATGTAACTAAGAGAAAAATGAAATTTAAAGTTCCTAAAACCTTTTTTATAATCTTATATTAATTTTTAAAGTTTAATTAAAAACCTAAAATTAAATAAAATTAAAAATAAGAGTTTTTGAAAAGTTAACTAATTGTAAACCTCAAGTTATTAAATTAAAACTTAAAAATTATTTTTCTAGAATTTAAAACTACTTTTTACTATTTTTTTTATTAATTACTAAAATCCGGCTATATAAAAATTAATAAAAAAGAAATAAATAAAAGGAAAAATCAAATCTCATACTAAAAAAAACCTAATCTTAATAAAGATCCTATGAAAAATAAGCTTAGACCAAAAAAACTACTTAAATAAGCCAAAAAGGCAAAAATATGCTACGGCTTATTTAAAAAGCCAAAATAAGAAAAGGTGTTAAAAGGATAACACCTTGAGACTTTAGCAGTAAAAGTCCCAAGGGCGAGCGGTAGTGTGTGGGTGCTTTGGCAGTGGTGGCGCAGGTTCGAGTCCTGGCCACGCCAAAATTTTTGAAATAATTCTTTTTTTCTTTTTTTTTAAACACTTGTTACACAGAAACTTTAACTCACCCAAACACCAATACTCACGTCCAATTTGAGCCTAAAATCCCTCTAATGAAGCAAACAGGTCTCAGACCTGGAATTCTTTATCAGACAATCACTAACACCCAAATACTAACACAAATTCTATCGAAAAAAGAAACACAATCACCAGTCAATATTTAAGCCTAAATTAAACCTGAAGTAATCAACAAGGACTGAGTTTTCTTTCTTTTTATCTGTTCTGTAATGGTGGGCAAATACCCCCTTTGTGTGAACTGATTTGTTCTTGTTGGACAGTTACAAAGCCCCCACTTGCAGTTGGCTTGTGGGGGTGTTTTAAGCAAGAGAAAGTGCAAGAGATAAATACGGACACACAAAAAATATGACTGAAACACTGG
This sequence comes from Glebionis coronaria, assembly GCA_025667525.1. Classification (NCBI taxonomy): domain Eukaryota; kingdom Viridiplantae; phylum Streptophyta; class Magnoliopsida; order Asterales; family Asteraceae; genus Glebionis; species Glebionis coronaria. Next base: position 335,085,288 of record CM046881.1, on the reverse strand, counting down.
CAAGAAATCAATCGTCAAGCAGGTTCAAGCACTTAACGACTTCAAACCAGATCAAACTTCACTGAATCATGCTATAACATATGTAGAACATACGATTTCGAATAAATCAGCAGGCAGAAAACACAAACTCGTCACAAAAGAGAAATGACTGAACACAAGCAAGTAATCTAACAAGCAAGCAGGTTTCAAGCACTTAACTAATTATAACCCAAATCAAAACTTACTTACTAAATCATACAGAAACAATAAATCATTCAAAAACAGTAAGCATACAAAAACGATCAAATCCTAAGGCAATACTAACCACTCAGCAGGTAACTTATATAAACGACCAAATCAGATGCAAATTCAGGCTACTACCAGCTTATGCTACGCAAGTACTCCTAGACAGCATACTGATTGACTTCTCCACCTATCAATCACAAGCTAACATGCATACTCGACACCAATTCTAGCATATACCAATTAAGCCGATGACACCCAAGCAGATTCACTACAAGAAACCAGTATTCTAGACCATTTAAACACGAACATACTAAAACTCAGTAAAGAAAACACGCCAACTTAGGCTAAGATTAAACAATGCAACAAACTTTTATAAAATCCTAAGTGAGCATGTTTTTGTTACCAATTTAAAACAGTTTAAACTAGATTAACAATCCTAAGTACACTTTCTGACTTAAACTATTTAACTAAATTCAAACAACTTAATCAATCCAAAATCAATCCTCAACAAATCAGCAAACTTAATAAGCAAATACCCACAAGAATGATTAAACAATTAGCAAATTAAAATAAATAAAAAGAAAGGAAGAAATGGCGATACCTGCCCTTGTTTGCATCCAACAAGGGCCAGCTAAGCTCCCCTAACCTCAACCAACAACTAGGTGAGGCAGGGGTGTCTTGGACGATAAAATGAGGATGGGGTGGTTCGTTGGGGTTCAACAGCTGAACCGAAGCACCCTGAGTGAAAAGGGAAAGCTGCTAAGAGTAAAATGAAATCCAAGAATCAAGACCTATGGTCTTGATTCAGTAAGTTCACAATATAAATAAATGATTCCACTTTTCTTCTCACAATCTTTACCAAAGTTCTAAAATACTTAACACTTTGAAATTTGTAAATAGATTTAAATGGAAAAAACTTTTACACTCCAATCCACTTACTGATTAATTTAAACAGGAACTTTAACACAAATTTTAAATAACTTAAACTTAAACCATGAACATGAAATTAAAATGGCACTCGGATCAAATTAAAAAACTACAAACTTTTCATTCATAAAAGAGGTTTTTTACATAAAAATCCGAGACAAGGAAAAAAATGGGATACCACAAGTTGGTCCTCATTTATAGATCCCCTCAGATCATTCTAGAATCGAAAATAAAAAGAAACCCTAATCTAATGGATTTCCAACTTTACCCTTGTTTGAAGATGCGAATATGCTGCTTTTTGATCCCATCTTTTGAATATCTTCTTGAAGCCATGTGCAAATTCTTGGATGTTTGTGGTAGACAGGCTGGATCAATCAATCTTGAGCGTTTGATTTCGTTTGGAGGACACGAAATCTTTGAGAGTCGTTGATTCTTCTGGTCTGCCTTTGTCTTTTTGCCAATGGGTGGGGTTTTGGGGACCAGGGAGTGAGAGTGATGGGAGATTAAAAGTGGGTTTTGGTTTAATCCATGATCAATTACTAATCTGGAATAGATTAGGTCTTAATCTTGAATTTTTAGTTTGGGGAAAAAATTAGGGTTTATAGGAAAGAAAGTGTGTTTTGATCTTTTCAGAGTGGGGTTAATGTGTTTAAGGGGAGAAAGAACACGTTTAGTAATAAACGTGTTTATTAACTTAATGGGTCAACCGGGTTGGGGTATGGGTCGTCTTTTGGGTAAATGGGTCGGGTTGATGAGGTGTCAAGTGACGACTGGTGGTAAAGGTTTGTTTGTCTCCCAAAAATGGCCCCCAAGGTTTTCCTTTTTATTCACTTTGTATTAAAACCGCCCAAATCACCTTTCCTTTGTAAATATCTTTGGGAAGTTGTCAGTTTTGGCACAAATATTATAAAGACTTGAAACAAGGACTAAATATGCAAATTCTTCATTTTCCAAGGACTGAATTTGACATGTTTTCAAACTTCAAGGCTTTGACTTGTTGGTTGACTTCTTGGAGGACCATATTTGACAATTTAGATTTGTTGAGGGACTAAATTTGCCAATTCTTCAAAGTTAAGGGTCCTTTTTGTAATTTTGACAAACTTTAGGGACCAAACTTGTAATTATGAAGATACAAGGGTATAAAGTGTCAATTCTTCAAACTTAGAGGACCAATCTTCAATATTCTTCAAATCTTCAAGGGTTTTCTTTAGAAAATTCCTCACTAGGGCTTGGTTCATCGTGCGGCTTCGTTTCCCGTGTTCGTTTTTGCGTGATTCTTGTGATCTTTTGTCATTTTCTCAATATCCATACCTAAAATACATAAGCAACAAACACAAGCATATATTTGGGTATTTTGATGATATTTAATGCATTTTAAGTCCAAAAAGAACGATGAGACCATGTATAAAGGCCGTCTCATCAATTAACAAGATTTTCGTTGATTTATCGAAAATAATTAATAAGATTCGTAAATGTTTGAAAAATCTCTGGTTATACTTTGGTCAAAATTTTCTTAGTTGAAAAGCAAAAATTGTCGTTTCAAATTTCAAGTTATGGTTTAAATGTTTTCCTCAATTCCGCTTAGGTTGGATTAAGGTATGCAGAAACATTTACCCCTAAATAGGAGTTTAGTTAAATGTTTTGGTTATAAGGGAATGATCCCTTAAAAATATTTTGTTAAACCATTTGTCAAAATATATTTGCACTTTCTTTTTAGTAAAGCCAAAAGTCTTAAAAGGGCTCTTAATTTTTAAAGAGTCAATATAGATTCCATTATCTTTTAATCACACGGTCAGTTAATGTAAATGATTAAGTCTTAAATCACATGTTAAATATTCAAGATACAAGTTTTTATTATTCGGCCAATTCAGGGCAATGTATAATTAATTATTAACTTCTTCTTATTCTTATAAACAAACAAATGGTCCTTAATGATCACGAGTATGAATTTATCAAATTACAGCCTACACACGAGATTCACCAAATTTATGAATACTACATGTGCATTGGTCAATCCAAACGACATCACGTGAAACTCATAATATTCATTACAAGTTCTGGATGTAGTGATTGGAACAGATAATCTTTTTCGCAGATGCGAAGTTGATGATAACCATGCCATGGATCAAATCTTTAGAACATACGCTAGAACCTTGTAAATGATCGAACAAATCTTCCATTTCGAATCATGGATATCGTTTTCGATCGTCAATTTACTCAGTTCACAGTAATCTATAAATATAAGGAATGATAACACCATAGCTCTTCATGATGACGAGCTCGGTAGAATAAAATCTTTCTCCGACAACTCTCTCAGTTGTATGGTAATTCCTTTAATTCAGATGGTGCTGACGTACAGTGCACACGCCAAAGGTGCAGCACCGGGAATATAATCAATACCAAATTCAATTTGCCTTAATGGCGAAAGTCTAGGTAATTCACCAATAAATACCTCCTAAAGTTTCAGATAACAGAAACATCTTTTAATAAATTCATATTAGGTTCCTTGTAGATTATAATATCTATGACTAATTCACAACCATTCATGGTATAATTTCAAGTCTAAATGCAGGATATGGTCATCCATCAAGAATTATTTAGATCACTTTTGATAATCAACATCTTATCTTTTAAGGGAATTCTACTCGAGTTCCCATCAATTAAGACAATGTCGTCATGTCATAATCAATCAATCCATTCTACTGGCACTATCAACTTTCCAGTTTTATTGCCGTCGATAAGATGTGAACTTCTCAAAAGACTAATAATAACTCATAATCCTTCACAAATTCAAGGATATCAGGAGACATAACTACCATTAAAAGAGTAAGGTCAACGCATAATCTGCGCGAGAGAATTTCAAATCAGATACAGACGAAAACATTTAACGAATATGAATATATACTATGTTTTCATAATTTGAGTACGCATTCGAAAGCTCCTCGGATCGTTACCCAGGTCACTGAAATGAAATCAAATCAAAAGGAATGATAGGAATGTCGATACATCCAGTCGGGTATCAACACTCGGTAATCAGATACTTCTTCACAGAATCTCACCACGGGAGAATTGGATAAGGAGGGGAATATCAATTGTCAATAAAGACAATTTTTACAGATGAGTAAATTCAACTCAGAAGAATAAATAGTACGGGCACATATGTAGGTGTCCCTATCAATATGTCCCTATTTTTCACTTCTTGCAGATCTCACAAAATTTCAATCCTTCACAATTCCAAGGAAAATGTAATGTTTATTAACAATTTTATGGTGACTACTAATCAGCCTTGCATGGTCCATTCTAAATTGTATGTAGGCGCGCAACTATATACAATTTCAAGATTTACGATGCAATACTCAGTTCGTCAAAATTTTATCATCATGTTTATAATAAAAACATTTTCATGCTTAATTCTTAAATAAGAATAAAAAATATATTTACGAAGATTTTCTTTGTTATGGGAATAATTAAGTTTCCAAAGCGTTTCTTAAACAACTTCATTTTGATATCAATCACTTATAAATCTCACTTTAAATAATCCTTATAGTGATGAAAATTCAATTTTTCTCAAAGGATACTGTTTTAACTTTATAAAAACAATGAGTGATCTGCAAAAGAGTGATGAAAAGTCGTTCACCAAGAACTAACTACAATATAATAGGAAATGAGCTTAGCCAATTAATCATGAGGTTCATGACCTCAATGGCACTCAAAAGAATAATCAACAACGTAACTCAAATCAAGATGAGTACTTGTTCAATGGTTGCATCACTAATGCGAGCACTAGGATGAAGCAATAAAAGATAGATAATATCGATACATGTAGGATTTAGCAATCAAAGGTAGTCTTTCCATTAATCACAAACAAGTCAAAATTGTACCGTAACACATTACGTGTCACTATGTCATACAGTTCTCATAACTCATCCTACCAACTGATGTCTCAGTTAAGTTAGGGATTTTTAAAAGATACCACAATGAATACTAATCTACAAGAGTCATAATTGTTCCACATGTCCCGAAAGATCCATCGGTCCCAATTCAGAAGAAGATTTCTTCAATTTATTTATTGGACACTAGGCATCCTCATTAGTGGACAATGGCCTAGGAACAACCCTTAACACGAACCAACAATATTTAAAACCTTATAATTCAATCACACATGACTTAATGACTTCCTCTTAACAGTTTCATATTCCCTAAAAGTTAAATTTTACTTTTCAAGTTTCAATCAACTTATACTCAATTCGATATCTTACCTCATTCTCCAATACTTTCAATCTTTATTCCTAGACCTTAATAGGGCAATAAAAGCTCGATATGAACAACACTTAATTTCTAATCCTATAACTCTTACAACAATAGTTATCAAATGAGTCACTAGTATGAGATGACTCATACATTCAATTAGACTTCTCGGAAAGGTATTAGTGGCATGAGGCTTTTGGGTAATGGTTCCAATAACAGCCTCAAGTGCAACGTTCACCCTTTCGATTTCAAATTTAAGAATTGGGTGACAACGAATCAGATGACATCTTTCTAGGTGGTAATGGTTTTGTCCAACTCCACTCTATAAGTAAAGATCGTCATGACTTCGATATCACATTTAATCTCGCCAATTCTTCTTTAATATCACAATCAACTAATATTAACGTTTCTACGAATATCAACCATTTTGTTGGGATCATAATTATCCACAACTTGGTTTAGATCTAGGATAGCTAGAATTCCTACGAGAATAGCTTCGATTAATTTACTAGGGGATTTAGGGTTTCTTGTGACAATCTACGTCGTATAAATACCTCGTATAAATATCAAAATAATCATCAAACAATCATGTAATAAAATTACATCATATATATATATATATATATAACCCAAGTTATATATATATATATTAAAATAACACTTCTCAGTCTGGCCTTGTTGGTAACTCGGGAATTCTTTGGCACCGTTATAGTCAAAAGATTTTTAGACATTTTTAGAAAAATGTTTATAGTTAAAAGATTTTGAAATGTTTTATTCAAAACCTTAGTTTTAAAAATCATTCGTTCTCTATAACGAGAGCTCTGGTACCAAACTGTAACACCCCCAAATTTGTACAACTCACTACAGCGGAAGACTCGTTGGTGTTACGGGATAACACATTACTCACATCACAGACAACGCTTAAAAATCGCGTCGTTTATTAATAAATCATTTCCATTCATAAATATCAGATTTACATAGGTCCCAAGTCATTGTATTTCATACAAGTTTTACAAAGCATTTGAATGAAAACTATTATTTAAGTGCAGGCCATGAATTCTTGTTGTCTTCCCGAGAATTACCTTCAAGTACCTGAGATAAAACATGTTAAAAGAAAAGGTCAGCGATAACGCCGAGTGAATTCATAGAGTTTAATAAATTCCATGAATATAACTTTGGTATAAAATTATTACCAAAAATCATTTCGTACAAGTCATTGTAATAGGCCATTAAGTAGCCAAAGTCATTTTTTATACAAATCCTTATCGAAAATCATAATATAGGCATTTGCCTTAAAAATCATTATACGAGCCAATGTCGTAAAAAAATCATACAATATGTTTTATAACGTTGTATAGATTAAATAAAAACCGTTATATGAATATGGTTATATAAAACCAAAACACGAACATAATATCAAAAGTATGACCCCGTATTGCTAGTCAGGCAATACATCGTAATTTGATGCGTATAGCAGTATTTCGTTAATTGGATTATTATAAGCCGCATGACATTGTTACCTTACTAAACCAAACAACGGGTAGCTAGCCCGAAACTCATTTGCCCATCTAAATTAGCGTGTCGTCACAAAGGTCACGCTATGGAAATCTTCTCATACATAAATTCGCTTACCAATCAATGTGGCACGACGTGGATCAACCGTCAAGGCGCGAACTGGGGTGATCGTCCCCAAATAGTACTATCATATGCATAAGCATCTACCAAATCTCGGTAGTTCACAATTCATGCTAATGGGACTTTTAGTGACATAACCTAACTTTAATAATCCATTTAATTTCATCTATCGGGTCATTTAATCATTTATCGGGTCATACAATCATTCGGGTCCAAATCAATAAACAAACAATAGGGACAAATGGTGTCCTATTTTATAAAAACTAACATGTTATCTCCCTCGTGGGTTTATAAAACATTTCATAAAAATATTTAAAAGAGTGCGAGGCTATGAACTCACGCTGATGTGGGAAGGCGGGTTATCGGCAATTCGGACGTACGGTACGTGCTTCAATCACGGAAACCTAGACAATTAATACTCGTCTTAGACTCATGTCCAATGACTTTATAAAAGTAAAAATTATGTATACATATGATCATTATATATATATATATATATATATATATATATATATATATATATATATATGTATGATGATCAAGTGGGTTTATATATTCTCATTCACTTATTTTTGTGTTTATGTATTGATAACTTCTTACTAGTTTACTAGTTTTACCTATTTACGTGTTTTAGGTCCAATAAGCCTATTATAAGTTTATTAACTTGTATTAATCCATTTCATACTTTTATTATCAGTATTTACACTTTACATGTTGAGCCCAAATGGGTTAAGCCCAATAAATAAGTTTATAAGTGTTTTAGCCCATTTTGTTGTATTATTAGTCCAATAACGTTAACTTAACTCGTTAATGTCCGTATGTCATATAGTTCGGGTTTTTATCGGTTTTTACTTGTTATATATGTCTATATATCAGTATATGAGTTTATAAAAGTTTACATTAGACGGGTCCAACCATCTAAGTTTTATTTAACAAAAACGTTAATTTTACGGTAATAGCCGAAAAAGTCGTAAAAATCAAGTTTATAGTTTTTATAACTTATAAATATTATTCCACTACCATTTTTATAATTTATCCATTTATTTAACCTTATATATATTTATATAAATGACATTCATAAGTTAGTGGGTTTTAATTTCTCATTTTATACTATATAATTTGAGTGCTTATATAATAGTAATAAACATTAATTCTTCAAAATCTGATTTTTATTTTCATCTTCACCATTTTTATCATATCTAGAGTTATACAAAAAATTAGAAGCTCATTTTTGGATGGCATGAACTTCATATTATGTGCTACAATTAACTTAGTTATAGCTACTGCTCATTTTAAGTTTATCTATGCTTAACAGTCCCTACAAAACAACTTATTCAGATTAGCACACTCATCTTGTTTTGATCATATCTCACTCATTATAATGATTCCATTGCATGGCCAACTCTCACATGTGTATAACATCTTGTACTTACTGTAAATGAATTCTAACATGCAAGTTTATCAGTTGAAGTTTTGGTTACATACTGTTTTTATACAGCCAACTAATTAATCATGATTTTAGCCTTATTTCTTATGGTTATTAATCTTTTTAAGCATATTTATCAACACTTAATCCCTACACAACATTTTTATCATCATATATTCATCATATACATATACAAAAAGAAATAAAATACAAGATTACATAATAAAAAATAACAAGAGGATGAGGAGAACAATCTTTATACCACCATGATGATGTAGGTTGTGATAAAAACATGGATTTTGATGGAGAAACTTGTGAATAACCAAGACCATCTTCAAGACCACCATTCTTAAAGAACTCCTTGTGGAAAATAAGCCCCAAGACTCCATAGAAACTCCTCCTTGGATGTTATAATCACCACCAATCAATAGGGCTTCAAAAGGGCTTCAACTTATGTATGACTAACATGAGATTTTGTGGTTAATTTAGATCAAATGGGGTGTTTAAGGTGGTGGTGGGACGGCCAAATGAGAGGAAGAAGAGAGAAAATGAGTTGTTTGCATGAGTGAGAAAAGGAGAAATGGTTTTGGAGTTGCTAGCTAGTGGTTTTGTGCATGATTTGCTTACTTTGTAAGCTTGGGACAAGTGTAAGTAATCTTGCTTACAACTTGACACCAAGTTGTTGTGGTGTGGTTTTGTAGCCGTGGGTTTGTGGGGGTGGGGCAAGTGTCCCACTTGTCTCATCCCCATTTAATTACGGGTACTCCTCGATTCTAGTTTCCTCGATTTGCGTGACCTCAGGTCGTTTTACGAAAAACGCTTTTATAAATTATGAATCAATGACACAAAACGAATCTAATAAAAATTGTCTCATCAAAAACGGAGTTCAAAAACGTAAATGTGTAATCCTAAGGTTTCCGGTTTAGTCGTAAAGGATGTTAAAATAAAATCGTAAGTCCTAATCTCTTCTCGTAAATTTGTGAGTTTATGAACCAACACAAATTTAAAATCTCAAAATAATATTCACGGATAAATTTATTTTCTGAAATATCGGACTGTCACCAAAAACGGTGTATGTAAACGTAAGCACGTAACGTAAAATACTCCGGTTTAGACGTAGTCGATGCTACTTCAAGACGTAAATCCAAATTTCTTCCCAAAAATAAGTGAGTTCATAATGTAACATTAAAATAATGTTTTCAAATAAATATTAAGAATAAAATATCAACCATAAATTGACGGATTGTCACAGCATTTACCCCTAAACAGGATCTTTGTCCTCAAAGATCATCTTACTACTCGCTTCTTATAGAGTTAAAGCCATGTGGGTATTTCCTCCACATTCGTCTTTTCTCACAAGTGTAATTCATTACAATACGCGAGTTTCATCAAACATAACTACGGGAATAAGATCAGGCTTAATGTTGACTTACTTTCTCTATCCATGATGTTCACGGGTTTTTGATGAATGCAACTTTTCTCCGATCTAAACATTACTAAGAAACTATCATATTCTCGCTTGATATACATTTTATCAAGTTCGATCTACGAAACATAATTCACGCAGCTCTTGAAGTCCTAAGGTAGATCCAACTTATATGCCTTTCAAACCAATTATTTTACATCATCTCTATGGTCCCATACAACGTGGACTTATATCCCATGATCCTTCAGATCATCTATTCATTTTCCATGGTTAAAATTTTTTGGCATAACTTCGCTACCCATCTGGCACTTCAAGATCTACATTTCATATTCACATAACTTCCTGCCCACTACCGGCAGTTCAATAATCAAATCCTAATTTCAACAATCATTTCAGGTCTCGCGGGTCGAGTATTTTGTAAGTTTAGGTTCGCCATCATAGGAAACCTCAAACCTAAAAGACATGTCCAACTCACAATGGGTGTATGTCGGGTGTCTTTATCTCAACTCCTGCTTACAGATGTTCTAATATAGATCCTAACAAGATTCGATCTCGATACTAACACGATAATTATCAATGATATCTTTCCAAAGGAAAGCGATTTTTACTGTTTATTACCAATGGTCAATCATTCAACATAGAACAAAACTTATAGTATTTTGTATCGTTACTTTATCTCGTCCCTTCGATTGGGGTGGTAAACTGTACTCTCATCAAGGTTCGTTCCCAATAACTTCTGAGCAAATCTCTAGAAATTCGATGCGAAGCGAGGATCTTGATAGAGAAGATCGATACAGGCACACCATGTTTACACAACTCTTTTAAATACAAAAGAGTCAATTTCTTCATCAAGAATCTATCATTAACAGGAATGATATTAGTAGATTTGGTTAGTCTGTCGACGATGACCCAAATCGAGTCAAATTCAGATGATGACCTTTGCAATAGCTAAACGTTTACTAATGTATGAGGCGATGTCTGCCTTCATAATTTTTCATTAGTACAACTTCTTCAGACAAAGATACATTTAGTCAAAATATCATGAATATAATACTTATACTTACGAGATGACTACATCTCAAAATCTCCATTTTTAGACAATAACAAGTGGTCTTTAAAATATTTAACGCTATCGGCTTCTCAATTCTAATGGTTCACATTAGCCGCGAACCCCTTTTTATTATCTATATTATCCTTTTTACAATCATTGTTTATTTTCATATCGTTCGGCAATTTATTTTGCACCTTCATTATTAAGGAACATGTCCTAATTGGTTCTTTATCTTTTCTACATTATGTGTCAGTATCTACATTCACTTTCTCCTGATGAAATATATATAACATGACCGTATTTATTCAGAAATTATTCTTTCATATTTTCTAAGTTTCAGTTTCGTTTCAGCTATTATTTTTATCAGTTTAGCTTAATCCGACGTTTAAAGCGTCGATAATTATTACAACTAATTAAATAATAAATATTTAATTTTTATGAAACGTAATCTAAAAATTTCAATTTTCTTAGTTCGGCCAATTATAAAAATGTTCAAAATAAATTTGAATTTAATTAACAAGATTTTCATTGATTTATCAAAAATAAGTAATAAGATTCGTAAATGTTTGAAAAATCTCTGGTTATACTTTGGTCAAAATTTTCTTAGTTGAAAAGCAAAAATTGTCGTTTCAAATTTCAAGTTATGGTTTAAATGTTTTCCTCAATTCCGCTTAGGTTGCCTTAAGGTATGCAGAAACATTTACCCCTAAGCAGGAGTTTAGTTAAATGTTTTGGTTATAAGGGAATGATCCCTTAAAAATCTTTTGCTAAACCATTTGTCAAAATATATTTGCACTTTCTTTTTAGTAAAGCCAAAAGTCTTAAAAGGGCTCTTAATTTTTAAAGAGTCAATATAGATTCCATTATCTTTTAATCACACAGTCAATTAATGTAAATGATTAAGTCTTAAATCACATGTTAAATATTCAAGATACAGGTTTTTATTATTCGGCCAATTCAGGGCAATGTATAATTACTTATTAACTTCTTCTTATTCTTATAAACAAACAAATGGTCCTTAATGATCACGAGCATGAATTTATCAAATTACAGCCTACACACGAGATTCACCAAATTTATGAATACTACATGTGCATTGGTCAATCCAAACGACATCACGTGAAACTCATAATGTTGATTACAAGTTCTGGATGTAGTGATTGGAACAAATAATCTTTTTCGCAGATGCGAAGTTGATGATAACCATGCCATGGATCAAATCTTTAGAACATACGCTAGAACCTTGTAAATGATCGAACAAATCTTCCATTTCGAATCATGGATATCATTTTCGATCGTCAATTTACTCAGTTCACAGTAATCTATAAATATAAGGAATGATAACACCATAGCTCTTCATGATGACGAGCTCGGTAGAATAAAATCTTTCTCCGACAACTCTCTCAGTTGTATGGTAATTCCTTTAATTCAGATGGTGCTGACGTACAGTGCACACGCCACAGATGCAGCACCGGAAATATAATCAATACCAAATTCAATTTGCCTTAATGGCGAAAGTCTAGGTAATTCACCAATAAATACCTCCTAAAGTTTCAGATAACAGAAACATCTTTTAATAAATTCATATTAGGCTCCTTCTAGATTATAATATCTATGACTAATTCACAACCATTCATGGTATAATTTCAAGTCTAAATGCAGGATATGGTCATCCATAAAAAATTATTTAGATCACTTTTGATAATGAACGTCTTATCTTTTAAGGGAATTCTACTCGAGTTCCCATCAATTAAGACAATGTCGTCATGTCATAATCAATCAATCCATTCTACTGGCACTATCAACTTTCCAGTTTTATTACCGTCTGTAAGATGTGAACTTCTCAAAAGACTAATAATAACTCATAATCCTTCACAAATTCAAGGATATCAGGAGACATAACTACCATTAAAAGAGTAAGGTCAACACATAATCTGCGTGAGAGAATTTCAAATCAGATACAGACGAAAACATTTAACGAATATGAATATATCCTATGTTTTCATAATTTGAGTACGCATTCGAAAGCTCCTCGGATCGTTACCCAGGTCACTCAAATGAAATCAAATCAAAAGGAATGATAGGAATGTCGATACATCCAGTCGGGTATCAACACTCGGTAATCAGATACTTCTTCAAAGAATCTCACCACGGGAGAATTGGATAAGGAGGGGAATATCAATTGTCAATAAATACAATTTTTACAGATGAGTAAATTCAACTCAGAAGAATAAATAGTACGGGCACATATGTAGGTGTCCCTATCAATATGTCCCTATTTTCACTTCTTGCAGATCTCACAAAATTTCAATCCTTCACAATTCCAAGGAAAATGTAATATTTATTAACAATTTTATGGTGACTACTAATCAGCCTTGCATGGTCCATTCTAAATTGTATGTAGGCGCGCAACTATATACAATTTCAAGATTAACGATGCAATACTCGGTTCGTCAAAATTTTATCATCATGTTTATAATAAAAACATTTTCATGCTTAATTCTTAAATAAGAATCAAAAATATACTTACAAAGATTTTATTTGTTATGGGAATAATTAAGTTTCCAAAGCGTTTCATAAACAACTTCATTTTGATATCAATCACTTATAAATCTCCCTTTAAATAATCCTTATAGTGATGAAAATTCAATTTTTTTCAAAGGATACTGTTTCAACTTTATAAAAACAATGAGTGATCTGCAAAAGAGTGATGAAAAGTCGTTCACCAAGAACTAACTACAATATAATAGGAAATGAGCTTAGCCAATTAATCATGAGGTTCATGACCTCAATGGCACTCAAAAGAATAATCAACAACGTAACTCAAATCAAGATCAGTACTTGTTCAATGGTTGCATCACTAATGCGAGCACTAGGATGAAGCAATAAAAGATAGATAATATCGATACATGTAGGATTTAGCAATCAAAGGTAGTCTTTTCATTAATCACAAACAAGTCAAAATTGTACCATAACACATTACGTGTCACTATGTCATACAATTCTCATAACTCATCCTACCAACTGATGTCTCAGTTAAGTTAGGGATTTTTAAAAGATACCACAATGAATACTAATCTACAAGAGTCATAGTTGTTCCACATGTCCCGAAAGATCCATCGGTCCCAATTCAGAAGAAGATTTCTTCAATTTATTTATTGGACACTAGGCATCCTCATTAGTGGACAATGGCCTAGGAACAACCCTTAACACAAACCAACAATCATTTAAAACCTTATAATTTAATCACACAGGACTTAATGACTTCCTCTTAACAGTTTCATATTCCCTAAAAGTTAAATTTTACTTTATTCAAGTTTCAATCAACTTATACTCAATTCGATATCTTACCTCATTCTCCAATACTTTCAATCTTTATTCTTAGACCTTAATAGGGCAATAAAAGCTCGATATGAACAACACTTAATTTCCAATCCTATAACTCTTACAACAATAGTTATCAAATGAGTCACTAGTATGAGATGACTCATACATTCAATTAGACTTCTCGGAAAGGTATTAGTGGCATGAGGCTTTTGGGTAATGGTTCCAATAACAGCCTCAAGTGCAAGGTTCACCCTTTCGATTTCAAATTTAACAATTGGGTGACAACGAATCAGATGACATCTTTCTAGGTGGTAATGGTTTTGTCCAACTCCACTCTATAAGTAAAGATCGTCATGACTTCGATATCACATTTAATCTCGCCAATTCTTCTTTAATATCACAATCAACTAATATTAACGTTTCTACGAATATCAACCATTTTGTTGGGATCATAATTATCCACAACTTGGTTTAGATCTAGGATAGCTAGAATTACTACGAGAATAGCTTCGATTAATTTACTAGGGGATTTAGGGTTTCTTGTGACAATCTACGTCGTATAAATACCTCGTATAAATATCAAAATAATCATCAAACAATCATGTAATAAAATTACATCATATATATATAATCCAAGTTATATATATATATATTAAATAACACTTCTCAGTCTGGCCTTGTTGGTAACTCGGGAATTCTTCGGCACCGTTATAGTCAAAAGATTTTTAGACATTTTTAGAAAAATGTTTATAGTTAAAAGATTTTGAAATGTTTTATTCAAAACCTTAGTTTTAAAAATCTTTCGTTCTTTATAACGAGAGCTCTGGTACCAAACTGTAACACCTCCAAATTTGTACAACTCAATACAGCGGAAGACTCGTTGGTGTTACGGGATATCACATTACTCACATCACAGACAACGCTTAAAAATCGCGTCGTTTATTAATAAATCATTTCCATTCATAAATATAAAATTTACATAGGTCCCAAGTCATTGTATTTCATACAAGTTTTACAAAGCATTTGAATGGAAACTATTATTTAAGTGCGGGTCATGAATTCTTGTTGTCTTCCCGAGAATTACCTTCAAGTACCTGAGATAAAACATGTTAAAAGAAAAGGTCAGCGATAACGCCGAGTGAATTCATAGAGTTTAATAAATTCCATCAATATAACTTTGGTATAAAATTATTACCAAAAATCATTTCGTACAAGTCATTGTAATAGGCCATAAAGTAGCCAAAGTCATTTTTTATACAAATCCTTATCGAAAATCATAATATAGGCATTTGCCTTAAAAATCATTATACGAGCCAATGTCGTAAAAACATCATACAATACGTTTTATAACGTTGTATAGATTAAATAAAAACCGTTATATGAATATGGTTATATAAAACCAAAACACGAACATAATATCAAAAGTATGACCACGTATTGCTAGTCAGGCAATACATCGTAATTCGGTGCGTATAGCAGTATTTCGTTAATTGGATTATTATAAGCCGCATGACATTGTTACCTTACTAAACCAAACAACGGGTAGCTAGCCCGAAACTCATTTGCCCATCTAAATTAGCGTGTCGTCACAAAGGTCACACTATGGAAATCTTCTCATACATAAATTCGCTTACCAATCAATGTGGCACGACGGGGATCAACCGTCAAGGCGCGAACTGGGGTGATCGTCCCCAAATAGTACTATTATATGCATAAGCGTCTACCAAATCCCGGTAGTTCACAATTCATGCTAATGGGACTTTTAGTGACATAACCTAACTTTAATAATCCATTTAATTTCATCTATCGGGTCATTTAATCATTTATCGGGTCATACAATCGGGTCATACAATCATTCGGGTCCAAATCAATAAACAAACAATAGGGACAAATGGTGTCCTAGTTTATAAAAACTAACATGTTATCTCCCTCGCGGGTTTATAAAACATTTCATAAAAATATTTAAAAGAGTGCGAGGCTATGAACTCACGTTGATGTGGGAAGTCGGGTTATCGGCAATTCGGCCGTACGGTACGTGCTTCAATCACGGAAACCTAGACAATTAATACTCGTCTTAGACTCATGTCCAATGACTTTATAAAAGTAACAATTATGTATACATATGATGATTATATATATATATATATATATATATATATATATATATATATATATATATATATATATATATATATATATATATATATATATATATATATATATATATATATATATATATATATATATATATATATATATATATATATATATATATATATATATATATATATATATATATATATATATATATATATATATATACATATGATGATCAAGTGGGTTTATATATTCTCATTCACTCATTTTTGTGTTTATGTATTGATAACTTCTTACTAGTTTACTAGTTTTACCTATTTACGTGTTTTAGGTCCAATAAGCCTATTATAAGTTTATTAACTTGTATTAATCCATTTCATACTTTTATTATCAGTATTTACACTTTACATGTTGGGCCCAAATGGGTTAAGCCCAATAAATAAGTTTATAAGTGTTTTAGCCCATTTTGTTGTATTATTAGTCCAATAACGTTAACTTAACTCGTTAATGTACGTATGTCATATAGTTCGGGTTTTTATCGGTTTTTACTTGTTATATATGTCTATATATAAGTATATGAGTTTATAAAATTTTACATTAGACGGGTCCAACCGTCTAAGTTTTATTTAACAAAAACGTTTATTTTACGGTAATAGCCGAAAAAGTCGTAAAAATCAAGTTTATAGTTTTTATAACTTATAAATATTATTCCACTACCATTTTTATAATTTATCCATTTATTTAACCTTATACATATTTATATAAATGAAATTCATAAGTTAGTGGGTTTTAATTTCTCATTTTATACTATATAATTTGAGTGCTTATATAATAGTAATAAACATTAATTCTTCAAAATCTGATTTTTATTTTCATCTTCACCATTTTATCATATCTAGAGTTATACAAAGAATTAGAAGCTTATTTTTGGATGGCATGAACTTCATATTATGTGCTACAATTAACTTAGTTATAGCTACTGCTCATTTTAAGTTTATCTATGCTTAACAGTCCCTACAAAACAGCTTATTCAGATTAGCACACTCATCTTGTTTTGATCATATCTCACTCATTATAATGATTCCATTGCATGGCCAACTCTCACATGTGTATAACATCTTGTACTTACTGTAAATGAATTCTACCATGCAAGTTTATCAGTTCAAGTTTTGGTTACATACTGTTTTTATACAGCCAACTAATTAATCATGATTTTAGCCTTATTTCTTATGGTTATTAATCTTTTTAAGCATATTTATCAACACTTGATCCCCACATAACATTTTTATCATCATATATTCATCATATACATATACAAAAAGAAAGAAAATACAAGATTACATAATCAAAAATAACAAGAGGATGAGGAGAACAATCTTTATACCACCATGATGATGTAGGTTGTGATCAAAACATGGATTTTGATGGAGAAACTTGTGAATAACCAAGACCATCTTCAAGACCACCATTCTTCAAGAACTCCTTGTGGAAAATCAGCCATAGAAACTCCTCCTTGGATGTTATAATCACCACCAATCAATAGGGCTTCAAAAGGGCTTCAACTTATGTACGAATAACATGAGATTTTGTGGTTAATTTAGATCAAATGGGGTGTTTAAGGTGGTGGTGGGACGGCCAATTGAGAGGAAGAAGAGAGAAAATGAGTTGTTTGCATGAGTGAGAAAAGGAGAAATGGTTTTGGAGTTGCTAGCTAGTGGTTTTGTGCATGATTTGCTTACTTTGTAAGCTTGGGACAAGTGTAAGTAATCTTGCTTACAACTTGACACCAAGTTGTTGTGGTGTGGTTTTGTAGCCGTGGGTTTGTGGGGGTGGGGCAAGTGTCCCACTTGTCTCATCCCCATTTAATTACGGGTACTCCTCGATTCTAGTTTCCTCGATTTGCGTGCCCTCGGGTCGTTTTATGAAAAATGTTTTTATAAATTATGAATCAACGGCACAAAATGAATCTAATAAAAATTGTCTCATCAAAAACGGAGTTCGAAAACGTAAATACGTAATCCTAAGGTTTCCGGTTTAGTAGTAAAGGATGTTAAAATAAAATCGTAAGTCCTAATCTCTTCTCGTAAATTTGTGAGTTTATGAACCAACACAAATTTAAAATCTCAAAATAATATTCACGGATAAATTTATTTTCTGAAATGTCGGAATGTCACCAAAAACGGTGTATGTAAACGTAAGCACGTAGTAAAATCCTCCGGTTTAGACGTAGTCGATGCTACTTCAAGACGCAAATCCAAATTTCTTCCCAAAACTAAGTGAGTTCATAATCTAACATTAAAATAATGTTTTCAAATAAATATTGAGAATAAAATATCAACCATAAATTGACGGATTGTCACACAACTCCTCCTCCAAAAGAAGCTGTTTTGACTCCTACCTCAGCTACATCTGTCACAAAGGAGTTTAACAGCGTTGTGTATGATCCCACATCAGAGTTTCTGTTGTTTGATCAGCCACAACAAAATTTTTTTGATCTTTTTCCTAGGGAAGATGACTATGAGCATCAAAGCCTGAACATTCATGGTTTGAGGCCCTATCATCATGCTTTAGACATTGAACGCCTGTCAAGAAAGTTAGATAAAATTGGATCTGAAATGCATTCCTTCACTGTCAGTTTCCCAAGATCATTTCCCAAGTTGTTAAAGAAGCCATCACTGAACCCATCCAAGATGGCACAAGAAAAGGAGTTTCCCAGGGACTTAGTCACGTATCCACTCGCATCAAAGATACCATCATTAAAGAAGTCCATGACATGCTTTCAGCCCATGAGTTGGTGTTGCACAAAGAATTTGAGGCTGTGTGCAACAGGCAAAAACGTCACTCTACCTATTTGGCTAGGCATGTTGATTGCTCTGTGAATCGCAACTGCAACAGGCTTCTCAGAATTGCCAGAGGATCAAGGAACAGGAAAAAGAAAATGGCCACATCAGTTGAACAGGTTGCTAGATACCTCCAGTCATGTTCAGCCAAGCGTCTCAAGAGACAGGCTCAACGTGGGGGGGGGGGGGGGGGGGGGAGAAAGCTGACATTCTAAAACTAGAACCTGTCAACACCACCACAGGTACAACTGAAAATCCCATTGCTCTCCAAGTCATTACACCAATCACTGTACCTGATGATGATGATGTAAGTAAGGGGGAGCAACAAGACAACAAAGCAGTTGATTCATTAAATTCCCTGTGCTTGGATAACACCAATAAGGTTGTGGATGATGGTGAACCAAAAGCTAAGAAACTCAAATTCACTGTAAGCTCCCTACCTAAAGTTGTTCAAGACGAAGCTCAGCTAGCATTTTTGAAATAAGCTGAAGAGATGAAGAAAGCAAGTGAAGAATCCTCTGTCTCGAAGAAATGGAAAGAAATAGTTATGGTAGACACAAACGCCAAACTAAAGAAAATATTTGCGATGCTAGAGACAGGAGGATCCACTACCAAAATCTCTGAATTCTCAACTTTCAAAGTAGCTGATGAAAAACCCTTAACAGTTGAAGAAATTGAGAAACAGGCACTTGAGTTTAAACGATTGAATGAAATCAAGAAAGCCAAAGAGCTGGATGAAGCCAAGTTGAAAGCTATGTCTCCTCAACTCAAAGAGGAGCAAAGGCAAAGGCTAAGGGAAATGGAGATGAAACACACAGAGGCTCTGAAAAAGGTAAAGGCTGACTATGATGCATGCGTTAACAAAAGATATGCTCCAGGCACAATTACCAAGTTTAAATACATAGTTAATAAATCAACTCATACCACACAAGTGGTTATTTGGAGAGATAATCAACAGGCCAACATGGATGTATTTGAGGATTTCAAGCTTAAGACACTTGGTATGTCTAAATGGTTAGAAATTGAAGCTTTAGCTGCAAAGAAAACTGGACAGGCAAATTTCTTACTTCTTAAGACCCTGAGAGCTAAGTTCAACTAGCTGAAAGAAACAACAACCAAACTCAAAATTGATCCACCTCCACAGCTATTTGAACCAGAACCAACAAAGGCTGAGAAGAAAAGAAAAAGGATGTCGCAATTCCTTCAAGAAACCTTTGTAACTGATGATATCCAAGTAGATGGAATGTACAGGAACTTGATTCTCCCAAATGGGATTGTAGGGCCTATTGATGGTCAAACTTACACTGAGCCTGAAAAAAAATGGCCTACATGAACAGGGGATGTCAGTATGTGTTCCAAAGGGAAAATGAGCTAGGGCTTGCATCAACTGTTCAGCTTATTTTGTTTCAAAAGGTGCTTAAACTGAACATAGAGTACTCCAAAGAATTTGCCCAAGCATTGAAGGCTAAATTAGATACTAGAACAGACATAGCTGAGGCTGAAGAGAAAATCAAGAACGTTTACTAGCATATTTTGTTTACTCATGTATTGTACTTGTAATTATTTTTAAGTATTAATGAAGTATGATGTTGTTTGTTAGATCTGTTATGTGTAAGAAGAAGTTGTTATCTCACTTACTATAACTCATTTAGATCTAGTTGTATTTATGTTTAAATAGGGGGAGATTGTTGGGAATCTAATTCTGTTAGTATTTCCTTAGTCATAGATTTAAACTTAAATTAAGCTGTTAGATATTAACTTGCCTGTGCCAAGGAGACAAGCAAGTAACCCAAGACTCACAGAGTTCTAAGTCTCTGTGAGCAACCACAGAGGAGTCCATGTTAGAGACATTGTCAAGGAAGTCGAAGATTAGTTGAAGACATACTCATTGGCTGTGTTGGATAACAGCCAAGATGTATCAGGGACTCTGAGTGGTTGAGTGTTAACAGGGGTGGCAATACCCTGTTAACACTCAATACACTTTGGACATACCTAAGTGTTTAGGCTGGAAGTTTTACAGCCTAAAGTACAAGGAATGAAGAAAAGGGAAACTATGTCAGCTCTGTTTCCCTAAAGCGTTATGGCAGACTACCAAGAATATAAGAGCATCTTTTGACATATGTCAGACAATGTCTATTTTGTGTAGTCACCATCAACCAGTACTAATAGTCAACCTCGTACCACTATAAATAGGATATGTAGGCTAGAGTTAATGTTGTTCACTTTGTTAGATTTCACACATTAACTCTTTACAACTCAGAGAAAGAACAGTTGTGCCTGTGTTCTTGAGTTTGCTTTATTTTGTACAAAGTGTACACAACACATTTTTATCAAACTGTGTTATCCATAACAAATGTAATACTTGTTATACAATAATAAAGTACTACGTCTGAAAAGTATTTACTTGTGTTAATTATCCTTCTTAATCGTTTCAAGCTAGTTTTAGGGACTTTCACTCTTTGAACCAGAGGACTTGTGTTTCCTTTTTAACTTTCTAAGTCCTAGACTAAGTTCATTTTCTGGTATATCATCCTCTAAATCACTATCTAGTGAATCAAGGTCCAACACTTCTAAATCCTCCTCTATGACATTGACATTAGGTTAAATAGGATAAATAGTCTCATTTATTGGATCATCTTCTATTTGGAACTTAAAATTATCCATATTAACTTCAACTTCATCAACTATATGATCCTCATCTTCTAGCTCATTAGCACTATCATTTTCAGACTCAGTTTCATCCTCATAGTTACTATCTTCCCTTTCAACAATCTCAACATACACATACATTATGTAACACCCCACTTTGATAAGTAGACCATTACATGATAACTATGGTGTGTCATCAAAGCATGCAAGGTAATATGTAATAAAAACATACATGACCATAAAAAGGGAAAAACCGAAATCAAAATCGGTTCCTAAACATAAGCCCAAACATGCATAAAGTAAATGAAATGCAAAAGGAATAGAAGTATAAGGTAGCTCCCATCCAATAGACGTCTGCTAAATGCTCAAGTCTGTCCTCGGGTACCTGCCGTATGAGTCATGGAAAGAAAATACGGCTGAGCAATACACTCAGTGAACGGATATAATGACATGATAAGAATATCTGGAATATAAATGAAAGATTTGAAATACCAAGCTGAAACATATAAAAGTACAGAAGCTGAAAGACTGATAAGTAACATGCAGCAGAAAACTGTGTATGATCTGGAAAACCTAGTTTCTAACTTGTAAAAACTGAATTAATAAATGATAAAACTAAAAACATGCATTTACTGTATTTTAAGTGCCAAGAGCTTATATAGGTCATGTAATATAACAACGTGTGCATAAATACATAGAGGGGTGACCTCGTCATGCTGTGAGAGGGATAACCTCTAACTAATAAACTAGGTGGAGGGATAAGCTCCAATGTGAAGGATGTAGAGCACACACCACATTCACATGATAAACTGTAAACTGATAAACTAGGATGCACCTATACGCCCCACTGATAAATACTAATAAATGGCCAACTGAAACTAAAAGGGACGCCACGAGAAATCACTCCCTCACAGAGGAGTCATAACACTGGTGCCTTAAGTGTCATGGTTACGATACCTCTGTAACTAGGTGAATCTGGTCATGCGTGTATATAAATCTCTGGCAAATTAAACATGGTAATCATGGCAAATCATGCAAAGTTTTATAACATATATCTGGGGAAAACAGATGGCTGCAAACAAGGAATCCTAATCATGCATAGAAAAGAAAGTCTATACTGAAGGACGAAAAATCCGTACCTTGTGTTCAGAAACTGACTGAAGATGAAAAGACAGAAATCCTACTCCGACTTCATGTGAACTACATGGTAGAGAGGCATGTATGAGTTGTCTGTACATGACATGAGTTACTACTTCTTGACTTGATTTACTTGTTCTTGACTAGTTATACTTGTTTATGTATTATTATGCATATTCTTAATTTGGTGTGGTTCGTGGGTTCTTGATACTGTATTACATGTTTCATGTGCTATCCTTCTTGATATTTCTGTAATTAGTAACTTTCTAAAAATAACAGGTTTCTAAATATAGTAAGTTTCCGAAAATAGAAGTTTCTATATATAGTAATAAGCTGATTTAATAAGCCTATAATATAGGTTGAGGCTTATTTAATATATCTGATAAGTCCTGATTAATTAATAGTGAGAAAAAGAGTAAAGTTTATCAAATAAATAATGACATGTCAGAAACTTATAGTTAATTATAAATTAATAAAATAACATGGTTTAACTGATTAGAAATTAATAAAACAAGATTTAATAAACTTTACCTTAAACTTGATTAATTACGTAATTAAATTAGAGCATCAATTAATTTAATTAAACTTTGGTTACATGTTTTTAATTAATTAAGTTAATTCTTGTATTAAGTTTAAATAAATGTGCCATGGTAATTTCATGAAAGATTAACTTAATTAATCCTTAAGGTCCAAAACAAATAACTCAAAGTATAACCAACCCTCTTGTTTTCGTTTAGCCTAGAGCAAAAGACGCCCATCGAGTCCTAGCGACTCGGTTGCCCATCGAGTCCTTACGGCTGTAGTTTCATGCCACTGACCAGCCAAAACAGCCACTGGCTGTTGCCTTTTTCCCCTGCTGACCAAACCCCAGCCACCGGCTGTGAGTTGGTTCCCATCAGCTTTAGCCGGTTTCCCCTGTTCTGTGCTGTTTACCCACCGAGAGCACCCCTGCTCTCGGTTGCCACTGTTTGGGTAAAACACCCCGCTATGGGCTGTGATGTTGCGTCTGAATAAGGAAAGCAGCCACCGGATGTTGTGTAATCCCACCGAGAGTCTCTTGACTCTCGGTTTCCGTGATAAACCCAAACCAAAAGCCGTTCAGCCCTGATCATTAACATGTTTAATTATATGAAAATCATGTGTTCTTGATATTACAAAATGGATTCATGATTAAAGAGCAAAATGAGAGAAAGGATTAAATATTACCGGTTTTACGTGATCTAGGAATAACCAAACTAACACACAACGAATCAATCAAATCAAAATACTAATCTCGTCTCCCCTTTCCTTGTTTTTGTCGGTGGCTAACACCATAAACCCTAGTTTTTCCTTTTTGTTTTACTTGTTGTAAAATGAAGGTGTAAAAGCTAATCCCTGATGGTTAAATTAACTCATGGGCCGGGCCTTGGCCCATTTCTTGTTTCTCTTTTACTAGCCGATCCAAATAGCCCATGTCTATAAATTTTTCGCTATCGATTTTATAAATTCTCGTGTAGTATTTATTCGTGTTCTGAGTTCGTGCGTTATCGTGTTCTGATTTATATATTAAATGCAATTACTTGTCGGTACATTTAATATCTTTGAGTGCTTGTCGTGAATTTATTAATTAGCTTTTAATTAGTCTAAACTTCGTGTAATTAATATTTTCATGGATTTTTCATACGGGTTTTACAACAACTCTTCCCCTTGATATGAGTGAATTCTCATATCGATTATAAGATATAAAACCCTAAAACACAAGGAAAATACCAAGTTTTAATGTGATAAAACATAATTATGTGGTATTCTTTGTTGTTTGTGATTGTGTAGGTAAAATGATACGATTTGGTGCAAACACGGATTCCAAGGCATGATTATGAAGAAAAAGATAAAAGAAGGACCAATCATGACAATTCTTCAAAGTTCAAGGATCTTACATCTCAATTCAAGAAGATGAAGGACTTAAAGTGCCAAGTAAACCAAAGTCAGAAGGCTAAAGATGCTAAGTTATCAAAGATAAAGCATGAAAGTACAAATCTGCTAAAGCCTAGGGATTAATTCTGCGCATCTTCAAAGATATAAAAGGTTTAATCCAAGTGAAACACCTTTTGGCCAATCAGAGAGCTCCAATATACATCACACGGATCATTGACCCCAGTCAATGCATTAAATTAGCTATCAATGAGTAAATGCACCGAATCTATATAGTATGTCCACTATCTCCAAACCAGCCAATGGGCGACTTCCATTTCAGTTCACACGGATGCTACTGTTATAATGGATAGTGATCCGCAACTCAATTAATAAACCAACCACACAATGCCACGTGTCACTCAAGAGCCCAGAATGAAGAACGAGCTAGAGGCATTTTCAAGAGGAATTTTATACATGAAAAATGTTCACAAGGACGAGACAAATACATTCCATTCATCCAATTAGCATGAAATCAAGTGAATAAAAATCCCCCAAATTTGGCCAAGAACACTTGAAGAACAATTGACAGATTTTGGACACTTGGCAGCATATGATTGGAGCAGACACGTCACAGACCTCAACTTCATCTCATTCTTTGTCTATAAATACCCGGAATAGGCCTCATTTGTTGTATGTAGAAAAAGTGTGTAGTTTACACATAGTTAGCTTAAAACTCTCTCAATATTTCCCTTTCATAGCTTAGCAACTCTAGAGTGTCTAACAAGCACTCTAAAGTTTGTTACTAGTTAGTTATAACTGTGCAACAACCTTTCTTCCATTAATAAAACTTTAAGTTCACAATTCACTATTACTTCTCATATTTCCTATTATCCTACTGTTCATACTCCAAGTATCCATTCATTTTGTTATTCAAACTTGAATAACAGAATGTGTTAGTTGATTTGGAAGCATTGATAGCTTGATCATATTGTTGCAGTTATCTCATAACCAGTTCTTAGCCATTAGACCAAGACAGATAGAAGCTGTTGAAGTTCTTGATGATCAATGGAGTGCAATGGTGATTTGGTTGATTGATATAGTTGATTTTGTGTTTGATAAGTAAACAAGAGAGTTCAGCACTCTCTTCTCCATCAATGGTGGCTTCTAGCTAAAAAGTACTCATTCTTGTTTTAATTTCCACTCAAAACACCTTAAACATGCTTATTTAAGTTCCATAGTGTAGTAATGCCTGATTTTGCCTGCTATCTGTCATATTTGACTTGCTTAACCAGCTTTTGTAGTTTCTAACTTTGTTCCATTAGTATAGCTAGTAATTTCTTTGTTAATTCTTGAATTTGTAGCTTTAAGTATTATTTGGTTTAAGCCTTAGTTGGAAATTCTGTTAATGAATTGGTGTATTTCTTGTTTGCATTCAAGTGGTAACACATATAAAATACTTGTGCCAAGTTTCATAGTCAAAGACTTAGTCAAACAGGCAAATAACCATCAAAATGTTTGAGTCAGACTAGTAGCTTCAAATTATTTATTTTCAAATCCATAGAACTTTATCATTACTTGGAGTTAGAACTTGTGCTTTAGTGTTCTGGATAGCTTATTATATGAACTTTTAGGACTTATAAATTTCAAACCTTGTAGTACACTATAGAATAAGCTAGATAAGCCCAAAGTTCTCTATGAATATTTAGCTTTTCTGTTTGGTCAGATTTCCAATTCCAAGAGATCCTCTTCATAAAACTTGTGATTTTCTTTCACAAATTTGTTAGAAAAGTGCTTAAAATCAGTTTTGAACTTGGTCAACTTTTGGTCAACAAAAGTCAACATAAGCTCATTTTTGGTTTATTTCAATTTTTGCCTTATTTTGTTGATGGATTTTGAAATTCTTGGACACAACTTAATATTTTGATCTTTTAGATGTTTCCTGTGAGTTTTAGACAAAGTGCTTATTCCAAACTGATTATATCTTAAAAAGAGCTTATTAGAAAAAAGCTATAATCTGTTCTCGACCATTTCAGCTTACTTCCTTTTACATGTCTAGCTTATTTTTGATTTTGAGTCTTTTAAATTTGGGTTTAGCTTAATTGGTTAAATAGAACTCAAGATATAGCTTAAACAAGTCTTAACCCGTTTTTAGTATAAATTTTCTTAATAATTGCACTTTTAGTCCCTTGATTTGTTAATTTTGTTTAGTTTCTGTTAATTAGTTATATGTTTGTTAGATTTGCTAATTAGTCCTTTTGGTTGTTAGGGTTGCTATATCTTGTTACAAGTTTTGATAGTTGGTTAATTTTGGCATTTAGTTTCATAATTTTACATTTTTAGTCCTTAAAGTTTACTAGTTTACATAATTAGCACTTGTACTTTTTAGACTTTACATTTTGGTATTTGATTTATTGTTGTGCTTAGTTTACTTGTACATTGTGCTTACGTGTTTGTATATGCAATGTGTTTTTAGATATACGTAATCTTTACATAGATAATATTTTTACTTTTCTTTGTGATTGTTAAATACAAATAGATTACCAAAATACTACTTTTACAACCAAAAACAATTACGTGGCTTAATTGATATCGATTAATCAATTCGTAAAGATACCGAGAGAAAAGTGAACTTAAAAAGTGAAATATTAAATGACGTCGCTGCCGGTTCTTTGCATGGAGATTGACGGTTGATTGAGAGTTACATATTGGATTTTGGGATCCGTTCACTTGTGAACGTTCTTTTTTGTTAAATCAAAAACATAAAAAAAAATCAAAAATATAAAAATATAAAAAATAAAAATCATAAAAATCATAAAAATCAATTCTTTCCTAAGAATTGAACCCAAAAAAAAAAGTAATCTTTTTCCTAAAAGGTTACACCAAAAATATATTCTATATATTGTTTTCAATCGTTTTTACATACATATTATATTTTCTTAAAAGTAATAAAAAATACAAAAATATTTTCCTTTATAGTATTATATGTAAATAAGTATACGTAGATACGAATTTTAATACACACTATTCCATAAGTATTTCCTTGGCAATACACCGTATTTTGGGGTGTTCCGATCCTATATACGTGTATCGATCAAAGAAAATAAAGGCAAAATAGATAAATACTTTCAATAAGCAAGAATTCGATAAATACGAACTATACGGTGAATAGAAAGGCGACTTTGCTATAAAATGCAAGCCTAAGGGAAGCTAAGTACTTAAGTGCTTAGCGCCACCTCATTCCCCCGTTCACTTGTGAGTATTTTGAGGAGGAAGGCTTGTTGAGGGTTTTGCCGCCCAAGTAGTATTACATATTTATATATTTTCTTGTGGATTTTCATATTGAACCTCGAAGGAGATAATCTCTTCTCTTTCAAAGTCGATCGAGCTCCTCTCTCATTCCTCGTGTTTAGTTGTATGCGCACTCGAGCGAGTGCACACATACCGAGTGGTGTACCTCATCCTCCCAAGAGGAAGAATAAGAACAAAACCGTCCATCAAGCCGATCACGAGCATCGCGCTTTCGACAACTTAAACGAAGCCATGGATCAGCGTCCATTGATCGACATTCTCCAATCCAACGTGGAAATGCGGATGCCATAGTCATTCCTGAGATAGCCGCTAATAATTTTAAACTTAAGACATGCATCATTCAAATGGTTTCCACTATACCTTTCCTAGGTAGACCTATGGATGACCCCCATGATCATATCAAGAGATTCTTATCCATTAGTAACACCATTAAGTACAATAGAGTGCCACAAGAGGTGGTTAGGTTGATGTTATTCCCTTTCTATTTGGAAGGGACTACTAGATTTGGCTTGATAAGAAACCCTCTAGTAGCATTCTCACTTGGGAGGACTTAAAGAAGAAATTTGTGAATAACTTCTTTCCACCTTCACGAACCACCGCATTAAGGAATCAAATCATAGGTTTTTAACAAAAGAAAGATCAAACCTGTAGTGAGGCTTGGGATGAATTCAAAGAGTTATTAAGAAAGTGCCCTAGCCACGGTTTTGACCAAGTCCACCAAATCAATACTTTCTACAATGGTTTGAGACCACATCATCAAGATTCTCTTAACTAGGCCGCGGGTGGAAACATTCTTGCTAAGTCTATCCAAGAGGCATGGGATATCATTGAGACAAAATCCATGGTTCAAAGTAATAGGGATAGAGATGAGGTGGTACATGTGGTGAAAGAGTGTGCTACTCAATCAATTGGCAAGACTTTATATCAAAAGTTAGATAGACTTAGTGATATGATGCAACTAATATTGGAAAATCAATAGAGCAACTCTTCTACCAAGAATGTTAAGGCCATCAATCTTCAATGTGGGACATGCGGAGGCCCTCATTCATACATGAATTGTGATAAGGTGCAAAAATATCAAGGAGAATGTTATGCTTACAATGATGATGGAAGGGCACATTTCAAACCAAACATCAATCCTAATCATCTTTCTTACAAATCCAACAATTACCTTGCGCCACTGGGTTTCCCTCCCCATCCACCCACCAAAACCCAAGGAAAAAATCCACAAATGCTTAATAGAAATCAAGCACCAAGAGGGAATTATCAAGGGCATAATAACAATAGGGTTCCAAAAAACTTTCATGGGCAAAACCAAGGGAATAACTTTCATGGTAATAACCAAGGTTTTCATAATCCACCTCAATTTCAAAACCAAGGTTTTAATCAAGGAAATATGCCAACCCCTCCCATAGATTTGATTCTTCAAAAGCTTAATGATCATGAGAGGCAAATGAGGGAAATGCAAGAGGAGACAAATAAGAAATTTTTGTTGCTCTTAAACCAAAGGCCTCAAGGTGCTTTACCCTTATACACCCAAACCAACCCTCGAGATAATGTTAATACCATTACTACAAGGAGTGGGAAAACCACCGTGGGACCTTCCATTCCTTTGCCATCAAAGGGGGAACAAGGACCGAAGGTAACAATGAGTAATCCTACTCCCCCTTCGGTGAATCCTCCCATGGTCCCTCTTTGTGACATTC
The DNA here is from genome assembly GCA_025667525.1 of Glebionis coronaria. NCBI lineage: Eukaryota > Viridiplantae > Streptophyta > Magnoliopsida > Asterales > Asteraceae > Glebionis > Glebionis coronaria. Next base: position 335,055,392 of record CM046881.1, on the reverse strand, counting down.
TACCATTAACCGACCCTATACTTTCTAAACCCACCATTGAAGAAACCCAAGAGAAGAGTCCTCCATCACCCTCTAATCAACCTTCACCCAAACCCAATCTACCATACCCTTCTAGGTTGAGGAAGGAGAAGCTTAAGAATAGAGATGACATACAAGTGTCCAAATTTTTATGTTTAAGCAACTGAATATCAACATATCTTTTGCGGAGGCTTTAGCTTACATGCCTAAGTTTGCCAAAATGTTTAAGGACCTTCTATCGAACAAAGAAAAATTGGTTGATATTCCTAATACTTCCTTAAATGAGAATTGTTCCGCGGTGTTGTTAAAGACGTTACCTACTAAACTTGGTGATCCGGGCCGGTTCTTAATTCCATGTAATTTCTCGGGGGTGGAGAATTATATGGCTTTAGCGGATCTTGGTGCTAGCATAAATTTGATGCCTTTGTCAGTTTGGAAACAACTCTCCCTTCCCGAGCTAGAAAATTGCTCTAGTGGACTGGGGGCCGCTGGGGGCACCCCATTTATCGCGGTGTTTACCGCGTCGCTGGTCACTTCGTAGATCCTCCCCCACTAAAATGACACTCGAATTAGAAAATCGTTCAATTGCTATTCCGGTGGGGATAGCGGAAGATGTTTTTGTAGGAGTTGACAAGTTCACATTCCCCGCGGACTTTGTCGTTGTGGATTATGATATGGATCCTAGAGTTCCCCTTATTGTAGGAAGATCTTTCTTAAGAACCGGTCGCACTCTTATTGATGTTGCGGAAGGGGAACTCATTATGAGGGTAGAAGATGAGAAAGTTGTGTTTAAGATGGGAAAAGTGACTAAGAAATCTCAAGTGCGTGAAGCCTTTAACATTGTGGATGTTCTTGATGAAGTTTGTGATGAACACTTTCATGATGCTTGCAAAAGTAGTAATGAGGACATTCCACATGTTGAGACCATAGCTTATATTGCTCCTTCCTTGACTCCTTTTGGAGCAAGTGATTTTCTTCTACAAGAATTCGAAGCAAGTTTAGGAGACGTAGATTTTCAATATGACGATTCTCTCACTAATTGGGAAGAAGACATTCGTACCATTGAGAAACTTCTCAATGAGGACCATATTTCTCCACCTGCTCCTAAAGAAGTTACTAATGATGATCCAACATTAGTTAAACCTTCTATTGATAGTCCACCTTCCTTAGAGCTTAAGGATTTACCATCACACCTTGAATATGCTTTCATATAAGGAGAAGATAAGCTACCGGTCATAATGGCTAAGGATTTGAAAGAGGATGAAAAGAAAAAGCTTATTGAAGTTCTTCAAAAGCACAAAAAGGCTATTGGTTGGAAAATATCCGACATAAGGGGGATTGATCCTAACTTTTGCACTCATAAGATCCTTATGGAGGATGATTATAAACCCGCCTTTCAAAACAAAAGAAGGGTTAACCCAAAAATCCATGAAGTCATCAAAAAGGAAGTTATCAAACTCCTTGATGCGGGTATGATTTACCCAATATCTGACTCACCATGGGTTAGCCCGGTGCATTTTGTGCCTAAGAAGGGTGGAATCACCGTTGTTCCAAATGAAAATGACAAGTTGATTCCTACAAGACTTGTCACGGGTTGGAGAGTTTTTATAGACTATTGAAAGCTTAATGATGCCGCAAGAAAGGATCATTTTGCCCTACCTTTCATGGACCAAATGCTAGAGCATTTAGCAAGAAATGAATACTATTGCTTTCTTGATGGATTTTCGGATTATTTTTAAATACCCATTGATCAAAAAGATCAAGAAAAGACCGCATTCACTTGTCCTTATGGTACCTTTGCTTACAAACGAATGCCTTTTGGCTTGTGCAATGCTCCTGGGACATTTCAAAGGTGTATGATGGCAATCTTTCATGATATGATCGAGCACACCATGGAAATGTTTATGGATGATTTCTTGGTGTTTGGAAATTCATTCACTTCTTGCCTCTCCCATTTAGAACGTATGCTTAAAAGGTGCGAGGAAACCCGCCTTGTTCTAAATTGGGAGAAGTGCCATTTCATGGTTAAAGAAGGGATAGTTTTGGGTCATAAGATTTCTAAGAAAGGATTAGAATTGGATCGTGCTAAAGTTGATGTTATTGCTAAACTTCCCCACCTCTACTGTGAAAGGAGTTAGGAGCTTTGTAGAACATGCGGGTTTCTATAGACGTTTTATACAAGACTTTTCTAAGATAGCTAGACCCATGACCCACCTCTTGGAAAAAGAGGCTCCTTTCACACAAGAGTGTTTAGAATCTTTTAAGATACTTAAGGAAAAATTGACAAAGGCTCCAGTTTTGGTTTCACTAAATTAGGATTTGCCTTTTGAGCTTATGTGTGATGCTAGTGACTATGCGGTGGGAGCCATTTTGGGACAAAGGATTAACAAACACTTTCAACCACACTATGCGAGTAACACAATGACGGGTGCTCAAGTGCATTAGACTACCACGGAAAAAGAATTGTTAGCCATTGTGTATGCTTTTAAGAAATTTCGCCCATATCTTGTTATTTCGAAGACCATAGTGTATACGGACCATTTCGCTCTCAAATACCTTATGACACAGCAAGATGATAAGCCTAGATTGTTATGATGGGTTTTGTTGCTCCAAGAGTTTTCTATAGAGATTCGTGATAAAAAGGGAGCCGAGAATTTAGCCGCGGATCATTTGAGTAGACTTGAGCATCCTTTTCAAGGAGACTTACCTCATAAGGAAGTAAATGAATCCTTTCCACTTGAGGAACTCATGTCTATCTCTTCACAAGAGGATGCCACCCCTTGGTTTACAAATATTACAAACTATCTTGTCCAGGATATGCTAATTGAGGGTCTTACTTCCCAACAAAAAAAGAAGTTTCTAAAAGAAGCTAAATACTAATTTTGGGACGACCCTTACCTCTTTAGGCAATGTGCGTGTAAAACCAATAAATTTAGTTTATACTGAATTTTGAGGATAATATTATTTAACGGTAGTAGAATTATAATACCCTAATAATAATAATAAATTTTGAGATTGTATAATGAGAAATCCATATTAACATTATCTGTGTATATATAGTTATAATCAATAAATTCAAAGTGGTTCCAATTTCTATTAATATAGCAACGTTGAGTATATTGGTGTCATTTCTTACAATATGGCTGAAAATAAAACGCCTCATAAACACAAATATTTTATACAAATTTAATATTTGACAAATCACTCATTGATAAGGATCACCTATTATTTATGGTGTAGATATGGTGTATATTGATATGCACATTTGACAAAATGGTAACTTACATGCATGATTCCATGTCATACTTATCCGATCTCTAATTTCCACTAATTATGACAACATTATCGGGATGGCTTATAAATCGCATATCCTTATTCCCTTCCTCAATATTTCAATACATATCATAAGCAAGTTTCAAACCTCAACTACTTCTGCATATAAACGAAGGAAAGAAAACAAGTTGGGTTCATGTCGATCTTCGTGTTTCGATACGGGTACATTAACACATCTCCAAAGTTTTGGGTTCGTTTTTTCTTCTTCGAGCTTGGTACGCAGGTATGGTTCGTGTTTGAATTCAGTTCGAGTTTTTGTGGGAATTACGTTTGATCCTAAATTGTTAATATCGGCTGCGTACATCGGGTTTTGGGTTTCTACCATACCTCATTGAACTTCGATGTTAGTGTCCATAGTTGTGTTGGAACTTGTCTTCAGTTTCACTTTCGATCTATCGTCTTCGAAGAGGTAACTCTTGATTCATAGTATATTTTGTACGACACTCGCATGTTATTCAAAAATATTATCTTAACCGTTGTCATAAGAGTTTATATAGTAAAATCATGATCGTTGTTCACCATTACTAATGAACCGACACGTTGCCAAGTTTTCGAAATGTTTGTAAAATATTTTAATATCATGATAAAATGAAAAAGGTTTAGTTATGACATAAATATTAAACATAATTTCTCATAATCTAAAATGGTCTAATAAGATTTTATTAGTTAACCAAAAGTTCGTAATTCGATTTAGCATTACAACATGGCTTATAATGAGGAAGATGATCATTATTGCATTTTTTATAAAGTTTGTAGTTTAGTCCTTGTATAACATAGGTATGTACATAAAATACCCTAATATTTTGTAAAATTGTGCTATGTCAAGGTATGTATGCATCAAAACGAATTTTATCCTATGTATATTTTAACTCATCTTCGAGTGATAACAGTCTAATATAACGGTTTAGTAGTTTCATGATCTACGAATAGATTGTTTTTATTTTATAACCTAATAGCTAAACCTATGCAAGTGGTCTAAATGTTTTTTTAAACTACGTTGGAAAGTAATAAGCTTGTATTATTAGTTAGAGGCCGTTTATTATGTAGATCAACTGTCGGAGTTTGGATTTGGTTAGGCATCGACTTTGGCTAAGGCACGGATTTCCCGTCCTTCAGTAAGGACATTCCTTTCTATGCATGATTAGGATTCCCCGTCTGCAGCCAAATGTTTTCCCCAGTATCTGTTTTAAACTTATCAGTAATCATTTTAATAACTAAATAAATTCCCTGAGCGTTATATACAAGCATGATAAGTTTATGTACTAGTTACAGAGGTACCGTAACCATGACACTAGAGGCACCGGTGTCATGACTCCCCTGTGAGGAAGTGATTTCTCGCAACGTCCCATTTATTTCAGCTTGGCCATTTATCAGTATTATCAGCGGGGCGTATGGATGCATCCTAGGCTATCATTTTATACTTTATCAGGTGAATGTGGTGTGTGCTCTACATCCTTCACATTGGAGCTGATCCCTCCACCCAGCACATTATTTAGAGGTCTGATACAAGGATTTTGCAATGGGTTCTAATTTCTCGGAATCCTCTCAAATTGATCTTGGTCTTTAGTGGAATGATTGTTCTTGGTTACTAAATAAAAGGGTTTGGTTTTCTAATCTAATAAAAAGTGGAAATGAAAATTTGAATCAAAGATAAGTACTTTAATGACAATTTAACAAAGACTTGAATTAAAATTGAAATTAAGATTAAAATTAAACTTAAAGTTAAAGTTGAAGTATGAAAAGTAAAGAACAGATAAACAGTAAAACAGAAACACTATCAATAAATTGATTCGGAAGTTTTAACCTTCATTCGGAAGTTTTGACAAGGGGATTGATTCGGAACTTAAGCACTCATCCGGAACTTTACCTTCATTCGGAAGTTGTAAACTCATTCGGAAGTCTCTGATTCAGAAGTTTTACACTCATCCGGAACTTACTGATTCGGAAGTTTTGGACTTCTGAATGAAGCCCCTTGATTCGGAACTTACTGGTTCGGAAGTCTTTGGTTCGGAACTTAGCTTCGTTCGGAAGTTTTGGGTTGGTTCGGAACTTTTCAAAGTAAACTCATTCGGAACTTTTAATAGACAAACTCATTCGGAACATTTGCTTCGTTCGGAAGTTTTGGGTTGGTTCGGAACTTTTGCTTGATTCGGAAGTTCAAGCTTCATTCGGAACTTTTGCTTGATTCGGAAGTTCTGGAAACCCAGATACAGTAAGAATACCCGAAGAACAAGGAAACTATTTTTAATCCAAAAATCACCAAGTTTTTCACCAATAATTTAAATAAATCAATCACAAAACTTCTACTAACCATAAACTACAAATCCCATCAACAAAAACACAAATCCCAACAACTTTTGAAGATCAAATCAAGAAAAATAAAAACTTAAGAACTTGAAGATAAAGATAAAGATGAACAAGATTAAATGGAAAGATTAAACAAGACTTTGTATTGAATGATTAATGTTTTAACAAGATCAAACAAGAATTAAAATGACAAGATTTGGAAAACAAAGATTAAAATCACCAATCACCCTAGTGGTGATGGTGATGAAACGGAACAGAGAGAAAGAGTGGGGAAGAAGAAAAACTAAAAACTAGTCTAAATGTGTGAGGGGAGGGCTATTTATAGCCTTGTCTTTTGGTTGGTGAGTGGGCTTTCTCCCGTTCTTCTTGTCTTTTCGTCTTTTCAGAAAAGTTTCCGTTTTTGATTCTGATTCGGGATTTGTCGTCGATTAAATTCAACTCGTCTTTTTATTTTTCGTTTAATAGACTTGAGTTTCTTCGACTTATATAAATCTTCCATCTTTGGTCCTTTTCTTCGATAAATCTTCGAATAGGCCCAGTGACTTCAAATCTTTTGCATCTCTTGGACAATAGACTTTATCTTGAGTCTTTTTCTTCAGAAAAACCCGTGCAATCCCATGTTTTCTTCGGTATTCATCCGGTTGGCTCTGAAAACACAATAAACACAAAAACCACGCATAATTCCAAACAAATGATATTAAGTACGTGTTTTGGTCTTGTTTTAGCCAGAATTAAGTGGTAAAAGGATGGGTGTTTACACACCTATCAAATCCCCTACACTTAACCATTGCCATGCCCTCATGCAATGCTTAGTGATAAAGCAATTTTACACTTTTCTCATAATTAATCAACCTTGGCCTTATTTAAATTCTACTAAACAAAAATTAAAGAAATAAAACTTCAAAGATAACAAAGGGACAGAAAACCATTTTCTCTTTGAAAATAGCTACATGGAAATAACTTGCAAAGAAATCGATGACTTACATTAGGGCTTTGGTGCTGCGAAGATTTATCACCCTCAAGTTTCACGTTCCCCAAACTAAGCTTAAAAACGAGATCATTGTTATTATAAGTTAGCAATTCAAACACTTACACACATGGCTTAATTAAATGCTTAAACTCCCTTATTCCTAGGTGTATCTCTTATATTTAATTTTTGTCTTAGAATGATCATGAAGATGCATTTTTTTGGACTTATTTCGATAGTTTATTAGGGCTGAAAGCAAAGTAGGACGATTTGATCAATAGTTAGCTAAAGGACAAAATCTCTTAAAACTGCTTCTCGGGATATCAAAAAGTTCATATCTTGGCATAACTTGGTTCACGATTTGAGACCTTTCTCGGGCCGATATTTGGCATGTACTTCATACTTCATATCTTCGAGAGACGTTCTTGAGATAATGGTCTTCTCATCATAATAGAGTTTCTTCGCTTGGAGACTTTTGAGGGGTATTCCAACTTTGTTGACCACGACTTCATGATTATTTCTTCAATCTCTAATTGGGATTTTGAGATACAACGATCCGCCTCCTTTTCGGACTTGGATCTATTTATCCTCATACCTTGTTAGGGTCTTTTCGGATAGACTGCTCCATCATCTTTATGGGAGTTGATTGCTTTTCGTCGTGAGTCTTGATCCTTCATATTGACTTTGGGAATAATGCTTTTCACATCACTTTGGATCTTCAGCAATAAAATTGAATCCTCATGCCTTGTTAGGGCCTTTTCGGACTCGCCAATCTTCGCGCCCCGCTTCATAAGTTATGCCTTGGCTATGAACTCTTATCATTACCGAGCAACTTTTAAACGATCTTGGGCTAGAAGCTAAGTAACTTTTCAAATCGTAAGACCTTACTTATTGCAGATAAATTATTAGCAAGTGATGGGAGAATAGGCAAAAAATTACACCAAGTGAGCTTGCGCAAGAATACCGACTTATAATTGACTCTATCATTTCTCGTCCTCCACAATTTAAAATCTCAAGTAATGAGACTCGTGGATACTTAGCCTAATAAACCAATTAAGGTCTACATGGTTAAGGATACTAGCTAGAATAAACTTGGATAAGTCTATTCGGGTTGAGTCAAAATAAACGCAACGGGCCTAATATGTCAAAGGCTTCTAAACTAGCTACACCACTTTATTAATATTTTTGACTTTATTGCGGAATATATACATATGAAAGCAACGATAAAAATTTAAAAATTACAACTAAATGGCCAAAGTTAATAAAAAATTTGAAAAATGTTGAAAAATATGATTTTCCGGTTAATTGAAGGCATTTTCATGGAAAAGTCCACTTAAAACTTCGATAGAAGTCCCCCCTACACTTAAGATAAACATTGTCCTCAATGTTTAAGCATGTGGGAAATGTTTCCCCTACACTTATGACAGTGTGCACGTTGGTTAACTCAAGTTAAGGAAGAGACGACTAAAGTGATCAATTTCAAATGTGAGTATGAAGAAAATTGAATCACGATAGTTGAGAGATAGAACCGGATATCGAATAACACGGGAGAACGGTTCTTCAAAAATTCCAAGAGTGCATTAATCCCTGTAATCACACCACAGAAAGACAAACACATATAGAAGTCCCCCCTACACTTAGGGGATTAAAACATAAAAGGATAGATACTCGGGCTGCCTCCCGAGGGGCGCTTGTTTTTGATAACCGAGTCACGAGCCTGACTCGACCCAAAATTAGTTCATGGGGAACGTGGTGAGGGATGGAATCACCTCCTGAGAGGTGTCCTCACCAAAGTACAACTTCACTCGTTGGCCATTCACCTTAAAATTTGGTCCATCAGGGTGAGCGAGCTCGAGAGTACCATATGGAAAAATTTGGGCAATGGTGAATGGGCCGGACCAACGAGATTTGAGCTTTCCCGAGAAGATTTTCAACCGAGAGTTAAAAAGTAAGACTTTGTCTCCAACAAGGAACTCTCGGTTTTTGATCTTGGAGTCGTAAATGAGCTTAGTTCGTTCCTTATAGATCAAAGAATTTTCATAAGCCTCATTCCGAAGTTCATTCAGCTCATTGAGTTGGATCTTGCGTAGGTCACCGGCTTTGTTTATATCAAAATTAACCCACTTCAAGGCCCAATAAGCCTTGTGCTCCAACTCAATAGGGAGGTGGCACGCTTTCCCGTACACAAGACGATAAGGCGTACAGCCGATCGGGGTCTTGTAAGCAGTACGGAAAGCCCACAAAGCATCATCAAGTTTATCAGCCCATGAGGCACGATGCTCTCCCACAGTCCTTTCCAAAATTCGCTTAAGTCCTCGGTTGGATATTTCAGCCTGGCCATTAGTTTGTGGGTGGTAGGTTGTGGAAAGACGATGATTTACACCGTACTTAGCCATGACTCTAGCAAATTGGTCATTGCAGAAATGAGTCCCACGATCACTAATAATGGCTCGAGGCACACCGAATCTAGCGAATAGAGCTTTCAAAAAGTTACAAACCACCCTTGCGTCATTAGTAGGCAAAGCTTTGGCTTCAACCCACTTTGAAACGTAGTCAACGGCTACAAGGATGTATTTGTTTCCTTTAGACGAAGGGAATGGCCCAATAAAGTCGATACCCCAAACATCAAAAATTTCACACTCTTGAATGAAATTCTGAGGCATCTCGTCTTTATGTGTGATTTTGCCTTGCTTTTGGCAAACATCACATCGTTTGACCATATCGTGAGCGTCACGGTATATGGAGGGCCAATAAAATCCGGAATCAAACACTTTTTTAGCGGTGTAGTTGGGACCAAAGTGACCACCGGTGGGTCCTTTGTGGCAAGCATTAAGGATTTCAGACGCTGCCGGTCCATCAACACATCGGCGAATAATCAGGTCGGCACATTGTTTGAATAGGTAAGGGTCGTCCCAAAAGTAAGTCTTAATGTCGGTGAAGAATTTCTTCTTTTGTTGGGACGTCAACCCTTCCTTGAGAATTCCACCCGCCAAGTAGTTTGCAAAGTCTGCAAACCACGGGGTTTCATTCGGCTTCGAGTTTATAGACATTAAGGTCTCCAAGGGAAAAGAATCATTGATTTCTTTGGTTGGATGATCCCCTTGGTAAGGATCCTCAAGTCTGCTGAGATGGTCCGCGGCTAGGTTTTCTGCTCCTTTTTTATCGTGAATTTCGATTTTAAATTCCTGGAGCAGCAAAACCCAGCGAAGAAGTCTTGGTTTGGAATCTTGCTTTGTCAACAAGTACTTCAGCGCGGAATGATCGGTGTACACAATGGTGGTAGAAAGGACAAGATAGGGGCGGAATTTTTCAAAAGCATAGACAACAGCTAAAAGCTCTTTTTCGGTTGTCGTATAATGCAATTGTGCCCCAGTCATTGTCTTGCTAGCGTAATGGATCGGTTGGAAGTGTTTGTTCACTCTTTGTCCAAGAACCGCTCCAATAGCAAAATCACTAGCATCGCACATCAACTCGAAAGGAAGCTCCCAATTAGGGGTAACCAAGACGGGTGCCTTAGTTAGGTTATCCTTAAGCGAGTTGAAGGCTTCAAGGCACTCTTTGGAGAAGATAAAAGGAGTATCTTTTTCCAAGAGGTGGGTCATCGGGCGAGCGATTTGAGAAAAATCTTTGATGAATCGACGGTAGAAGCCCGCATGACCCAGGAAACTTCTCACACCCTTCACGGTTGAAGGTGGAGGCAGCTTTGCGATAACATCGACTTTAGCACGGTCAACTTCAAGACCGGCTTTCGAGATCTTATGTCCAAGCACGACGCCTTCTTTTACCATAAAATGGCATTTTTCCCAATTCAGAACAAGGCGAGTGTCTTCGCACCGCTTTAGCATACGTTCTAAATTGGCAAGGCAAGAAGAGAAGGAATCCCCAAAGACCGAGAAATCATCCATGAAGACTTCCATGGTTTGTTCAACCATGTCATGAAATATAGCTAACATGCACCTTTGGAAAGTCCCGGGCGCATTACATAAGCCAAAAGGCATTCTTTTGTAAGCAAATGTGCCATAGGGACAAGTGAATGTCGTCTTCTCTTGATCTTGGGGATCGATGGGTATTTGAAAATAACCCGAGAAACCATCAAGAAAGCAGTAATATTCATTACCGGCTAATCGTTCAAGCATTTGGTCCATAAAAGGTAGAGGGAAATGATCCTTTCTCGTGGCATCATTGAGTTTGCGGTAGTCTATACAAACTCTCCACCCAGTAACGAGACGAGTGGGAATCAACTCGTTGTGTTCGTTGGGAACAACGGTTATTCCACCCTTCTTGGGCACACAATGGATTGGACTAACCCATGGTGAATCCGAAATAGGGTAAATCATACCCGCATCAAGAAGTTTGATAACCTCTGTTTTGATGACTTCATGGATTTTTGGATTCACCCTTCGTTGGCTTTGAATTATGGGCTTAAAGTCGTCCTCCATGAGAATTTTGTGTGTGAAGAAGTGAGGATCAATTCCACGAATATCCGAAATCTTCCAAGCAATAGCCTTCTTATGATCTTTCAATACAGCGACAAGTGGGGCTTTCTCTTCATCCTTCAAATCCTTAGCAATGATGACTGGCGACTTCTTCTCTTCTTCGAGGAATACATACTCAAGATGGGGCGGCAACTCTTTAAGTTCTAAATCCGGAGGATTTTCGATGGGGGCGTATTCGAAGTCGGAGTATCGATAGCAATGACAGTGGGAGATGGAGGGGAAGGATTGTCTTCTTTAAGAAGGTTAGCTGTAACACCCCCAAATTTATACAACTCAGTACAGCGGAAGACTAGTTGGTGTTACGGGATAGCACATTACTCACATCATAGACAACGCATAAAAATCGCGTCGTTTATTAATAAAGCATTTCCATTCATAAACAACAAAGTTACATCGGTCCCAAGTCGTTACATTTCATATAAAGTTTTACAAAATATTTGAATGGAAAATATTGTTTAAGTGCGGGCCATGAATTCTTGTCGTCTTCCCGAGAATTTCCTTCAAGTACCTGAGATAAAACATGTTAAAAGAAAAGGTCAGCGATAACGCCGAGTGAATTCATAGAGTTTAATAAAATCTATCAATATAACTTTGGTAAGTACCAAAAATCAATTCGTACAAATCATTGTAATAGGCCGTAAAATAGCCAAAAATCGTTTTATACAAATCTTTGTAATAGGCCATAAAATAGCCAAAGTCATTTTATATAAATCCTTATCGAAAATTATAATATAGGCATTTGCCTGAAAAATTATTATACGAGCCAATGTCGTAAAAACATCATACAATACGTTTTACAACGTTGTATAGATTAAATAAAAACCGTTATATGAATATGGTTTTGAAAACCAAAATACAAACATAATATCAATAGTATGACCCAGTATTGCTAGTCAGGCAATACATCGTAATTCGGAGCGTCCAGTAATATTTTGGTAATTTGGATTATTATAAGCCGCATGACATTGTTACCTTACTAAACCAAAACGGGTAGCTAACCCGATACAAATTTTGCCCATCTAAAGTAGCGTGTCGTCACAAAGGTCACGCTATGGAATCTTCTCATACATTAATTCGCTTACCAATCAATGTGGCACGACGGGGATCAACCGTCAAGGCGCGAACTGGGGTGATCGTCCCCAAATAGTACTATTAAATGCATAAGCGTCTACCAACTCCCGGTAGTTCACAATTCATGCTAATGGGACTTTTAGTGACATAACCTAACTTTAATAATCCATTTAATTTCATCTATCGGGTCCTTTAATCATTTATCGGGTCATACAATCGGGTCATTCAATCATTCGGGTCCAAAATCAATAAACAAACAATCGGGACAAATGGTGTCCAAACTTTTATAAAAACTAACATGTTATCTCCCTCGCGGGTTTATAAAGCATTTATAAAACATTTAAAAGAGTGCGAGGCTATGAACTCACGTTGATATGGGAAGGCGGGTTATCGGCAATTCGGACGTACGGTACGTGCTTCAATCACGGAAACCTAGACAAATAATACTCGGTCTTAGACGTTTGTCCAATGACTTTAAAAATATCAATTATGTATACATATGATGATTATATATATATATGATGATCAAGTGGGTTTACATATTCTCGTTTACTCCTTTTAGTGTTATATGTCGATAACTTTTATATTAGTTTACTAGTTTTACCCGTTTACGTGTCTTAAGTCCAATAAGCTTATTATAAGTTATTTAACTTATTTTAATCCATTTTGTTCCTATATTATCAGTATGTATACTTTCCAAGTTGGGCCTAAATGGGTTAAGCCCAATAAGTTCTTTTTAGGAGTGTTTAACTTATTTAGTCCAATTATTAGCCCAATGTGTTTATTTAGCTCGTTAATGTCTGTTTGCCCTATAGTTCGGGTTCTATCGGTTTTTACTTGTTATACATGTTTATATATCAGTATATGAGTTTTATAAAGTTTACATTAGACGGGTCCAACCATCTAAGTTTTATTTAACAAAAACGTTAATTTTACGGCAATAGCCGAAAAAGTCGTAAAAATCATGTTTATAGTTTTTATTACTTATAAACATTATTTCCCTACTATTTATATAAGTTATTCATCCATTTACCCTTTTACATATTTATATAAATAAGTTTTATAAGTTAGTGGGTTTTACTTTTACATTTTATACATTATAATTTGAGTGCTTATATAATAGTATTATTCTTTAATTTCCAAAATCTGATTTTTAACTTCACTTTCACCAAAACTGCCATATCTTGAGTTCTATATGGAGATAGAAGCTCAAATTTTTATCACATAAACTACATGATATTTGCTACATTTAACTCTTCTATAGCTACTGTTGAATCATCCTTTAAGTATTTTCTAAAAATCGTCCAAAACAGTAACTTCAGATTTATACCCTAAACTTGTTTTGATCATATCTCACTCATTATTTTGATTCCATTGCATGGCCAACTCTCACATGTGTACAAGACATTTAGCTTACTGTAAATGGATCCTACTTCATTATTTCATCAGTTCATAACATGTTTCTTTACTGTTTTATACAGCCATGTAAATTAATCAAGATTTTAACCTTGTTTCATATGGTTTTTCACCTTTTTATCCATGATTATCAGCAACAAATCCCCACATAACATTTTTATCATCATATAATAATCATAAATATATACAATAGGAAATAAAATACATGTTTACATAATCAAAATAAAAAGAAGATGAGGAGGACAATCTTTATACCACCAAGTTGATGTAGGTTAAGATTTAGACATGGTTTTTGTTGGAGAAACTTATGAATAATCATGACCATCTTCAAGACCACCATGCTCCATGAACTCCTTGTGGAAAATCAGCCTCATGGCACCATGAAAACTCCTCCATGGATGTTATAAGTACCACCAATCAATAGGGTTTTGAAAGGGCTTCAACATATGCAAGTATAACATATGGTTTCATGGTTGAATCAAGATCAAAGTGTGTTTATGGTTGGATATGGGACGGCATAATCAAGCTAGAGAGAGAGAGTTTGTGTAGTTGTTTGCATGGTGAAATGGTGGAATGAAAAGGGTTTGATGGTTTTGTGTTTGAAGTGGCTTATTTGGTAAGCTACTTGGACATGTGTTGATAGTTGCTTACAATTTGACACATAATACATGTGTGGCTTAGTTCTTGCCGTCCAATTTGAGTGGGGTGGGGCAAGGTTTATCTTGTCTCATCCCACTAATTTACGGGTATCCCTCGATTCTAGTTTCCTCGATTTGCGTGCCCTCGGGTCGTTTTACGAAAAACGTTTTTATAAATTATGAATCGACGTCATAAAACGAATCCAGTAAAAATTGTCTCATCAAAAACGGAGTTCGAAAACGTAAATACGTAATCCTAAGGTTTCCGGTTTAGTCGTAAAGGACGTTAAAATAAAATCGTAAGTCCTAGTTTCTTCTCGTAAATTTGTGAGTTTATGAACTAACACAAATTTAAAACTCCAAAATAATATTCGCGAATAAATTTATTTTCTGAAATGTCGGATTGTCACCAAAGACGGTGTATGTAAACGTAAGCACGTAACGTTGAATCCTCCGGTTTAGACATAGTCGATGCTACTTCAAGACGTAAATCCAAATTTCTTCCCAAAAATATATGAGTTCATATTGTAAATTGTTTTCAAATAATATTGAGAATAAAATATCAATCATAAATTGACGGATTGTCACAGCATTTACCCCTAAACAGGATCTTTGTCCTCAAAGATCATCTTACCTTACTACTCGCTTCTTATAGAGTTAAAGCCATGTGGGTATTTCCTCCACATTCGGTCTTTTCTCACAAGTGTAATCCATTATAATACGCGAGTTTCATCAAACATAACTACGGGAATAAGATCAAGCTAAATGTTGACTTACTTTCTCTATCCATGATGTTCATGGGTTTTTTGATGAATGCAACTTTTCGCCGATCTAAGCTTTACTCAGAACAATCAGATTTTCACTTGATAGATATTCCATCAAGTTCGATTTACGAAACATAATTCACGTAGTCTTTGAAGTCCTAGGGTAGATCCAGCTTATATGCCTTTCAATCCCAACTTTTACATCATCTCAATGGTCCCAAACAACGGGGACTTATATCCCATGATTTGTCAGATCATGAATTCATTTTTCCAAGTTTTAAAAATTGTGGCATAACTTCGCTACCCATTTGGCACTTCAAGATCTACATTTCACTTTCACATAACCTCTTGCCCACTACCGGCAGTCAATAATCAATTCCTAATTTCAACAATCAATTTCAGATCTCGCGGGTCGGGTATTTTGCAAGGATAGGTTCGCCATCATAGGAAACCTTAAGCCTAAAAGACATGTCCAACTCACAGTGGGTGTATGTCGGGTGTCTTCATCTCAACTCCTGCTTACAGATGCTCTAATATTTAGATCCTAACAAGATTCGATCTCAATCCTATTATGATGATTATCAATGATAATATCTCCAAAGGAAAACGATTATATGGTCTATTACCAAAGGTCAATCATTCAAACATAAAACAACACTTATATTACCTTGTATCATTACTTTACCTCGTCCCTTCGATTTGGGATGGTACATAGTACTCTTATCAAGGTTCGTTCTCAATGATTTCTGAGCAAATCTCTAGAAATTCGATGCGAAGCGAGGATCTTGATAAAGATGTTCGATACAGGCACACTATGTTTACATAACTCTTTTGCATTTATCATTAACGAGAATGATATTAGCAGATTTGGTCAGTCTGTCGACGATGACCCAAATCGAATCAGATTCAGATGATGACCTTTGCAATAGTTAGACGTTTACTAATGTATGAGGCGATGTCTGCCTTCATAATTTATCAATAGTACGTCTTGTTCAGACAAAGATACTTCTAGTCATAAATGACATAAATAGAATACTTATACTTACAAATTCTAACATAACTATGTCTCAAAATCTCCATATTTAGACAATCACAAGTGGTCTTTTAATCATTTAACCCTATCGGCTTCTCTATTTTAATGGTTCACATTAGCCGCGAACCTCTTTTATAATCTATATTATCCTTTCTTACAAACATCGTTTATATTTAAATTGTTCGGCAATTTATTTTGCACCTTCATTATTAAGAAACATGTCCTAATTGTTTCTTTATCCTTTTTATATAATATGTCAGTATCTATATTATTCTCATGATGATGTGATTATCGTGTCCATAGTTCACTCAGGTATTCTTTCTATATTATGTGTCAGTAATTACGTTCACTTTCCTAGATGGAATAATTATCATAACCGTATTTATTCAAAATTCTTTCTCCATATCTTTTATGTTTCAGTTTCGTCTCAACTATCATTTTTTATCAGTTTTACTCCATCCGACGTTTAAAGCGTCGATAATTGTCATAATTAATTAAATAATTATTAGTTAATTTTTATGAAGCGTAAAAGTTTTAAATTTCTTAGTTCGACCAATTATATAAAATGTTCAAAAATAAATTTGAATTTAACAAGTTTTTTGTTGATTTATCGAAAATATTTAATAAGATTCGTAAATGTTCGAAAAACCTTTGTTTATACTTTGGTCAAGTTTTCTTAGTTTGAAAAGCAAAAATTGTCGTTTTAAGTTTTCAAGTTATGGTATAAATGGTTTTACTCAGTCCCCTTAAGTTATCTTGAGGTATACACAAACATTTACCCCTAAACAGAAGTTTAGTTAAATGGTTTGTGTATAAGGGAATAATCCCTTAAAATCCTTTGTTAAAACATTTGTCAAAACATATTTCCATTTCTTTTTGGTAAAATCCAAAGTCTTAAAAGGGCTCTTAATTTTTGAAGAGTCAATTTATATTCCATTATCCTTTTAATCACATAGTCTAATCATGTAAAGGTTCAAGTCTTTAATCTCATGTTAAATATTCAAGGTATAAGTTTTTATCGTTCGGCCAATTCAGGGCAATCTATAAATAATTATTAACTCATTCTTATTCTTATATACAAACAATTGGTCCTTAATGATCTCAAGCATGAATTTATCAATTTACAGCCTACACACGTGATTCACTAAATTTATGAATGCTACATGTGTGTTAGTCAATCCAAACGACATCACGTGAAACTCATAATATTCATCACAAGTACCGGATGTAGTGATTGGAATAAATAATCTCTTTCACAGATGCGAAGTTGATGATAACCATGCTATGGATCAAATTTGCTAGAACCTTGTAAATGATCGAACAATTCTTCCATTTCGAGTTATGGATATCGTTTTCGATTGTCAATTTACTCAGTCACAGTAATCTATAAATATAAGGAAAGATAACACCATAGCTCTTCAGGATGACAGGCTTGGTATAATAAAATCTTTCTCCAACAACTTTCTCAGTTGTACGGTAATTTCTTAAATTCAGATAAGATAAATATCTTTTACTAAATACATATTAAGTTCCTTCTATATTATAATATCTATTACTAATTCACAATCATTCACGGTATTATTTCAAGTCTTAATACAGGATATGGTCATCCATCAAGAATTATTTAGATTACTTTTGATAATCAGCATCTTATCATTTAGGGGAATTCTATTCGAGTTCCCATCAATTAAGACAATGTCGTCATGTCATAATCAATCAACCCATTCTACTGGCACTATCAACTTTTCAGTTTTATTGCCGTCGATAAGATGTGAACTTCTCAAAAGACTAATAATAACTCATAATCCTTCACAATTTCATGGATATTAGGATACACAACTACTATTAAAAGAGTAAGGTCAACGCATAATCTATGCGATAGAATTTCAAATCAGATACAGACGAAAACATTTAATGAATATGAATATATCCCATCTTTTCATAATTTGAGTACGCATTCGAAAGCTTCTCGGATCGCTACCCAGGTCATTCAAATGAAATCAAATCAAGAGGAATGATAAGAACGTCGATACATCCAGTCGGGCATCAACACTCGGTAATCAGATACTTTTCCTAAGAATCTTACTACGGAAGATTGGACTAGAAAGTATTGTCAATTGTCAAATAAGACAATTTCCACAGATGAATAAATTCGACTCAGAAGAATAGATGCTACAGGCACATATGTAGGTGTCCCTAACATTATGTCCCTATTTTTCACTTCTTGCAGATCTCATAAAATTTAATCTTTCACAATCTTCAAAGAAAATGTAATGTTTATTAACAATTTTTATGGTGACTACTAATTAGCCTTGCATGGTCCATTCCAAATTGTATGTAGGCGCGCAACTATATACAATTTCAAGATTAACGATGCAATACTCAGTTCGTCAAAAATTTATCATCATGTTTAAAATAAAAACATTTTCATGCTTAATTCTTTAAATAAGAATCAAGAATAATTTTTACAATGATTTTCTTTGTTATGAAAACAATTAGGTTCCCAAAGCGTCTCATATACAACTTCATTTTGATATCAATCACTTATAAATCTCACTTTGAATAATCCTTATTGTGATGAAAATTAAATTTTCTCAAAGGATACTGTTTTAACTTTATAAAAACAATGAGTGATCTGCAAAGGAGTGATAAAAGCTTGTTCACCAAGAACTAACTACAGTACGACAGGAAATGAGCTTAGCCAGATAATCATGAGGGTAATGACCTCGATGACACTCAGAAAGAATAATCCACAACGTAACTCGATTCAAGATGAGTACTTGCTCGATGGTTGCATCACTAATGCGAACATTAGAAAGAAGCAATAAAAGATAGATAACATCGATACATGTAGAATTTAGCAATCAAAGGTAGTCTTTTCTTTAATCACAAACAAGTCAAAATCGTACCGTAACACATTACGTGTCACTATGTCATACAATTCTCAGAACTCATCCTACCAACTGATGTCTCAGTTAAGTTAGGGATTATTTTTAAAAGATACCACAATGAATACTAATCTACAAGAGTCATTAGGTGTTCTGCCTGTCCCGGAAGATCCATCGGTCTCAATTTAGAAGAAGATTTCTTCAATTTATTTCTTGGACACTGGGCATCCTCGTTAGTGGACAATGGCCTAGGAACAACCCTTAACACGAATCAACAATCAATTAAAACCTTATAATTCAATCAATGAACTTAATGACTTTCTCTTAACAATCTCATATTCCATACAGGTTAAGTTTTACTTTTATTCAAGTTTCAACCAATTTTATACTCAATTCGATATCCTACCTCAATCTCCAATACTTTAACCTTATTCTTCGGCCTTGTAAAGGCAATACAATCTCAATATAAATCAACACTTAATTTCCAATCCTATTAGCTCTTACAACAACAATTATCAAATGAGTCATTAATATGAAATGACTTGATCATTCAACTTAGACTTCTCGGAAAGGTATAAGTGGCATGAGGCTTTTGGGTAATGGTTCCAATAACAGCCTCAAGTGCAACATTCACCCTTTCGATTTCAAATTTAAGAATTGGATGACAACGAATCAGATGACATCTTTCTAGGTGGTAGCGTTTTGTCAAATTCCACTCTATAAGAAAAGATCGTCATGACATCGATATCAGTTTTAATCTCGCCAATTCTTTTTCAATATCACAATCAACTAATATCTACATTTCTACGAATATCAACCATTTGTTGGGATCATAAATATCCACAACTTGGTTTAGATCTAGGATAGCTAGAATTCCTACGAGAATAGCTTCGATTAATTTACTAGGGGATTTAGGGTTTCTTGTGACAATCGACGTCGTATAAATACCTCGTATAAAAATCAAAATAATCATCAAACAATCATGTAATAAAATTACATCATATATATATAATCTAAGTTATATATATATTTTAAAATAACACTTCTCAGTCTTGGCCTTGTCGGTAACTCGGGAATTCTTCGGCACCGTTATAGTCAAAAGATTTTTAGACATTTTTAGAAAAATGTTTTAAGTTAAAAGATTTTGAAAAGTTTTATTCAAAACCTTAGTTTTAAAATCTTTCGTTCTCTATAACGAGAGCTCTGGTACCAAACTGTAACACCCCCAAATTTATACAACTCAGTACAGCGGAAGACTAGTTGGTGTTACGGGATAGCACATTACTCACATCATAGACAACGCATAAAAATCGCGTCGTTTATTAATAAAGCATTTCCATTCATAAACAACAAAGTTACATCGGTCCCAAGTCGTTACATTTCATATAAAGTTTTACAAAATATTTGAATGGAAAATATTGTTTAAGTGCGGGCCATGAATTCTTGTCGTCTTCCCGAGAATTTCCTTCAAGTACCTGAGATAAAACATGTTAAAAGAAAAGGTCAGCGATAACGCCGAGTGAATTCATAGAGTTTAATAAAATCCATCAATATAACTTTGGTATAAAATTAGTACCAAAAATCAATTCGTACAAATCATTGTAATAGGCCGTAAAATAGCCAAAAATCGTTTTATACAAATCTTTGTAATAGGCCATAAAATAGCCAAAGTCATTTTATATAAATCCTTATCGAAAATTATAATATAGGCATTTGCCTGAAAAATTATTATACGAGCCAATGTCGTAAAAACATCATACAATACGTTTTACAACGTTGTATAGATTAAATAAAAACCGTTATATGAATATGGTTTTGAAAACCAAAATACAAACATAATATCAATAGTATGACCCAGTATTGCTAGTCAGGCAATACATCGTAATTCGGAGCGTCCAGTAATATTTTGGTAATTTGGATTATTATAAGCCGCATGACATTGTTACCTTACTAAACCAAAACGGGTAGCTAACCCGATACAAATTTTGCCCATCTAAAGTAGCGTGTCGTCACAAAGGTCACGCTATGGAATCTTCTCATACATTAATTCGCTTACCAATCAATGTGGCACGACGGGGATCAACCGTCAAGGCGCGAACTGGGGTGATCGTCCCCAAATAGTACTATTAAATGCATAAGCGTCTACCAACTCCCGGTAGTTCACAATTCATGCTAATGGGACTTTTAGTGACATAACCTAACTTTAATAATCCATTTAATTTCATCTATCGGGTCCTTTAATCATTTATCGGGTCATACAATCGGGTCATTCAATCATTCGGGTCCAAAATCAATAAACAAACAATCGGGACAAATGGTGTCCAAACTTTTATAAAAACTAACATGTTATCTCCCTCGCGGGTTTATAAAGCATTTATAAAACATTTAAAAGAGTGCGAGGCTATGAACTCACGTTGATATGGGAAGGCGGGTTATCGGCAATTCGGACGTACGGTACGTGCTTCAATCACGGAAACCTAGACAAATAATACTCGGTCTTAGACGTTTGTCCAATGACTTTAAAAATATCAATTATGTATACATATGATGATTATATATATATATGATGATCAAG
Organism: Glebionis coronaria; assembly: GCA_025667525.1. NCBI lineage: Eukaryota > Viridiplantae > Streptophyta > Magnoliopsida > Asterales > Asteraceae > Glebionis > Glebionis coronaria. The sequence goes on along the minus strand of CM046881.1, from coordinate 335,033,886 downwards.
TGGGTTTACATATTCTCGTTTACTCCTTTTAGTGTTATATGTCGATAACTTTTATATTAGTTTACTAGTTTTACCCGTTTACGTGTCTTAAGTCCAATAAGCTTATTATAAGTTATTTAACTTATTTTAATCCATTTTGTTCCTATATTATCAGTATGTATACTTTCCAAGTTGGGCCTAAATGGGTTAAGCCCAATAAGTTCTTTTTAGGAGTGTTTAACTTATTTAGTCCAATTATTAGCCCAATGTGTTTATTTAGCTCGTTAATGTCTGTTTGCCCTATAGTTCGGGTTCTATCGGTTTTTACTTGTTATACATGTTTATATATCAGTATATGAGTTTTATAAAGTTTACATTAGACGGGTCCAACCATCTAAGTTTTATTTAACAAAAACGTTAATTTTACGGCAATAGCCGAAAAAGTCGTAAAAATCATGTTTATAGTTTTTATTACTTATAAACATTATTTCCCTACTATTTATATAAGTTATTCATCCATTTACCCTTTTACATATTTATATAAATAAGTTTTATAAGTTAGTGGGTTTTACTTTTACATTTTATACATTATAATTTGAGTGCTTATATAATAGTATTATTCTTTAATTTCCAAAATCTGATTTTTAACTTCACTTTCACCAAAACTGCCATATCTTGAGTTCTATATGGAGATAGAAGCTCAAATTTTGATCACATAAACTACATGATATTTGCTACATTTAACACTTCTATAGCTACTGTTGAATCATCTTTAAGTATTTTCTAAAAATCGTCCAAAACAGTAACTTCAGATTTATACCCTAAACTTGTTTTGATCATATCTCACTCATTATTTTGATTCCATTGCATGGCCAACTCTCACATGTGTACAAGACATTTAGCTTACTGTAAATGGATCCTACTTCATTATTTCATCAGTTCATAACATGTTTCTTTACTGTTTTATACAGCCATGTAAATTAATCAAGATTTTAACCTTGTTTCATATGGTTTTTCACCTTTTTATCCATGATTATCAACAACAAATCCCCACATAACATTTTTATCATCATATAATCATCATAAATATATACAATAGGAAATAAAATACATGTTTACATAATCAAAATAAAAAGAAGATGAGGAGGACAATCTTTATACCACCAAGTTGATGTAGGTTATGATTTAGACATGGTTTTTGTTGGAGAAACTTATGAATAATCATGACCATCTTCAAGACCACCATGCTCCATGAACTCCTTGTGGAAAATCAGCCTCATGGCACCATGAAAACTCCTCCATGGATGTTATAAGTACCACCAATCAATAGGGTTTTGAAAGGGCTTCAACATATGCAAGTATAACATATGGTTTCATGGTTGAATCAAGATCAAAGTGTGTTTATGGTTGGATATGGGACGGCATAATCAAGCTAGAGAGAGAGAGTTTGTGTAGTTGTTTGCATGGTGAAATGGTGGAATGAAAAGGGTTTGATGGTTTTGTGTTTGAAGTGGCTTATTTGGTAAGCTACTTGGACATGTGTTGATAGTTGCTTACAATTTGACACATAATAGATGTGTGGCTTAGTTCTTGCCGTCCAATTTGAGTGGGGTGGGGCAAGGTTTATCTTGTCTCATCCCACTAATTTACGGGTATCCCTCGATTCTAGTTTCCTCGATTTGCGTGCCCTCGGGTCGTTTTACGAAAAACGTTTTTATAAATTATGAATCGACGTCATAAAACGAATCCAATAAAAATTGTCTCATCAAAAACGGAGTTCGAAAACATAAATACGTAATCCTAAGGTTTCCGGTTTAGTCGTAAAGGACGTTAAAATAAAATCGTAAGTCCTAGTTTCTTCTCGTAAATTTGTGAGTTTATGAACTAACACAAATTTAAAACTCCAAAATAATATTCGCGAATAAATTTATTTTCTGAAATGTCGGATTGTCACCAAAGACGGTGTATGTAAACGTAAGCACGTAACGTTGAATCCTCCGGTTTAGACGTAGTCGATGCTACTTCAAGACGTAAATCCAAATTTCTTCCCAAAAATATATGAGTTCATATTGTAAATTGTTTTCAAATAATATTGAGAATAAAATATCAATCATAAATTAACGGATTGTCACATTAGCAATGAAGCTGAGATCTTTATCCCAATTGGTAGAAGAATCGTCATTGTGTAAAGTCACATCTCCCAGGGTGGCTTCCAAATCTTTCCAAAGGAAATCACTTTCTCCAAATAGAGATAGTGATGAGTCGATAGAGGAAACGGTCTCAACATGGGGAAGAGAGGTAGGAATATTTTTACAGGCATCTATGAAATGTTCTTCACAAGCCTCATCAAGAACGTCAATACAATTAACACTCTCGTAAGAATAAGGCTGTTTAGAAAGCTTGCCCATGTTGAAGACTACTTTATCGTCACCCACTCTCATGATAAGCTCACCAGCTTCAACATCGATGAGAGTGCGACCGGTCCTCAAGAATGGACGACCAACAATGAGTGGCACACGGGGGTCCATCTCGTAGTCGACGACAACAAAATCAGCAAGGAAAGTGAATTTGTCGACTCCAACAATGACGTCTTCGGCTATCCCCACTGGATAAGCAACCGTACGGTTAGCTAATTCCAAAGTCATTTTGGTGGGGACTAGCTCTGGGAGAGATAATTGCTTCCAAACACTTAGAGGCATGAGATTAATACTGGCACCTAGATCGGCTAGGGCCATGCAATTCTCTACTCCCGGGAAATTGCAAGGGATAAGAAAACGACCCGGATCACCAAGCTTGATTGGCAATTTCCTTAAGAGCACTGCAGAGCAGTTCTCATTAAGTTGGGTGTTGGCGAGATCGAGGAGCTTTTCCTTGTCGCTCAGAAGATCTTTAAACATTTTGGCGTACTTGGGCATGTGAGCGAGAGCCTCAGCGAAGGAGATATTGAAATTCAGTTGTTTGAACATTTTAAGGAAATTCGAAACCTGAATATTATCCTTGCTCTTTTGCTTCTCTTTCATCAACCTTGAAGGATAAGGTATATTGGAAGAAGAGGAAGGCTTTAGAGGAATAGGATCACTCACAACCACGGGTGGAGGAGGGGTAGAAAGAAGAGTTGGAGAAATTGGGGAAGGAGAAGGAGGAGGAATAGGAGCAGGCGACTCGTTCTCCTTAGTCACAACCACCGGTGGAGGTATAGGAAGCTCGGGTTTCTTGGTACCTTTACCACTTCGAGTAGTGATTGCTTTCATCTCCCCTCTTGGGTTCGCAACGGTGTTACTCGGAAGAGTACCCGAAGAAGAGGGTTGATTACCTTGGAAGAAACTAGCCATCATGTTCCTCAGGTCATTTGTTTGGCTATCCAACGTATTTCTCATATCGGCTCTCAAATCATTTCCTTGCTTGACCAAGTCTGCTTTCAAATTGCGCACTTCCTCTTGGAGATTTCCCACAATCACATCATTGGTCCTCATGTAGGTTGCAACCTCTTGGTGTAATGCAGTGGTGGCTTGGTTGGGAGGAGCATTGTATGCAGGTGGTTGGTAAGCAGGTTGTTGGAAAACTTGAGTGTTACGTTGAGGTGGTTGTTGCTGCTTGTGAGGTGGGATGTATGGTTGTCGAGGTTGTTGTTGTTGAGGAGGGCGGTTAAGGTTTTGTTGTTGGTTTGGGTTGGTAGGAGGAAAGCCAGGTGGTGAATGATAGTTGTTTGATCGATAGCTAAGCAAATTACGGTCACCTTGAGGTCTAGCTTGATAAGCAGGTTGTTGGTAGGTGCCATATGCCGCATTCACATTCTCAGCAGGGTAATCTTGGGTGGCGGTACAAGTTGTGTAAGAGTGAGGACCACCGCATATCTCACAAGGTTGGCTGACAGCGTTCACTTGAGCGTTTTTGGCGTTGTTGCTGTTGTTGTTGCTGACGGTGTGGGTGACAAGCGATTCAAGAAGCGTGGTGATTTTGTCTAATCGCTTGTCGCTGTCATTAGTGCTAGCACTAGCGACATTGTTCCGAACACTCTTGGTTTGCACACGAGATTTGTTCTCAATGATGTCCCAAGCAACATTGGAAGTCTTAGCCAATAAATTACCCCCCGAGGCACTGTTCAGTGAATCTTGGTCACTCATGCTTAAACCATTGTAAAAAGTATTGATTTGATGTACTTTCGTAAAACCATGTTGTGGGCATTTTCTTAAAAGATCTTTAAAGCGATCCCAAGATTCACTGAATGACTCATCGTACTTTTTTTCAAAATTTATGATCTCATTCCGCAAAGCGGTAGTACGAGAGGGTGGAAAAAAGTAGTTGATAAACTTTGTTTCCAAATCCGTCCACGAGAGAATACTCTGTGGCGGTTCCTTAGCAAGCCAATGCCGGGCTTGTCCCTCTAAAGAAAAAGGAAAAAGTTGTAACCTTATAACTTCTTGTGGAACACCATTGAACTTGACCGTGTTGGTGAGTTGCAAGAATCTCTTGATATGGTCGTGTGGATCATCAATGGTTCGTCCCAAGAATGGTTGAGCGGAGACCATCTGGATGAAGCCTGATTTTAGCTCGAAATTGTTGGCGGCAATTGGTGGTATAACAATTGGATCCGTGTTGCCATCGACATGAGCTTGCAGCAATTCAATCATCGGGCGATTATCCGGAAGGGGCTCATTGTTGTTGTTATTGTTCATGTTGTTGTTGTTATTATTGTTTGGAGGTGGTACACCGGCCATGTCTAAGTGATCGAGAGGCTCGGGCTCTTGATAAGACATGGATCGAGTGCGCATACACCTGCAAAAGAACGAACAAAGAAAAACAAAGCAAAAATATTTTTGGTTTTTATGTTTTTTTAATTTTTTTTGTATTTTTGAAAATTTTTGTGAAAAAGTAACGTTCACGGGGAACGGATCCCAAAATCCAAGTTCTCACAAAAAACTTTTGATCTTAACGAGAAGAGCCGGCAGCGGCGCCATTTGATACAATCGTTTTCGTACACCCGAAGGTTATCGTAATTCCGGCGAAGTGTGAATGGAAATCCGCGTTTATGTCTAAAGTTTGATGCTCGAATAAATGAGATTTTGAGTTTGATATCTATAACTACCAATTTTAACGCCTAAAAATTAAAAATATATAAAGCGATAAGAATGAAAATTAAACTACAGTTATAAAGCGAGAGAAATCTAAAATAAAAATAACGATAATAAAGATGTTAAACTAACAAGCATAATCAAAACTACTCTAATAATGACATTAAAGCTAAACATGAACAAGGCAACAATAATAATCATATAGAAGTTAATTAAAATAAAATAAGAAAAAGATAGAGAATTTAACCTGAAATGATGAACCGGAGACGAAAAATTAAACACCCGATCTAATCACTAAATTAATTCAAAAGCTTATAACTTTCAAAGTTTTTATCAAACTAATTAACCGATAAAGTTGTCAATTTAATCGACTAACTAACGAGATAAAAACAAATCGAGCTATAAACTTTAAAACTTAATCTAGCTAAAAGACCCGTAAAACTCATCGCCAAAAGTGATGGACTGATTCGCCGAAATCAAAAGACATAAAACCGTTAACGACAATTAAGCTAAACGACATTTTAAAAAATCTTATAAAAATTATATTATTTTTATAATTAAATCTAGATTTTATAAAGATTCTTAAATAGAATATTAAACTAATTTTAATACTATATACAAAATTAAAGTGAGAATTTAATTGATGCTAAATTGTTGATCTTGTCTAAAACATAATTGAAGGAATCTTAAATAAAAAAAACGTCCCTACTCTACCTAAAATAATGAAGATCTTGGATAAGGAAATGGGGAATTATTAAAATAATGAAGACAACCAAAATAAGAATGATAAGCTATCCCTCTTTATCTCTAAACGCAGGGAAGGTATCAAATATATATGGGATGTTTATGATGTTGCGTATGATATAAGAAAAAAATGGAACAAAAGATTTCCTCCTACAAAAGTTGCGCTCCTTTAATAAATCTGATCTATCCTAGTTGCTTCTACGCTATTACTACTTTTTCTAAGATCATAAACGCAGGTCAAAGATAACAAAAATGAGAAGTGAATCAATATATGGAAAGCTGTGATTCATATACAGCTATTAAAATAAAACGCAGGTAAGAGGGTTTATCAAATATGGAATGTATCAAATTAAAAAAAAGAAATAATTACCTATTCAATCTAAAATCAATTCGCAGGAAAACCAATTGCAAAGATAGGATATGGAAAGTTATCTAATGCTAAAAAAAACAGTAAAAGAAAATTGAAGTACAAGATATAGATGTCTGCATTTTTATATGAGGCTATCCCCAAATCTGCTATCTAAAAAAAATATGAAAAGCAGCAAAAGCTGCGTGTTGTTTTTTTTTTTCCTCAAATCCCTCTGCGTATGTATTACGCCTCTTCCTTTTAAAACTGATCTGGGCTTCTTTTGCTGGGCCTGCCTTGGGCTGCATTTTTTCTTCATTAAACTAAAATGGGCCAGCAGCATGAATTTGGACTTGGGCCTTCTTGCTGAATTTGACTATTTCGAGCCATAGTTTCATGGGCTGTTTTTAGGAGTCCATTTGATCAATGATGGGTCGGTCCGAGCTATTTAAGTGGCATTGGGTCGGCCCATTAAAATGGTGTCGGGCCGACCCAATAAAATATGAAGGCACCGTCGGACTCAAATTTTCGTGCTCTCTCCATTTCTCGTGCTAATTTTTGGCTCTTTGGCTTCGTTTTTGCTCCTTTTCTTCATATCCGTACCTACAATAATAAATAACACATTTAAACGATATATGCACTAAAAATACACGTTTTGCTATTTATTATGTCATAAATGAAGGGATATTACTACTAAAAACACGAATAATTACGTGTCTAACAAGGTCACCCCTCTACAGCATGACGAGGTCACCCCTCTATTTATTCATGCAGCAGTTGTTGCAACACATGACCTATATAAGATCTTGGCAATTAAAATACAGTAAATGCATGTTTTTCAGATTTAATAGATAACAGTTCAGCTTTATTATTTATAAATCAGACTTTACAGGTTATACACAGATTTCCGCTGCAACTTTACTTATCAGTCTTACAGCTTCAGTATTTTATCATCTACTTCATTTTAGTAATTCCTTGTCATGCTTTATATCCGTTCACTGGGCGTTATGCTCAGCCGTAGTTCCTTTCATGTTCTAACGGTAGGTACACTAGGACGCTCTTAGGATTCTGAGAGCATGTGCATTTGGATGGAAGATATCCAGACTTCTTACTTTATGCACCTCTTACATTATTCTGCTTATTTAAACATTGTTTAGTCCTTTTCTTCAATATTTACTTTTCATGTTTTGAGCTTATGTTTGGATTACCGATGTTTGATTTCGGTATTTCCTTTATGGTCAGTTAATGTTTTAGGACATTTACCTTATGCTTTGATGACAAGCCATAAATACACGTAACGGTCCCTTATCCAAGTGGGGTGTTACAATTATGGTATCAGAGCTATAGGTTCGACCTGTAGGCTCAAAACTTGACCTGCGACTAGTGGGTAGTCACTAGTCACTTCCCACATTTCGGCGTTGTTATCTTTCATGTCTCTCACGCATTTATCAGTCAGTTTTCTTCAGTTATCAGTCAGTTTTCTTAAAATTTTAACTAGGTAAATGGTTGGTACAGGACTAGCCATATTTAGTCGCATGTTCTTTTCTACGAATTTTGTTTTGGTGAACCGAACCATAGGCGTTCACCCTTGCCCGTTCAGATTTTGTATTGGTAAACCAACCCATAGGCGTTTACCCTTACTCATGACAGATTCATGTTTTCAGTCGAATGTTATTAGGTGAACTGACCCATATACGTTCATCATTTCTCAGGTCAAATTTTATGCTTTTTAGTCGAATGTTGTATTGTGAACCGATCCATAGTTGTTCTCCTTTGTCATATCATGACATTTTATAAAATTTTGACAAGTATGGTTTGAGCTACAGCCAACCATATTTAGTTCTAGATTGTAAATTTCTATACATGACAGTTCTCATAAAATTTTGACATGTATGGATCAAACCGAATCGCCCATACTTAGTCATATGTTTGTTTCTTTGAATTCTGTGGATTGAACCATAGCTATCCACATCAGTTGACGTTAAACTTCAGTAGATTATACTTTTATGTTCTTTGTAACAATAAAGTTCTCACAATCTCACGTTGATGTCGTTTTCATGCTAATTCAGCCTCATGTCTCCTTATGAGGATTATGTTATCAGCAGGGTGATGATGTTTTCATACTAAGACACGGAAGGATTTCAGTAAAATCCTGTTTCATGATAAATCATGTTTGGTCCTCATCGGTCATGTCTTCATGCTGACCATTGTTGAAATTTCGTTTAATCATATTCTTGAACATCTATAAACCAGCATTAAGTCTACGCGGGTTTTACCAGGCTATCATGTTACTCATTTCAGTTCAGTTTACTACCGTTTAAATCAAATTATTTCTTTGATCATGTCAGACAATTGACACCAGTATCGACCATCCTGTAAAATTTCCACCAGTGCCATGTACAATATTCCATATGTACCCCATGTACAGTGCCTCAGTTATACTCCATGTATTTTATGTGTACTCTACGTACAGTGTCTCAGATATGCTCCATGTGCAGTATTTATTTTGTACTTCATGTACAGTAGTCCAGGTGTACTCCATGTACCCTACTCCATGGATATTGCTAATCGATCCCCAATCATGTCAGGCATTTCCAATTGTCGATATTCTACCAGATGCTGATGCTGCTCGTGAGTTGATGATTTACCAGATACTGATGCTGCTAACACTTTTGGGACCTCACGAATGCTGATGCTGCTGATACTTTGGAGATTACACAAGATGCTGATGCTGTTTACATTATGAAGACTCTTCAGAGCAAGGACGAAAGTATAAATTTGAAATTCCTAACAAGACTATATTTTAATCATCAGACGCTACCATTCCATTCCATGCTTTTACTTCCTCAGTTAGAAATAGTTACATGAATCACGGTCATGATAATGACTGTCAGGAAACTAATAGACAAGGCGGTAATGACAAACACCGTGTTTATATTAATCAGTCAGTACCCATCGGAACTCCAGAACAGAGGTGACCAGAAATGCAGAGGTCAGCAGTCGAACCGGTCCGCCAATCCTAGCAGTTACCAAAATTTTTAGCCTTGTTTTTTTGGTAAAGGGTTTCCCCGGTAAATATATTAACCAAAAAAGCGTTGAAGTACAAAGGACTGTGGCTGAGATACCACATTAATCACATGTTACAGGCATCATGTTAACACGTGGTTATGTCATGACATAAACACTAACTAATCTAGAACTACAATACAAGTAAACTAGACAGAAACCAAGATGCAAACATGAAGTCACGCATTCTCTTCAGCTTCCAACAACACCACGATAGGAGCAAAGGAAATCCAAATGAGCCTGCCTCCTTAAAAAACCTTGCCAAAGAAAACCCAATGGGAAAAACCTTGGACAAGGAAAAAAGAGTACAACCCTCACCCGACACTCCCATCGTGAAAAACACCAAAGCTCGGCACCCTCCAATTGTCAAGCAGCAAACTCGACCTGGTAGACAACTTCTTAAAACGAAATGAAATCAACTTCAATCAAATAGTATCACAAATAAGCTGAACAAGCTGATCAACCGCCATCTACTTTTTCTTGAAAAGTCTTGAATTACGTTCCATCCATATAAAGTACGCAGTAGCAGCCAACACAAGGCGTGCAAGGATGCTAGGGCAAGAATCCCCCTTACAAATTAGAATAACATAAGCTAAAATATCATTAATGCGAGGGGGGATGCTATCCATATCACAGAGGGCCCGAAGCTTAGACCAAACCTGCATAGATTAAGAACATTCAAAGAAAAGATGGTCATGAGAATCCGACACCAATTTACACAAAGGACATCGAAGAAGGCTTAAATCCACCAAAGGGCCAACATCCCATTGCCTAAGCCAATCTTGAGTCTTCAATTTTCTTCTAACCACTAACTACAAGTCAATAGAGTGACGAGGAATACAATGAGCAAACCAAACAGCATGGTACCAATTAAGCATCAAAGCCCAATAACGTATGGAATCCCAAGCTAATGAAACTGAAAAAGGATGAAAAACCCCATTTATATCCCGCCACATCAAATCATCATCCATATCATCATTAATAACAGGGACAGGGATAGAGACAATTTTCAGAAATCTATCATTCTAATCCTACGACCACTGCCAAATACCATCAATGATAAGATCCCTAACCTTATTAGATAGAGAGAGCGCCGATCTTGTGATGCTACGAAACGTATGAGCGCCCTGTAAAGGACACAAATCTGCCCAATTATCAAACCACATAGAAGCAACTTTACCATTATTAATCTTGTACCAAATAAACTGACGAATACGTGGTCTAATCTGGAGAAGTTTTCTCCATCCCCAACTCATATCACCAATACATGGAATGTCCCAAAAACTTCTATCCTTTAACTTGTAAGAATAAATCCATTTAACCCATAAAGATTCTTTACGAGTAAGGATACACCAGATATAAGAAACCATTAAAGCATCATCAAAATTAGAAAGCTTACGAATACCAAGGCCACCTTCATAAAACGGGGTACAGACAGAGTCCCAAGCAACTTTAGCCTTACCTTTCTTCATTTCACCTTGACACCATAAGAAGCCTCTCATAAGCTGTTCCAAATCATGAATAATCCGAACAGGTAAAACAAAGACAGACGCCCAGTAAATATGCATAGATGAAAGAACTGAACGAACTAACTGGAGTCTTCCTGCTAAAGAAAGAAATTTATTGCGCCAATAATTTACTCTATTCTCAAGCTTTTCTACAAGGACTTTACAATCCCTATATAGAAGCCTAGACGAAATGAGAGGAACACCAAGGTATCTGACAGGTAACACACCTTCAGCAAATGGCATGATATGTAAAATACTACTTTTTACAACAGTGGATACATTACAAAAGAAAACAGTGCTCTTAGGGATACTTGGAACTAAACCCAAAGCTATCTTAAATTCCTCCAACGCATCCAGAATAACCTGCACATAATCCAAGTGACCCCTATCAAACAAGAAAAGATCATCTGCAAAACATAGGTTTATAATACGTTGCTGCTCACAGCGGTGATGAAAATAGAAATCCTCCGCATTAAGAACCCTTCGCTGCAACATAAGAGAAAGAATCTCCATGACTAAAGTGAAAAGATACGGAGATAACGGATCACCTTGTCGGAGATCTCTTTTTCCTTGAAACCAGCCATATAGATTACCATTAATGCAAATAGAATACAAAGTAGTAGAAACACACGTCATAATCCAATCAACCATTAAATGGTGGAATCCAAAACCAATCAGAATGTTACGAAGAAACTGCCAGTCCACCGTATCATAAGCTTTCTGAATATCCACCTTAAAAGCACATCTTGGAGGACCAAAATTTCGTTGGTAATTTCTCATCAACTCTTGCGTCAATAAGATATTATCCAAGATCCTACGACCCGGAACAAAAGCAGATTGATTAATATTAACCAAATCACCCAAATCCCCTTTAATACGGTTAGCAATTATCTTGCTAATGCATTTGAAAATAACATTACAACAAGAGATGGGGCGATAATAAGTAATCTTATTTGGGACAGAAACCTTAGGGATAAGAGCAATGATAGTATGATTAACCTCTTTAAGAAGTTTTCCATTAGAGAAAATCTCACGAATAACACATGTAAAATCAGCACCCATAATATCCTAAGACTTCTTAAAAAAAAGCAGCAGTAAAACCATCCGACCCAGGCGCTTTATCATCACTCATGGAAAATAACGCGCTTTTAATTTCAGAATCAGAGATGACTCTAACCATATGGGAAACTTTCTGAGCACCAAGGTTTCAAACAAACAAATTAGAAGTATTAAAAGCACCTGAATCACTTGCCTGACCAAGAAACTGCTCATAATGAGCAACAAAAGCTCCAGGCACAACACCTCAATCATGAAGAACATTATGAGAGTCGCGAACCATTTCAATACGATTACGAGCAGCCCTACTCTTAACCGAATTATGAAAATAAGCCGTATTCGAATCACCTGCATCAAGCCAATCAATTTTAGATTTCTAACGAAGGAAGCATTCCTCATCAAGAGAAGCTTCTTTAAAAGCAACTAGATAATGAGCATGCTCTTCTTTCAGCAACACATTAGATGGGTCCCTGTCAAGAGCTTGCTGAACAACATCTAATTCCACACGCAGTCTGTTAACACGATCATGAAGGTTACCCTGTTCAAAAAGCAATTTACGAAACGGGGCCTTTAAGCCTTTTAAATGTTTAACAAACTTAAACATAGCATAGCCATGAACATTGGCCAACCATCCATTAGCTACCACTTCATGAAAACCCTCCTTATGCACAAGAAAATTACTGAATTTAAATGGTTTAGGCTTAGGTTTGCTAACTGTAGGAATACGTAAAACACAAGGAGAATGGTCAGAAATCCTATAAGGTTGAAAAATAGCAAAACATCCTGGAAACTCATCAAGAAACTTTATGTTAGATATAATCCGATCAATATTTATGAAAATACCATCATCACCCTGTGGTTTCTCATTCCATGTAAAGTGTAAACCTGTAGCATTAACATCCATAACTTCCATAAGATTTACACACTCCTTGAAATCCCGCATGGCAATATTAGGAGTGCATCCGCCACATGAGTGATCTTTAATATTTAGTGCAGCATTAAAATCACCCAAAACAGCCCATGGTTTATCACGCATGAAAGTAGCATGAGCAACAAGATTATTCCAATGAACACGCCGATCAATATAGTTGTTATCAGCATGAACGAATGAGTAAAACAAATTATGGTTATCAATACGCGTACTAATATGACAATGCATAACTTGACTTGTTTGAGACAACACCATAACATCCACATTATCATCATTCCAGCCAAGAATATGCTTGTCCTTTTAGGACACAAACCACCATTAGACGTCCACTTCCATCTGCTAAAAATCTTACGACACATATCATAAACACCAAAAGCATCAACATGTTTTTTTTTGGTAAAGGGTTTCCCCGGTAAATATATTAACCAAAAAAACGTTGAAGTACAAAGGAATGTGGTTGAGATACCACATTAACCGCATGATACAGGCAACATGTTAATACGTGGTTATGTAATGACATAAACACTAACTAAACTAGAACTACAATACAAGTAAACTAGATAGAAACTAAGATGCAAACATGAAGACACGCATTCTCTTCAGCTTCCAACAACACCACGGTAGGAGCAAAGGAAATCCAAATGAGTATGCCTCCTTAAAAGACCTTGCCAAAGAAAACCCAGTGGGAAAAACCTTGGCCAAGGAAAAAAGAGTACAACCCTCACCCGGCACTCTCATTATGAAAAACTCTAAAGCTCGGCACCCTCCATTTGTCAAGCAGCAAACTCGACCTGGTAGACAACTTTTTAAAACGAAATGAAATCAACTTCAATCGGATAGTATCACAAATAATCGGAACAAGCTGATCAACCGCCATCTGCTTTTTCTTGTAAAGTCTTGAATTACGTTCCATCCATACAAAGTACGCAGTAGCAGCCAATACAAGACGTGCAAGGATGTTAGGGCAAGACTTTCCCTTAGAAATTGGAATAACATAAGCTAAAATATCATCAATACGAGAGGGACGCTATCCATATCACAGAGGACCCGAACCTTAGACCAAACCTGCACAGAATAAGAACATTCAAAGAAAAGATGGTCATGAGAATCTGGCACCAATTTACACAAAGGAAATCGAAGAAGGCTTAAATCCACCAAAGGGCCAACATCCCATTGCCTAAGCTGATCTTGAGTCTTCAATTTTCTTCTAACCACTAACCACAAGTAAATAGAGTGACGAGGAATACAATGAGCGAACCAAACAACATGGTACCAATTAACCATCAAAGCCCTATAACATATGGAATCCCATGCTAATGAAACTGAAAAAGGATGTAAAACCCCATTTATATCCCGCCACATCAAATCATCATCCTTATCATTATTAATAACATGGACACTGATAGAGACAATGTCCGGAAATCTAGCATTCCAATCCAGCGGCCACTGCCAAATACCATCAATGATAAGATCCCTAACCTTAATAGAAAGAGAGAGCCCCGATCTTGTGATGCTACGAACCGTAAGAGCCTCCCGTAAGGGACACAAATCTGCCCAATTATCAAACCACATAGAAGCAACCTTACCATTATTAATCTTGTACCAAATACAGACGAATACGTGATCTAATCTGGAGAAGTTTTCTCCAGCCCCAACTCATATCACCAATACATGGAATGTCCCAAAAACTTCTATCCTTTAACTTGTAAGAATAAATCCATTTAACCCATAAAGATTCTTTACGAGTAAGGATACACCCGATATGAGAAACCATTAAAGCAACATTAAAATCAGAAAGCTTACAAATACCAAGGCCACCTTCATAAAACGGGGTACAGACAGAGTCCCAAGCAACTTTAGCCTTACCTTTCTACATTTCACCTTGACACCATAAGAAGCCTCTCATAAGCTGTTCCAAATCATGAATAATCTGAACAGGTAAAACAAAGACAAACGCCCAGTAAATATGCATAGATGAAAGCACTGAACGAACTAACTGGAGTCTTCCTGCTAAAGAAAGAAACTTATTGCGCAAATCATTTAGTCTACTCTCAAGCTTTTCTACAAGGACTTTACAATCCCCATATAGAAGCCTAGACGAAATGAGAGGAATACCAAGGTATCTGACAGGTAACACGCCTTCAGCAAATAGCATGATATGTAAAATACTACTTTTTACAGCAGTGGATACATTACAAAAGAAAACAGTGCTCTTAGGGATACTTGTAACCAAACCCGAAGCTATCTTAAATTCCTCCAACGCATCCATAATAACCTACACAGAATCCAAGTGACCCCTAGAAAACAAGAAAAGATCATCTTCAAAACATAGGTTTATAATACGTTGCTGCTCACAGCGGTGATGAAAATAGAACTCCTCCGCATTAAGAACCCTCCGCTGCAACATAAGAGAAAGAATCTCCATAACTAAAGTGAAAAGATACGGAGATAACGGATCACCTTGTCGGAGACCTCTTTTTCCTTGAAACCAGCCATATAGATTACCATTAATTCAAATAGAATACGAAGTAGTAGAAACACACGTCATAATCCAATCAACCATTAAATGGTGGAATCCAAAACCAATCAGAATGTTACGAAGAAACTGCCAGTCCACCGTATCATAAGCTTTCTGAATATCCACCTTAAAAGCACATCTTGGAGGACCAAAATTTCGATGGTAATTTCTCATCAACTCTTGCGTCAATAAGATATTATCCGAGATCCTACGACCCAGAACAAAAGCAGATTGATTAATATTAACCAAATCACCCAAATCTCCTTTAATACGGTTAGCAATTATTCTTGCTAATGCATTTGAAAATAAGATTACAACAAGAGATGGGACGATAATTAGTAATCTTATTTGGGACAGAAACCTTAAGGAGAAGAGCAATGATAGTATGATTAACCTCTTTAAGAAGTTTTCCATTAGAGAAAAACTCACGAATAACACATGTAAAATCAGCACCCACAATATCCCAAGACTTCTTAAAAAAGCAGAAGTAAAATCATCCAGACCAGGCGCTTTATCATCACTCATGGAAAATAACGCGCTTTTAATTTCAGAATCAGAGATGACACTAACCATATGGGCAGCTTTCTGAGCACCAAGCTTTCGAACAAACAAATTAGAAGTATTAAAAGCACCTGATTCACTTGCCTGACCAAGAAACTGCTCATAATGAGCAACAAAAGCTCCAGGAACATCACCACCATCATGAAGAACATTATGAGAGTCATGAACCATTTCAATACGATTACGAGCAGCCCTACTCTTAACCGAATTATGAAAATAAGCCATATTCGAATCACCTGCATCAAGCCATTCAATTTTAGATTTCTGACGAAGGAAGCGTTCCTCATCAAGAGAAGCTTCTTTAAAAGCAACTAGATAATGAGCATGCTCTTCTTTCAGCAACACATTAGATGGATCTCTGTCAAGATTTTGCTGAACAACATCTAATTCCACACGTAGTCTGTTAACACGATCATGAAGGTTGCCCTGTTCAAAAAGCAATTTACGCAACGGGGCCTTTAAGCCTTTTAAAAGTTTAACAAACTTAAACATAGCACAACCATGAACATTGGCCAACCATCCATTAGCTACCACTTCAAGAAAACCCTCCTTATGCACAAGAAAACTACTGAATTTAAACGGTTTAGGCTTAGGTTTGCTAACTATAGGAATACGTAAAACACAAGGATAATCGTCAGAAATCCTGTAAGGTTGAATAATAGCAAAACATCCTGGAAACTCATCAAGAAACTTTATGTTAGACATAATCCGATCAATCTTTTTTAGAATACCATCATCACCCTGTGGTTTCTCATTCCAAGTAAAGTGTAGACATGTAGCATTAACATCTATAACTTCCATAAGATTTACACACTCCTTGAAATCATGCATGGCAATATTAGGAGTGTAGCCGCCACATGAGTGATCTTTAATATTTAGTGCAACATTAAAATCACCCAAAACAGCCCATGGTTTATCACACGCATGAAAGTAGCATGAGAAACAAGATTATTCCAAAGAACACGTCGATCCATATTATAGTTATCATCATAAATGAAAGAGCAAAACAAAGTACGGTTATCAATACGCGTATTAATCTGACAATGCATAAATTGGATTGTTTGAGACAACACCATAACATCCACATTATCATCAATTCAACCAAGAATAATGCGTGTCCCTTTAGTACACAAACCACCATTAGATGTACACTTCCATCTGCTAAAAATCTTGCGACACATATCATAAACACCTGAAGCATCAACATGGGATTCCAAGATAGCACAAACACTCAGATTATTATCATTGATAACTTGACGAACCTCTATTCTTTTAGGGGATTGGTTTAAACCCCTTATATTCCATGAAGCTATAATAAAAATTTAAGACATACGTGGTAGGAGTGCTTGCCCTTGATTGAGAATTAAGAAGATTAGCAGATTCATCATAAACGTTTTCAACCTCCTCATCATCATCATCATCTCCACTTTGGTCACCTGTTTCCTCTGAAAGAGACCCAAATGAATTCAAAGTAGAACACCACTCACAACAGATTTACCTTTATTAGAACTATTAGTATGCAAACCAGGTTTGGTACCACTATACACTTTGTTATTATCACGTTTAGATGCATTCGAAGTCGTACCAGGGTTAGATGAGTTATCTTGAATATGAACACTAGAAGTTGACGACTTCGGACTAAAAGTAAAAGGAGTACCAACCTGGAAGCCTTTGCTTAAAGGGACACCTCTCGGAATCTGACTTCCTTGCTTACCTTTATTGTTGTGCTTTCTACTACGAACTTGTTGAAATCCTCATCTTGTTCTTGTACAACTGTAGGAGCCACTTTAGGGATAACACGTTTAGGACAATTTTCAGCCGTATGACCAAAAATATTACATGTAGGGCATCTAGGTGGCTTCCACTCGTATTCAACTTTAATAGTTTCCTTAGTAAACCCGTCACCCTCCAAATCAGGAACACCAATAGTAATTGTCTCATGTAAATCACAATCAGATATAATTTCAATTAAACAACGAGCAAAACTACTACGACCCTAAGACTCTTTACACATAGTGCTAGTAAAAGAATCAAGCATATATAGGCTTACCCAAATATGTAGCAATCAAACTAATACCCTATTCCTCAAACACTTGAATAGGCATATCATGAAGTTTGACCCACACAGGAATACAAGTAAACTCTTCTTTTCGAAGCCTAGTTTCATAGTATACCTTTTAAGAATAATGGGAGAATTATGAATCATCCATGGGCCACCTTCTAACACAGCTTCATAACCAGATTGTGCATCAAATTGAAAGATGAAGAAACCATTGGAATTCATCATGATCCTGTTTAAACCAAATTTAGCCGAATTTGTTTTAGCATAATACTCAACCACTGGAAATTCCATTCGTTTACCAATAAAGTATCCATAGAGTGTATTATGAAAACGAGTATTAACTTTTTCCAACCAGTTTACGTGGAATAGAAACCTGAACACCCTCAAACCTGTTTTCAGATATGGCAGAACCTATATTAATACGAGCAATAGGTGGAGCTTGTTGGCTTGGACTAGCAGCAGTTGCATAAGAGTTAGATGGAACACCAATATCCACCGACTATACAATAGGAAAATCCTTCTCACCACGGTTAACATTGGTAACATTTTCACCAAATAACTCATATGTAGGGACTTCCACTTCATTACCTGTAGACTTGGAAGACCACGCAGTTTCCTTGACATCTATCAGTGGATCCATCGGATTAGAAAAAGTGAAATCATCCATATTTAAGTCAAATACATCACTCTCCTTTGGCTCAGTGACAAATTCATTAGGGTTTATATCCATTTGTTCAAACGATAGCTCATCATCAACCAATTTACTAAACGTAGGAGATGAGACACTCACCTCTTTATGCTGATCTGAGGACATACGCATTGTGATATTAGATAAATCAGGTGTAACCCTAGCATCATGTCTAAAAGTAGTGCTCATAGACGAATCCCTAGCATTACTATAATCACGTACACCTGCTTGGGTAGCATTAACATGTTGACATTTTTGTGTTCTAACACTGCTCTCTAACTCCACTTGGTGTGTACATACAATATCAAGGGCTTTTATCCATTGCTCAGTAGTCATTCACTTCCAGAATTCATATTTTTTATTTTGGACATCATTCATATACCTACTAATCACTTCCACAGTATTGAGAGAGATCGAGAACAGTTTTTCAACATCTTCTAACGACCATACATTCAAATTCTGTCGTTCACCGTTTGCTGTATCACTTCTAGTAACCAAACTAGGGTTTGGAAAAACCTTAGTCGAATCACTCATGTAACCCACCATTGTAAATAAAACATCCCCACAAAATAATTAATGCTAGACACCAAACGAGAATAAAATAACCAAACGAGACTTCTACCAAACAAAACCCTAAAAACAACTAATGCTAGACACCAGAAAAACAAAAGTAACCAAAGTCCCATGCCCCAAATGAATCTACACTATTAATAAAGACTTAACCGACCAAAGATGCGACTATAGCAATCGACGAAGACCAATCACAAGAAATAATCAATGACGGCATAAAAATAAAAAGAAACCCAATTTAATTAACCCTAAAACCAATCAACCAAACAAGGACTTTGTTAACTCAAGAATTATCAATGACCAATCAAGAAAACAACATCATTATAAGGTATTCGGATTAAAGGAAAAAGAAAATCGGGTTATGAGAAGAAGGGATTTTTCGGCAGCCATTGATGTTTTTAGGGTTTGGGAAGAGTTATTACGGGCCTTCCTGAAGCATCAACATGGGATTCCAAGATAGCACAGACACTCAGATTATTATCATTGATAACCTGACGAACTACTATTCTTTTAAAGGATTGGTTCAAACCCCTTATATTACATGTGGATATACTAAACATTTAAGACATTCGTGGCAGGAGTGCTTGCCCCTGATTGAGAATTAAGAAGATTAGCAGATTCATCATAAACGTTTTCAACCTCCTCATCATCATCATCTCCACTTTGATCACCTGTTTCCTCTGAAAGAGACCCAAATGAATTCGAAGTAGAAACGCCACTCACAACAGATTTACCTTTATTGGAACTATTAGTATGCAAACCAGGTTTGGTACCACTATCAACTTTGTTATTATCATGTTTAGATGCATTCGAAGTCATACCCGGATTAGATGAGTTATCTTGATTACGAACACCAGAGGTAGACGACTTCAGACTAAAAGTAAAAGGAGTACCAACCTGGAAGCCTTTGCTCTCGGAATCTGACTTCCTTGCCTACCTTTGTTGTTATGCTTTCTACTATGAACTTGTTGAAATCCATCATCTTGTTCATGTACAACTGTAGGAGTCACTTTAGGGATAACACGTATAGGACAATTTTCAGCCGTATGACCAAAAATATTACATGTGGGGCATCTAGGAAGCTTCCACTCGTATTCAACTTTAATAGTTTCCTTAGTAAACCCATTGTAACACCCCCAAATTTATACAATTCAATACAGCGGAAGACTCGTTGGTGTTGCGGGATAGCACATTACTCACATCATAGACAACGCTTAAAAATCGCGTCGTTTAGTAATAAGGCATTTCCATTCATAAATATCAAATTTACATAGGTCCCAAGTCATTGTATTTCATACAGGTTTTACAAAGCATTTGAATGGAAATTATTATTTAAGTGCGGGCCATGAATTCTTGTTGTCTTCCCGAGAATTACCTTCAAGTACCTGAGACAAAACATGTTAAAAGAAAAGGTCCGCGATAACGCCGAGTGAATTCATAGAGTTTAATGAAATCCATCAATATAACATCGGTATAAAATTATTACCGAAAATCATTTTGTACCAATCTTTGTTATAGGCCATAAAATAGCCAAAGTCATTTTATACAAATCCTTATCAAAAATTATAATATAGGATTTTGCCTTCAAAATCATTATACGAACCATTGTCGTTAAAAACATCATACAAGGCATTTTATAACGTTGTATTGAGTTAAATAAAAACCGTTATATGAATATGGTTATGAAAAACGAAAACACGAACATGATATCAATAGTAAGACCCCGTATTGCTACTCAGGCAATATATCGTAATTTAGTGCGTATAGCAGTATTTCGTTATTTGGATTATTATAAGCCGCATAACATTGTTACCTTACTATAACCAACAACGGGTAGCTAGCCCGAAACCCAATTTGCCCATCTAAATTAGCGTGTCGTCACAATAATCACGCTTGTGTAAATCTTCTCATACATAAATTCGCTTACCAATCAATGTGGCACGACGGGGATCAACCGTCAAGGCGCGAACTGGGGTGATCGTCCCCAAATAGTACTATTATATGCATAAGCGTCTACCAAATCCCAGTAGTTCACAATTCATGCTAATGGGACTTTTAGTGACATAACCTAACTTTAATAATCCATTTAATTTCATCTGTCGGGTCATATAATCATTCATCGGGTCATACAATCATTCGGGTGCAAATCAATAAACAAACAATCGGGACAACTAGTGTCCTATTTTTTAAAAACTACATGTTATCTCCCTCGCGGGTTTATAAAACATTTCATAAAAACATTTAAAAGAGTGCGAGGCTATGAACTCACGTTGACGTGGGAAGGCGGTTATCGACGATTCGGATGTACGGTACGTGTTTCAATCACGGAAACCTAAACAAATAATACTCGTCTTAGACTCTTGTCCAATGAATTTATAAAAATAACAATTATGTATACATATGATGATTTTTTAAATATGATGATGATAGAGTGGGGTTGTACATTTTTACTCATTCATTATAGTGTTTATGTGTTGGAAATTTTAAAGACTAGTTTTACTAGTTCAACTTGTTTACATTTTGAGGCCCAATGGGCCCATTACAAGCCCAATATATTATATTAGCCCAATTATACTTTTATTATCATTATTATACTTTACATATTGGGCCCAAATGGGTTAAGCCCAATAAGTAATTTTTATAAGTGTTTAACTTATTTAGTTAAATTATTAGTTCAAATATGCTAACTTAGCTCGTTAATGTCCGTATGTCATATAGTTAGGGTTTTATTGGTTTTTACTTGTATTAGGTACTTATACATCAGTATATGTCTTTTAAAAACTTTACATTAGACGGGTTTGATCGTCTAAGTTTTAATTGGCGAAAAACGTTAATTTTACGGTAATAGCCGAAAAAGTCGTAAAAATCACGTTTATAGTTTTTATAACTTATAAATCTTATTCAACTACCATTTTTATAAAGTGTCCATTTATTTAACCTTATACATATTTATATAAATGAAATTTATAAGTTAGTGGGTTTTAATTCACATTTTATACTATATTAGTTTGAGTGCTTATATAATACTATTAAACATTAATTCTTCAAAATCTGATTTTTAGTTTTATCTTCACCATTTTTAGCATATCTTGAGTTATATAAGGAGATAGAAGATCATTTTTGGATGGCATAAACTTCATATTATGTGATACAAATAAGTTAGTTATAGCTACTGCTCATTCCATGTCTAACTATCCTTTATAGTCCCTACAAAACAGACTATTCAGATTGGCACACTCATCTTGTTTTGATCATATCTCACTCATTTTGATGATTCCATTGCATGGCCAACTCTCACATGTGTATGAAATCTAACACTTACTGTAAATGGATTCCACCATGCAATTTTATCAGTTCATAACTTGGTTACTTACTGTTTTTATACAGCTAACAATTTAAGCAAGATTTTAGCCTTGTTTCTTATGGTTTTTCATCTTTTTAATCATATTTATCAACACTTGATCCCCACACAACATTT
Organism: Glebionis coronaria; assembly: GCA_025667525.1. NCBI lineage: Eukaryota > Viridiplantae > Streptophyta > Magnoliopsida > Asterales > Asteraceae > Glebionis > Glebionis coronaria. The sequence goes on along the minus strand of CM046881.1, from coordinate 335,011,307 downwards.
TTATCATCATATATTCATCATATACATATACAATAAGAAAGAAAATACATGATTACATAATCATAATAACAAGAGGATGGGGAGAACAATCTTTATACCACCAAGATTATGTAGGTATTCATCAAGGCTTGGATTTTTTTATGGAAGAACTTGTGATAGATCAACACCAATCATCATGGCCACCAATACTTGTAAACTTCATGTAGAAATCAGCCCTTGAATCACCTCCTTGGATGTTAGGATCACCTCCAATCTTCATATCTTCAAAGGGTCTTCATCTTGATCAAGTTTAAACACAAGATTTATGGTATAAACTTGATCAAAGATGGTGTTTTGTGGTGGTAAAAAGGGATGGCCAAAGGAGGAGGAAGAGAGGATTTGAGAGTGGTTGCATGAAGTGGAATGTGAGAAGTGGTTTAGGTTGAAGTGGTTTTGTGTTGGTTAGCTTACATGTTAAGCTTGGTAAGACAAGTGTAGCTTGTAAGCTACAACTTGACACCTCATGGTGTTGAGTCATTGTTTGGCCGGTTATTAGTGGGGGTGAGGCAAGATTTATCTTGTCTCATCCCCATTTAATTACGGGTACTCCTCGATTCTAGTTTCCTCGATTTGCGTGCCTTCGGGTCGTTTTACGAAAAATATTTTTATAGATTATGAATCAACGGCACCAAACGAATCTAATAAAAATTATCTCATCAAAAACGGAGTTCAAAAACGTAAATACGTAATCCTAAGGTTTCCGTTTTAGTCGTAAAGGACGTAAAATTATGCACGTAAGTCCTAATCTCTTCTCGTAAATTTGTGAGTTTATGAACCAACACAAATTTAAAATCTCAAAATAATATTCACGGATAAATTTATTTTCTGAAATATCGGACTGTCACCAAAACGGTGTATGTAAACGTAAGTACGTAATGTAGAATCCTCCGGTTTAGACGTAGTCGATGCTACTTCAAGACGTAAATCCAAATTTCTTCCCAAAAATAAGTGAGTTCATAATATAACATTAAAATAATGTTTTTAAATAATATTTGAGAATAAAATGTCAACCATAAATTGACGGATTGTCACAACATTTACCCCTAAACAGCGTCCTTAAAGATCATCTTATCTTACTACTCGCTTCTTATAGAGTTAAAGCCATGTGGGTATTTCCTCCACATTAGGTCTTTTCTCACAAGTGTAATTCATTACAATACGCGAGTTTCATCCAACATAACTACGGGAATAAGATTAGGCTTAATGTTGACTTACTTTCTCTATCCATGATGTTCACGGGTTTTTGATGAATGAAAATTTTCGCCGATCTAAACTTCATCAAGAAGTGATCAGATTATCACTTGATAGACATTTTATCAATTTCGATATACGAAACATAATTCACGCAGCTCTTGAAGTCCTAGGGTAGATCCAGCTTATATGCCTTTCAAACCAATCTTTTAAATCATCTCAATGGTCCCATACAACGGAGACTTATATCCCATGATCTTTCAGATCATCAATTCATTTTTCCATGGTTAAATTTTTTTTGGCATAACTTCGCTACCCATTCGGCACTTCAAGATCTACACTTCATATTCACATAACCTCGTGCCCACTACCGGCAGTCAATAATCAAATCTTAATTTCAACAATCATTTCAGGTCTCGCGGGTCGAGTATTTTGTAAGGTTAGGTTCGCCATCATAGGAAACCTTAAACCTAAAAGACTTGTCCAACTTACAATGGGTGTATGTCAGGTGTCTTCATCCCAACTCTGCTTACAGATGCTCTAATATATATCCTTACAAGACTCGATCTCGATCCTAATACGATAGTTTTCAATGATAATCTCTCCAAATGAAAACGATTATACGGTTTATTACCAAAGGTCAATTATTCAAGCATAACACAAGACTTCTAGTGTTTTGTATCGTTACTTTGCCTCGTCCCTTCGATTGGGGTGGTAAATAGTACTCTCATCAAGGTTCGTTCCCAATGACTTCTGAGCAAATATCTAGAATTTCAATGCGAAGCGAGGATCTTGATAGAGATGATCGATACATGCACACCATCTTTACACAACTCCTTTAAATACAAAAGAGTCAATTTCTTCATCAAGAATCTATCATTAACAGGAATGATATTAGTAGATTTGGTCAGTCTGTCGACGATGACCCAAATCGAATCAATTTCAGATGATGACCTTTGCAATAGCTAGACGTTTACTAATGTATGAGGCAATGTCTGCCTTCATAATTTGCCATCAGTACAACTTCTTCAGATAATGATACATTAAATCAGAAATGACAGGAATAGAATACTTATACTTAAAAGATTCCAGCATAACTATATCTCACAATCCTCCATATTTAGACAATCACAAGTGGCCTTTATACATTTAACGCTATCAGCTTCTCAATTCTAATGATTCATATTAGTCGCGAATCCCTTTTTATCATCTATATTATCCTTCTTACAAGCATCGGCTATATTTTAAATTGATTAGCAAATTTATTTTTCACAATCATTATTAAGGAACACATCCTAATTGATTCTTTATACTTCCAACATAATGTGTCAGTATTTACATTCACCTTTCCTGATGAAATAATTATCATGACCACAATTCACTCAGAAATTCTTTCTTCACATTTTCTAAATTTTAGTTTCGTCTCAACTATCATTTTTATCACTTTTGCTCAATCCGCCGTTTTAAAGCGTCGATAATTATTACACGCAAATTAACAATAAATATTAAGTTTTTATGAAACGTAAACGTTACAAGTTTAAATTTCTTAGTTCGACCAATTATAAATAAATGTTCAAAACAAATTTGAATTTAATTAACATGATTTTTGCTGATTTATCGAAAGTAATTAATAAGATTCGTAAATGTTTGAAAAATATTTGGTCCTACTTTGGTCAAAATTTTCTTAGTTGAAAAGCAAAAAGTGTCGTTTCAAATTTCAAGTCATGGTTTAAATGGTTTCCTCAATCCCCCTTAGGTTGTCTTGAGGTAATCACACATATTTACCCCTAAACAGGAGTTTAGTTAAATGATTTGTGTAAGGGAATAATCCCTTAATAATCCTTTGTTAAAACATTTGTCAAAATATATTTGCACCTCCTTTTTGGTATAACCCTAAGCCTCAATGGCTCTAGTTTTTGAAAAGTCAATATAGATCCCATTATCTTATTAAGCACACGGTCAAATCATGTAAAGGATTAAGCCGTTAATCACATGTTAAATATTCAAGGTACAAGTTTTCACTACTCGGCCGACTCTGGGCATTCTACAAATAATTATTAGCTCATTCTTATTCTTATAAATAAACAAATGGTCCTTAATGATCACAAGCATGAATTTATCAAATTACAGCCTACATACGTGATTCATCTAATTTATGGATGCTACATGTGTATTAGTCAATCCAAACGACATCATGTGAAACTCATAATGTTCATTACAAGTTCTGGATGTAGTGATTGGAATAGATAATCTTCTTCGCGGACGCGAAGTTTATGATAACCATGTCGTGGATCAAATATTTAGAACATACGCTAGAACCTTGTAATTGATCGAACAATCTATCATCTTGGGTAGTGGATATAGATTTTAATCGTCAATTTACTTAGTTCACGGTAATCAATAAACATAAGGAATGATAATACCATAGCTCTTCATGATGACAAGCTTGACAGAATAAAAGCGTTCTCCGACAACTCTCTCAGTTGTATGGTAATTCTTTTAATTCCGATGGTGCTGATGTGCCGTGCATACGCCACAGGTGCAACACCGAGAATATAATCAATACCAAATTCAACTTGCCTTAATGGCGAAAGTCTAGGTAATTCACCAGCAAATACCTCCTAAGGTTTCAGATAACGGAAACATCTTTTAATAAATTTACTATAAGTTCTTTCTAGATTACAATATCTATGACTAATTCACAACCATTCACGGTAAATTTCAAGTCTAAATGCGGATATGGTCATCCATCAAGAATTATTTAGATCACTTTTGATAATTAACATCTTATCTTTTAGGGGAATTCTACTCGATTTCCCATCAATTAAGACAATGTCGTCATGTCATAATCAATCAATCCATTCTACTGGCACTATCAACTTTCCAGTTTCATTACCGTTGATAAGATGTGAACTTCTCAAAAGACTAATAATAACTCATAATCCTTTACAAATTCAAGGATATATGGAGACACAACTATCATTAAAAGAGTAAGGTCAACGCATAATCTACACCAGAGAATTTCAAATCAGATACAGACGAAAAACATTTAATGAATATGAATATATCCCATGTTTTCATAATTTGAGTACGCATTTGAAAGCTCCTCGGATCGTTACCCAGGTCATTCAAATGAAATCTAATCAAAAGAAATGATAAGAACGTCGATACATCCAGTCGGGTATCAACACTCGGTAATCAGATACTTTTCCAAAGAATCTCACTACGGGAGAATTGGACAAGAAAGAATTGTCAATTGTCAAATAAGACAATTTCCACAGATGAGTAAATTCGACTCAGAAGAATAGATGCTATAGGCACATATATACGTGTCCCCAACACTATGTCCCTATTTTTCACTTCTTGCAGATCTCATAAAATTTAATCTTTCACAATTTTCAAAGAAAATGTAGTGTTTATTAATCAGTTTTATGGTGACTACTAATCAGCCTTGCATGGTTACTTCCAAAATGTATGTAGGCGCGCAACTATATACAATTTCAATATTAACGATGCAATACTCAGTTCGTCAAAATTTTATCATCATGTTTATAATAAAAACATTTTCATGCTTAATTCTTAAATAAGAATCAAAAACAAATTTACAAAGATTTTCTTTGTTATAAAAACAATTAAGTTTTCCAAGGTGTTTCATAAACAACTTCATTCGATAACGATTACTTATAAGTCTCATTTTGAATAATCCTTTTAGTGATGAGAATTCAATTTTTCTCAAGGAATACTGTTTAACTTATAAAAATAATGAGTGATCTGCAAAAGAGTGATGAAAAGTTGTTCACCAAGAACTAACTACAATATGCTAGGAAATGAGCTTAGCCAATTTATCATGAGGTTCATGACCTCGATGGCACTCAGGAAGAATAATCCACAACGTAACTCAAATCGAGATGAGTACTTGTTCAATGGTTGCATCACTAATGCGAGCATTAGGAAGAAGAAAGAAAAGATAGATAACATCGATACATGTAGGATTTAGCAATCAAAGGTAGTCTTTTCATTAATCACAAACAAGTCAAAATTATACCGTAACACATTACGTGTCATATGTCATACAATTCCCAGAACTCATCCTACCAACTGATGTCTCAGTTAAGTTAGGGATTTTTAAAAGATACCACAATGAATACTAATCTACAAGAGTCATTAGGTGTTCCACATGTCCCAGAAGATCCATGGGTCCCAATTCAGAAGAATATTTCTTCAATTTATTTCTTGGACACTGGGCATCCTCATTAGTGGACAATGGCCTAGGAACAACCCTTAACACGAACCAACAATCATTTAAAACCTTATAATTCAATCACAGAACTTAACGACTTCCTCTTAACAATTTCTTATTCTATACAAGTTAAATTTTACTTTATTAAAGTTTCAACCAATTTTATACTCAATTCGATATCCTACCTCATTCTCCAATACTTTCATCCTTATTCTTACTCCTCGAAAGGGCAATAAAAGTTCGATATGAACAACACTCAATTTCCAATCCTATAGCTCTTACAACAATAGTTATCAAATGAGTCACTAGCATGAGATGACTCACACATTCAATTAGATTTCTCGGAAAGGTACTAGTGGCATGAGGCTTTTGGGTAAAGGCTCCAATGACAGCCTCAAGTGCAACATTCACCCTTTCGATTTCAAATTTAAGAATTGGGTGACAACGAATTAGATGACACCTTTGCAGGCGGTAACGTTTTGTCAAACTCCACTCTATAAGGAAAGATCGTCATGACATCGATATCAGATTTAATCTCGCCAATTCTTCTTTAATATCACAATCAACTAATATCAACATTTCTACGAATATCAACCATTTGTTGGGATCATAAATATCTACAACTTGGTTTAGATCTAGGATAGCTAGAATTCCTACGAGAATAGCTTCGATTAATTTACTAGGGGATTTAGGGTTCCTTGTGACAATCTACGTCGTATAAATACCTCGTATAAATATCAAAATAATCATCAAACAATCATGTAATAAAATTACATCATATATATATATATATATATATAAAATCCAAGTTATATATATATATATATATATTAAAATAACACTTCTCAGTCTGGCTTTGTCGGTAACTCGGGAATTCTTCGGCACCGTTATAGTCAAAAGATTTTTAGACATTTTTAGAAAAATGCTTATAATTAAAAGATTTTGAAATGTTTTATTCAAAACCTTAGTTTTAAAAATCTTTCGTTCTTTATAACGAGAGCTCTGGTACCAAACTGTAACACCCCCAAATTTACACAATTCAATACAGCGGAAGACTCGTTGGTGTTACGGGATAACACATTACTCACATCATAGACAACGCTTAAAATCGCGTCGTTTAGTAATAAAGCATTTCCATTCATATATATATCAAATTTACATAGGTCCCAAGTCATAGTATTTCATACAGGTTTTACAAAGCATTTGAATGGAAATTATTATTTAAGTGCGGGCCATGAATTCTTGTTGTCTTCCCGAGAATTACCTTCAAGTACCTGAGACAAAACATGTTAAAAGAAAAGGTCAGCGATAACGCCGAGTGAATTCATAGAGTTTAATGAAATCCATCAATATAACATCGGTATAAAATTATTACCGAAAATCATTTTGTACCAATCTTTGTTATAGGCCATAAAATAGCCGAAGTCATTTTATACAAATCCTTATCAAAAATTATAATATAGGCTTTTGCCTTCAAAATCATTATACGAACCATTGTCGTTAAAAACATCATACAATGCGTTTTATAACGTTGTATAGAGTTACATAAAAACCGTTATATGAATATGGTTATGAAAAACCAAAACACAAACATAATATCAATAGTAAGACCCCGTATTGCTACTCAGGTAATGTATCATAATTTAGTGCTTATAGCAGTATTTCGTTATTTGGATTATTATAAGCCGCATGACATTGTTACCTTACTATAACCAACAACGGGTAGCTAGCCCGAAACTCAATTTGCCCATCTAAATTAGCGTGTCGTCACAATAATCACGCTTGTGTAAATCTTCTCATACATAAATTCGCTTACCAATCAATGTGGCACGACGGGGATCAACCATCAAGGCGCGAACTGGGGTGATCGTCCTCAAATAGTACTATTATATGCATAAGCGTCTACCAAATCCTGGTAATTCACAATTCATGCTAATGGGACTTTTAGTGACATAACCTAACATTAATAATCCATTTCATTTCATCTATCGGGTCATATAATCATTCATCGGGTCATACAATCATTCGGGTCCAAATCAATAAACAAATAATCGGGACAACTAGTGTCCTATTTTATAAAAACTAACATGTTATATCCCTCGCGGGTTTATAAAACATTTCATAAAAACATTTAAAAGAGTACGAGGCTATGAACTCACGTTGATGTGGGAAGGCGGTTATCGACGATTCGGATGTACGGTACGTGCTTCAATCACAGAAACCTAGACTCTTGTCCAATGACTTTATAAAAATAACAATTATGTATACATATGATGATTTTGTAAATATGATGATGATCAAGTGGGGTTGTACATTTTTACTCATTCATTATAGTGTTTATGTGTTGGAAATTTTCAAGACTATTTTTACTAGTTCAACTTGTTTACATTTTGAGGCCCAATGGGCCTATTACAAGCCCAATATATTATATTAGCCCAATTATACTTTTATTATCAGTATTATACTTTACATGTTGGGCCCAAATGGGTTAAGCCCAATAAGTAATTTTTATAAGTGTTTAACTTATTTAGTTAAATTATTAGTCCAAATATGCTAACTTAGCTCGTTAATGTCCGTATGTCATATAGTTCGGGTTTTATTGGTTTTTACTTGTATTAGGTACTTATACATCAGTATATGACTTTTAAAAACCTTACATTAGATGGGTTTGATCGTCTAAGTTTTAATTGGCGAAAAACGTTAATTTTACGGTAATAGCGGAAAAAGTCGTAAAAATCACGTTTATAGTTTTTATAACTTATAAATCTTATTAAACTACCATTTTTATAAAGTGCCCATTTATTTAACTTTATACATATTTATATAAATGAAATTTATAAGTTAGTGGGTTTTAATTAACATTTTATACTATATTAGTTTGAGTGCTTATATAATACTATTAAACATTAATTCTTCAAAGTCTGATTTTTAGTTTCATCTTCACCATTTTTAGCATATCTTGAGTTCTATAAAGAGATAGAAGCTCATTTTTGGATGGCATAAACTTCATATTAAGAGCTACAAATAAGTTAGTTATAGCTACTGCTCATTCTATGTTTAACCATCCTTTAGAGTCCCTACAAAACAAACTATTCAGATTGGCACACTCATCTTATTTTGATAATATCTCACTCATTTTGATGATTCCATTGCATGGCTAACTCTCACATGTGTATGACATCTAACACTTACTGTAAATGGATTCTACCATACAATTTTATCAGTTCATAACTTGGTTACTTACTGTTTTGATACAGCCAACAATTTAAGCAAGATTTTAGCCTTGTTTCTTATGGTTTTTCATCTTTTTAATCATATTTATCAACACTTGATCCCCACACAACAATTTTTTCATCATATATTCATCATATACATATACAATAAGAAAGAAAATACATGATTACATAATCAAAATAACAAGAGGATGAGGAGAACAATCTTTATACCACCAAGATTATGTAGGTATTCATCAAGGCTTGGATTTTTGATGGAAGAACTTGTGATAGATCAACACCAATCTTCATGGCCACCAATACTTGTAAACTTCATGTAGAAATCAGCCTTTGAACATCACCAAATCACCTCCTTGGATGTTAGGATCACCTCCAATCTTCATATCTTCAAAGGGTCTTCATCTTGATCAAGTTTAAACACAAGATTTATGGTATAAACTTGATCAAAGATGGTGTTTTGTGGTGGTAAAAAGGGACGGCCAAAGGAGGAGGAAGAGAGGATTTGAGAGTGGTTTGCATGAAGTGGAATGTGAGAAATGGTTTAGGTTGAAGTGGTTTTGTGTTGGTTAGCTTACATGTTAAGCTTGGTAAGACAAGTGTAGCTTGTAAGCTACAACTTGACACCTCATGGTGTTGAGTCATTGTTTGGCCGGTTATGAGTGGGGGTGGGGCAAGATTTATCTTGTCTCATCCCCATTTAATTATGGATACTCCTCGATTCTAGTTTCCTCGATTTGCGTGCCCTCGGGTCGTTTTACGAAAAAAGTTTTTATAAATTATGAATCAACGGCACCAAACGAATCTAATAAAAATTGTCTCATAAAAAACAGAGTTCAAAAACGTAAATACGTAATCCTAAGGTTTCCGGTTTAGTCATAAAGGACGTTAAATTATGCACGTAAGTCCTAATCTCTTCTAGTAAATTTGTGAGTTTATGAACCAACACAAATTTAAAATCTCAAAATAATATTCACGGATAAATTTATTTTCTGAAATGTCGGGCTGTCACCAAAATGGTGTATGTAAACGTAAGCACGTAACGTAGAATCCTCCGGTTTAGACGTAGTCGATGCTACTTCAAGACGCAAATCCAAATTTATTCCCAAAAATAAATGAGTTCATAATATAACATTAAAATAATGTTTTTAAATAATATTTGAGAATAAAATATCAACCATAAATTGACGGATTGTCACACCCATCACCCTCCAAATCAGGAACACCAATAGTAATTGTCTCATGTAAATCATAATCAGATTTAATTTCAATTAAACAACGAGCAAAACTACTACGACCCCAAGATTCTTTACACATAGTGCTAGTAAAAGAATCGAGCATAATAGGCTTACCAAGATATGTAGCAATCAAACTAATACCCTCTTCCTCAAACACTTGAATAGGCACATCATGAAGTTTGACCCACACAGGAATACAAGTAAATTCTTCTTTTCGAAGACTAGTCTTCATAGTATACCTTTTAAGAATAATGGGAGAATTACGGATCATCCATGGTCCACCTTCCAACACAGCTTCATAACGAGATTGTGCATCAAATTGAAAGAAAAAGAAACCATTGGAATTCATCATGATCCTTTTTAAACCAAATTTAGCCCAATTTGTTTTAGCATAATGCTCAACCATTGGAAATGCCATTCGTTTACCAATAAAGTATCCATAGAGCGTATTATGAAAATGAGTATTAGTAGGTTTGGAAGACCACACATTTTCCTCTACATTTAGCACGGGATCCATCAGATTAGAAAAAGTGAATTCATCAATATTTGAGTTAAATACATCACTTCTCATTGGCTCAGTGACACGTTCATTAGGGTTTATATCCATTTGTTCAAATGCTAACTCATCATCAACCAATTTAGTAAACGTAGGAGAAGAGACACTCACCTCTTGATGCTGATCTAAAGACATACGCATAGTGACATTAGATAAATCTGGTGTAACCCTAGCATCATGTCCAAGATTAGGGCTCATAGACGGAACCCTAGCATTAATAGAATCACGTACACCTACTTGGAGAGCATTAACATGTTGTCATTTTGTGTTCTAGCTCTGCTCTCTAACTACACTTAGCGTGTACATACGATATCAAGGGTCTTTTTCCATTGATCAGTAGTCATTCGCTTCCAGAATTCATATTTGTTATTTTGTACATCATTCATAAACCTACTAATCACTTCCACCGTATTGAGGGAGATTGAGAACAGTTTTTCAACATCTTCTAATGAGCCAACATTCAAATTCTGTCCTTCAACGTTTTCCGTTACACTTCCAGTAACCAAACTAGGGTTTGAAGAAACCTTAGTCGAATCAATATTCTTGGAACCCATCATAGTAAAAAAAAACTAAACCAGTCCCACGAAAACAAAACCTAACGATTAATAAAATAAACGATCGAAACCCTAACAAACGATTAATAAGAGATCAAGAAAAAACAAAACCAACAGAAGTCACAGGTACCACGTGAATCAACACTAGATATAAAGAATTAGCCGACCTAAGATGTGACTAAAACAACCGACGTAGACAAATCACATGCAAAAATCAATGACGGCAAAAAATAAAAAGGAAAACCAATTTAATTAAACCTAAAACCAATCAACCAAATAAGGACTTTGTTAACTCAAGAATAATCATAGATTAATCGAGAAAACAACATCGTTATAAGGTATTCAGATTAAAGGAAAAAGAAAATCATGTTATGAGATGAGGGGAAATTTTCGGCAGCCATTGATGTTTTTAGGGTTACTATTTACATCTCATTTTTAGCCTTGTTCAGATTCACCTATTATGTTTTCGAAACCAGGCCCTCAGAAATTCAAGGTACCCTCCAAGGGAGTATACCCGTTGTGTCATGCTACGTATATTTCAGACCATTAAGGATTCAGTCACCACCACTAGAGTATTATTCAGGTTAAACACGCAGTATTCATTCTGTGAGGTTACAGACGAACACATTCAGTGAAAATCGTCATGTTTACTTCACGTTTTCCTATGACAGCTTTATTTTAAAACATGTATTTACCGACCTCCTAGCCAGAAAAGACTCCACATTACCACCCATGTTTATTAAGGTTTTCCTTTTCCATTCAGTTAACGACGAGATCCGTCTTACTAAATCCCAAATATAGTCATTTTATTTTACTGCCAAAAAATCAGTACAAGTTGTTATACTGTACATCAAGTGATTTATTATTCCAAAGCTACGAAGACTTTTTAGCTACCAGTTATAAATTTACTTCTGAAATTCCTTGAATTCATGACCAGCAGATTATTCTAGAGTTCCCAGACGTAATTTCAGAAAGTTTTTCAGAAATTCCTTTCTAACCATGAGACAAAATTTTTACTTCGAGCTTGTCTCAAGAATAGAACCTTTTTTCAAAACTCCTTGTTGTAGGGTTGCAGCCAAGTTAAAAGAGTTGCAGTATTGGCTGCAAGAATTACCGGAATGAGGCCTTATTCGCCCTAACACACCATCAGGAGATGCACCGTCTCTGTCTATCAGGAAGAAGGCCGGTAACATGAGATCATGTATCGACCATCAAAAAGTTTTACAAGATCACCATTCTTAATTGATGTTCATTCCACAAATAGAAGGTTCATCTGACCTGCTACGATGTCTTAAACTTTTTGCCAGAAATACTTCTCGTTCATGCTACCATAAGTGACGAGAGAAAGATCATGATATTTTCTAGACTGATTTTGCACACGTTAGGGTCTCTCTAAATTTGGATTTATACTTCTGAGCTCCCTAATGCTCCAGCTATAGTATGAAATTTATGAATAAATTTTTTATGACTTCACAGATAAAATCGTCAGTATGTTCTTTGATAACATCCTGATCTCCTAAATTCTAGAGAAGTACAAAAGAAACACCTTCTCACACTGGTACAGAATCTCTGATAGCATAAAATTATAAAGCAGCTTCCCAGATGTGAATCCCAGTTGAACAAGGTGACATTCCTGAACCTCCCTATTTCAGCAGAAAGAAATTTCAAACAATCATGCGAAGGTGAAGGCCATTACCAGATGGTCAAGACCAACGTCTATGACTAAAGTATAAAATTTTCTAGAATTCAGTTGACCACTACCGCAGAAATTGCTGACAGTTCTCATGATTAGTTTTCCATGACCAAGCTTACGCATAAAGGATATGATCTACACTAAAACTTTGTATTCCATCAGATCCCACGCTAGGAGAGATCTAATTTACGAGACTCAAAATTCTTTCATGACTATTTATCCAGATTCCACCAGAATGTACCATAATCCCAGACAAAATTTTGATGGAGGCAGTATAACACAAGGATGCAGCTATGTTCATATGTTGATGCCTGACATGCCAGCAGGTTCAAGATAGATCCGATATACTAGTGAGCTATTACAACCATTAGAAAATTTTGGACGAAAATGAGACAAGATTCTATGGAAGTTATTATCAGTTACCACAGACTCAGAAAAGTTTGATCCTATCTAGGTCATTTTCAACCAGTTAACCCAGCCTACATATTTTCTTTCATCCAAAAGGAATACGCAGTAGCAGATCTGTAGGAAATTCAGCAATAGATCGTACAATTTCAAGGTATTCCATCAGCGATCATGTCAGATAGAAATTCACGCTCGCGAATCAAGCTCACGCTCATGTACACGATCACGTGTACGTTTACGTCTCACGTTCGCATTATGATGTTGTTTCAGTTCGTATGTTGTGCTATTTCGTGATTTAAATTCACGATTTGCATTTATGACATTGTTCACGTCAGGTTCGTGTTCCATCTCACTATACACGTTTCACGATTTATTACCGAATACGGTTACAGAAAGTTTGAGAAAACTAGACTCAAGTTTAGCATAGATTTTCCATACCTAGACAGACGTTTCACGTCTCAGGCCGTATCGTGGGCATTCCTTCCTCGGTCAACATACATTCATGATATGCCCTAGTGTCACGTTCACAATATATTCCATGCCAGCGTTCCTCATATAATCGTGAACCACGTTCACAATTTCTCACGTATCACGTTCATACTTGTTCACGTAGTTCGTCTCAATATGTTCCCAGCAGCTTTGCTCAGAGATATAAAAGTCATCGTTTCATGTTATTTGTACTTATTGGTTCATGTATTCCTACATACTATAGCTTATTCATGTTGTCAGATTCAGAAAATCCATCTTAAATATGGAACCAAAAACTATTCAGCATCGTCAGGATAGGGTCATTAGGACCAAGATTTTCATTATGTTTAGACCTTTGAAAGAATCGTTTCGAGCGGGAAGCTACTCGAAACGGAGGAGTCCATCCGGAATTCTCATCCTTTCCTTCAATAATTCAGTTAAGTCCTTTCAGTCATGTTACGTTACATATCCATTTCAGCCATGTCATGTTATACCTTCCAGCAGTATTATGTCTTAATTAGAAGACGAATTATCCTTTCAGCTTACATGTCGTTTCAGCTTAGATGTCCTTTCAATTCTCTTAATTGCAGCAGCTTATTACCTTAATTCGACGACGAATTTTCCTTTTTAGAGGGGAAGAGTTGTAAAACCTAGTAGAATCATGTCCTTAATTCGAGGACAAATTATTTTTTTTAGAGGGGAAGAGTTGTAAAACCCAAAAATTTAGTTTATACTGAATTTTAAGGATAATATTATTTAAGGGTAGTAGAATTATAATACCCTAATAATAATATAAAATTTTGAGACTGTATAATGAGAAATACATATTAACATTATTTGTGTATATATAGTTATTAATCAATAAATTCAAAGTGGTTCCAATTTCTATTAATATAGCAACTTTGACTATATCGGTGTCATTTCTTACAATATAGCTGAAAATAAATCGCTTCATAAACACAAATATTTTGTACAAATTCAATATTTGACAAATCACTCATTGATAAGGATCACCTATTATTTATGGTGTAGATATGGTGTAGATTGATATGCACATTTGACAAAATCGTAACTTACATGCATGATTCCCTGTCATACTTATCCGATCTCTAATTTCCACTAATTACGACAACATTATCGGGATGGCTTATAAACCGCATATCCTTATGCCCTTCCTCAATATTTCAATACATATCATAAGCAAGTTGCAAACCTCAACTGCTTCTGCATATAAACGAAGGAAAGAAAACAAGTTGGGTTCATGCCGATCTTCGTGTTTCGATACGGGTACATTAACACATCTCCAAAGTTTTGGGTTCATTTGTTCTTCTTCGAGCTTGGTGCGCGGGTATGGTTCGTGTTTGAATTCCGTTCGAGTTTTTGTGGCATTTACATTTGATCCTAAATTGTTAACATCGGTTGTGTACATCGGGTTTTGGGTTTCAACCATACCTCATTGAACTTTGATGTTAGTGTCCATAGTTGTGTTGGAACTTGTCTTTGGTTTCTCTTTCGGTTTCGATATGTCGTCTTCGAAGAGGTAACTCTTGATTCATAGTATATTTTGTACGACACTCGCATGTTTTTCAGAAATATTATGTTAACCGTTGTCATAGGAGTTTATATAGTAAAATCATGATCGTTGTTCACCATTACTAATGAACCGACACGTTGCCGAGTTTTCGAAATGTTTGTAAAATATTTTAACATCATGATAAAATGAAAAGGGCATAGTTATGAGATAAAGATTTAACATGATTTCTGATAATCTAAAATGGTCTAATAAGATTTTATTAGTTAACCAAAAGTTCGTAATTCATTTTAGCATTACAGCATGGCTTATAATGAGGAAGATGATCATTATATCATTTTTTATGAAGTTTGTAGTTTAGTCCTTGTATAATATAGGTATGTACATAAACCCTAATATTTTGTAAAATTGTGCTATGTCAAGGTATGTATGCATCAAAACGAATTTTATCCTATGTATATTTTAACTCATCTTCGAGTGATAACATTCTAATATAACGGTTTAGTGGTTTCATTATCAACGGATAGATTGTTTTTATTTTATAACCTAATAGCTAAACCTATGCAAGTGGTCTAAATGTTTTTTAAACTATGTTGGAAAGTAATAAGCTTGTATTATTAATTAGAGGTCGCTTATTATGTAGATCAACTGTCAGAGTTTGGATTTGGTTAGGCATCGACTTTGGTTAAGGTACGGATTTCCCGTCCTTAAGTAAGGACTTTCCTTTCTATGCATGATTAGGATTCCCCGTCTGCAGCCAAATGTTTTCCCCAGTATATGTTTTAAACTTATCAAATCATTTTAATAACTAAATAAATTGCTTGAGCGTTATATACAAGCATGATCAGTTTATGTACTAGTTACGGAGGTACCGTAACCATGACACTAGAGGCACCGGTGTCATGACTCCCCTGCGAGGGAGTGATTTCTCGCAGCGTCCCATTTATTTCAGCGTGGCCATTTATCAGTATTATCAGCGGGGTGTATGGATGCATCCTAGTCTATCAGTTTACAGTTTATCAGGTGATTGTGGTGTGTGCTCTACATCCTTCACATTACCCAACACATTATTTAGAGGTCACCCCTCTACAACATGACGAGGTCGCCCCTCTATTTATTCATGCAGCAGTTGTTACAGCACATGACCTATATAAGCTCTTAGCAATTAAAATATAGTAAATGCATGTTTTTTAGATTTAACAAACAACAGTTCAGCTTTATTATTTATAAATCAGACTTTACAGATTATACACAGATTTCTGCTGCAACTTTACTTATCAGTCTTACAGCTTCAGTATTTTATCATCTGCTTCATTTTAGTAATTCCTTATCATGCTTTATATCTGTTCACTGGGCGTTATGCTTAGCCGTAGTTCCTTTCATGTTCTAACGGCAAGTACACCAGGACGCTCTTAGGATTCTGAGAGCATGTGCATTTAAATGGAAGCTATCCAGACTTCTTACTTTATGTACCTCTTACATTATTCTGCTTATTTAGACATTCTTTAGTCCTTTTCTTAAGTATTTACTTTTCCTGTTTTGAGCTTATGTTTGGATTACCGATGTTTGATTTTGGTATTTCCTTTATGGTCAGTTAATGTTTTAGGACATTTACCTTATGCTTTGATGACACGCCATAAATACACGTAATGGTCCACTTATCCAAGTGGGGTGTTACAGTGTGGATCAAATCTTAAGACGATGTGTAGATGGGCCTGGAGCTTTTAAGATCTTAGAAGCTTGCCATAAAGGACCTACGGGGGGCCATTTTGGCCCAACTACACGGCTAAGAAAGTCTTTGATTCGGGTTACTATTGGCCTAATATATACAAGAATGCCCAAGAGATGGTGAAATATTGTGATGTATGCCAAAGATAAGGAAAAATTAGTCAACGTGATGAGATGCCACAAAATTTCATACAAGAGTGTGAGATATTTGTTGTGTGGGGAATAGACTTTATAGGACCTTTTCCATCTTCCAAGGGAAATAAGTACATACTCGTAGTGGTGGATTATGTTTCAAAGTGGGTTGAGGCTAAGGCCTTGCCTACTAATGATGCTCGAGTTGTAGTGAAATTCTTGAAGCAATTGTTTGCTAGATTTGGTGTACCTCGTGCCATTATTAGTGATCACAGGACTCATTTTTGTAATGATCAATTTACTCGAGTCATGAAGAAATATGGTGTTAACCATATACTTTCTACCGCGTATCACCCACAAACCAATGGGCAAACCGAGGTTACTAATCGTGGTTTGAAAAGAATTTTAGAAAGTACGGTGGGAGAGCATCACGCTTCTTGGGCGGATAAACTTGATGATGCATTGTGGGCTTTTCAAATCGCATTTAAGACACCTATAGGTTGCACACCTTATCATCTTGTATATGGAAAAGCATGCCACCTCCCTTTTGAGTTGGAACACAAGGCTTCATGGGCTTTAAAATGGGCTAACTTTGACCTTAATTAAGCTGGTTCACATAGGAAGAACCAACTCAATGAGATGAATGAGCTTAGAACCAATGCTTATGAGAATTCATTGCTTTACAAGGAGAAAACTAAGCTACTTCATGATTCCAAGATCAAGAACCGTGAGTTTAAAGTTGGGGAATCAGTTTTACTCTACAACTCATGGTTGAAACTTTTTGCGGGCAAGCTTAAGTCACGATGGACCGGTCCATTCACTATAGCTCAAGTGTTTCCCTATGGGACTATTGAGTTAGCTCAACCAAATGGCCCAAATTTTAAAGTGAATGGCCATCGTGTGAAGCATTATTTTGGGGAGGACATTTCTGTTGAAATGTCCAAGAGACCCTCATCTTCTCCATGAATTAATCCATTGTAGGATGTCAAGCTAGAGACTCCATAAATCAAGCTTGAATAACTAGGTTAGATCATCTATAGTAGACTTTGGTAGGTTAGGAATAATAAGAGGGTGATATAGTTGAGATGAAATGTAGGGGGTGCCTTTCTTTTGTCTTTTTGGTGTTTGTAGGGTAGCTCTCTCTCATTTCATGCATGGAGCTTATGGAGGAGGCCATCGTATCGGGTTTACTATGATACTTTTGTGATTCACACTTGACTATTAATAATGTCTAAAATGAATTCACTTTAGTAGACATTTCCTTAGCTCGAGTTAAACAAAGTACGCAATGTCATAAGTGTAGGGGAGTTTACTCCAATACTCTTATACATTGAGGACAATGTTTATCTTAAGTGTAGGGGGTTTTCTATCGAAGTGACCTTGCCTAGACCATTGCCTTTGCCTTAATGATAATTGGGAAAATTAAATTTTCAACAATTTTCAAATTTTTGATCTAATTTGGCGACAAAAATATTGCATTCATATTTTTGCATAAATCATTTTTCATTTGCATAACATATTTGCATTGTATATATTTATTCTTTTATATTTCATAAAAAACAAATGAAAAAGGAAAAAAATAATATATAATAAAGGATATGGTTTTTGCTTGTTTAGACATCTTTGACATATTAGGCTCACCATGAATATATTGACTCAACCCGAGTTTGCTTATCCAAGCTTATTCTAGCTAGTATCCTTAACCATGTAAATCATTCACTTGATTTATTAGGCTAAGCATCCACGAGTCTCATTATGTGAGATTTTAAATTATGGAGAACGAGAGATGATAGAGTTTGAAGTATGTGTAAAGGGCTAGATAAACCTCATATTAATTGCTTGTGGTTATTATATCCCCTTTCGTAACATTTACTTTCTTGTCAATGCATGTATATATTGTTAATAAATAATCAAGAATGGTTTTAATCGGTTTGTAGTCTCTTATGAATTTTTGACTAATCATTCGTGGTTGGTATAAGTACGTCTTAAGATTCTAAGTTAGAACGTTTTATGTGTACTAGACTTATGTCATGCTTAATACTTAGCGGGTGTTTTTCTTTTAATTATTTTTCTATTCTTTGAGAGGAATCAAGAAAAATAAGAGCGGCTTATAAAAAAAATAAGTGGCTAGAAAAAAAAAGAAGAGAAAAAAAAAGAAAACGAAAAATAAAATAATTATACAAGACTCCCAAGAGGAGCAGTGTGGTGTTAATTATAGTAGCTATTAAATTCCAATATTACTCTCACAAGGGTTGCAGGGATTTAATGTTGCTCCAATCCAATATTACTCTCACAGGGGTTGTGAGATTGAAGATCCAAGGTCTCAAAAAGGCGGCATATATAAACTATTGCGTGAGTTTTATTTTTCTTTTCTTAGCGAGTGAGTAGCTATTTATTAATACATGACATAAGTTTCTTACACATAAGGCGAATGACTTATTATTTTAGGTTGAACTTATATTAATTGTGGACGGTTTTTCAAGTAATGGATGAGATGGTTACTTAGGATTAAAACCGTGCTTCCTTATTTTCCTATTTTACATTTCTTATATTTTACGCCAAATAACGACAAATTTGCTCAAAAGCAATCTGATCAATTAAAATTAGATAGATGCAAAATAAGTGGGGGGTATAATGGTAACACAATTAATTTTTATGAATAAGTCGATGCACTTTTACTTATGAATGACAATGATCTCGTTTTTAAGCTTGGTATGGGAAAATGAAACTTGAGGATGATAAGTATTCATGGTACCCAAGCCCTAATCAAAGTCATAGATTTCTTCATGAGTTATTTCCATCTAACCATTTCATAAAAAGTCAAAAAGATATAAATAGAATTGTTTTCTTTGCATTGCATTGTAAAAAATCAAGATCATGCATCATATAGTTTAGCATAGTGTAGAAGCGTTTCATTTTGGCCAAGGTGGATAAACTATGAGAAAAATTTTACCATAGAGTTTTAAAATATTGCATTGCATGAGGCCATTGCAATGGTCAAGTGTAGGGGATTCGATATGAGTTAAATCTCATATCAATTATAAGATATAAAACCCTAAAACATAAGGAAAATACCAAGTTTTAATGTGATAAAACAGAATTATGTGGTATTCTGTATTGTTTGTGATTGTGTAGGTAAAATGATACGATTTGGTGCAAACACGGATTCCAAGGCATGATTATGAAGAAAAAGATAAAACAAGGACCAATCATGACAATTCTTCAAAGTTCAAGGATCTTACATGTCAATTCAAGAAGATGAAGGACTTAAAGTGCCAAGTAAACCAATGTCAGAAGGCTAAAGATGCCAAGTTATCAAAGATAAAGCATGAAAGTACAAATATGCTAAAGCCTAGGGGTTAATTCTGCCAATCTTCAAAGATATAAAAGGCTTAATACGAGTGAAACACCTTTTGGCCAATCAGAGAGCTCTAATATACATCACACGGATCATTGAACCCAGTCAATGCATTAAATGAGCTATCAAGGAGTAAATGTACCGAATCTATACAGTATGTCCACTATCTCCAAACCAGCCAATGGGAGACTTCTATTTCAATTCACACGGATGCTACTGTTACACTGGATAGTGATCCGCAACTCAATTAATAAACCAACCACACAATGCCACGTGTCACTCAAGAGCCCAGAATGAAGAACGAGCTAGAGGCATTCTCAAGAGGAGATTTATACATGAAAAATGTTCACAAGGACGAGACAAATACATCCCAGTCATCCAATTAGCATGAAATCAAGTGAATAAAAATCCCCCAAATTTGGCCAAGAACACTTGAAGAACAATTGACAGATTTTGGACACTTGGCAGCCTATGATTGGAGCAGACACGTCACAGACCTTCACTTCATCTCATTCTTTGTCTATAGATACCCTGAATAGGCCTCATTTGTTGTATGCAGAAAAAGTGTGTAGTTTACACTTTGTTAGCTTAAAACTCTCTCAATCTTTCCCTTTCATAGCTTAACAACTTTAGAGTGTCTAACAAGCACTCTAAAGTTTGTTACTAGTTAGTTGTAACTGTGCAACACCTTTCTTCAATTAATAAAACTTCATGTTCATAATTCACTATTACTTCTCATATTTCCTATTATCCTACTGTTCATACTCCAAGTATCCGTTGATTTTGTTATTGAAACTTGACTGTGTTAGTTGATTTGGAAGCATTGATAGCTTGATCAGATTGCTGCAGTTAGCTCACAACCAGTTCTTAGCCATTAGACCAAAACAGACATAAGCTGTTGAAGTTCTTGATGATCAATGGAGTGCAATGGTGATTTGGTTGATTGATATAGTTGATTTGGTGTTTGATAAGTAAACAAGAGAGTTCAACACTCTCTTCTTCATCAATGGTGGCTTCTAGCTAAAAAGTACTCATTCTTGTTTTAAGTTCCACTCAAAACAGCTTAAACATGCTTAATTAAGCTCCATAGTGTAATATTGCCTGATTTTGCCTGCTATATGTCATATTTGACTTGCTTAACCAGCTTTTATAGTTTGTAACTTTGTTCCATTAGTATAACATGCAATTCCTTTGTTAATTCTTGAATTTGTAGCTTTAAGTATTAGTTGGTTTAAGCCTTAGTTGGAAATTCTGTTAATGGATTGGTGTATCTCTTGTTTACATTCAAGTGGTAACATATATAAAATACTTGTGCCAAGTTTCATAGTGAAAGACTTAGTCAAACAGGCAAATGACAATCAAAATGTTTGGTTCAGACTAGTAGCTTCAAAATAATCATTTTCAAATCCATATAACTTTATCATTACTTGGAGTTAGAACTTGTGCTTTAGTGTTCTGGATAGCTTATTATATGAACTTTTAGGACTTATAAATTTCAAGCCTTGTAGTGCACTATAGAATAATCTAGATAAGCCCAAAGTTCTCTATGAAGATTTAGCTTTTCTGTTTGGTCAGATTTCCAATTCCAAGAGATCCTCTTCATAAAACTTGTGATTTTCTTTCACAAATCTGTTAGAAAAGTGCTGAAAATTAGTTTTGAACTTGGTCAACTTTTGGTCAACAAAAGTCTACAAAAGTCAACATAAGCTCATTTTTGGCTTATTTAATTTCTGGCTTATTTTGTTGATGTATTTTTGAATTTCTTGGACAGGTCTTAATATTTTGAGCTTTTAGATTTTCATGTGAGTTTTAGACAAAGTGCTTATTCCAAAGTGCTTATCTTTTAAATAGAGCTTATTAGAAAAAGCTATAATCTGTTCTAGACCATTTCAGCTTATTCCCTTTTACATGTCTAGCTTATTCCCCTCTAAAAGGATAATTCGTCCTCGAATTAGAGATATGATATTGTTGCGGGTTTTGCAACTCTTCCCCTCTAAAAGGATCATTCGTCCTTGAATCAGAAACATGATGTTGCTGAACAGATCATGGGCGTGACATGACTGAAGAAAACATGGAACGTGACATGACTGAAGAGAACATGGAACGTGACATGACTTGAAGAGTACATGGAACGTGACATGACTGAAGAGAACATAGAACGTGACATGACTGAATAGAACATGAAACATGACATGACTGAATAGAACATAGAACGTGACATGCCTGAATCGAACATGGAACATGACATGATTGAAAAGAATACACTTGAATCGCAGAGAATGCTGAGGATAAGGATCCCGATGGTTCCTCCAAACGATCTTGATGAAGGAAATAATCTTGGTCTTCATGACCCTGTCTTGATGATACTGAAAAGTTTCTTGTTCTTTACTTTAGATGGATCTTCTAGACTCTGATCGAATGGATAAGATATAACATGTAGGATATATGAAACGATACGTGCAAAATATCATGAAAAGAATGACATGTATATCTCTGAGCAATGATACTGAAGACATATAGGAACATAATACGTGAATAATTGTGAACGTGATACGTGAGCAATTGTGAACGTAATTCGTGAACATAAGGTGCACGTGGTGCATGGAATATATATCGTTAACGAGATACGCGAGACACACCGTGAACGTGATACGTGGGCATATCGTGAATGTATGATGACTGAGGAGGTGAAACGTGATGTGAAACATCTGATTGGGAATGGAAAAGCTGTGCTAAACTTGAGTCTAATTTCCCAAGTTTTCTGGCACCATATCCAGTAAAAAGATATGAAACGTGTATCGTGAGATGGAACATTAACCTGAATGTGAACCATGTCACGAACGCGAACGCGAACGTAAATCATGAGGTGGAACAAAATATGAATGGGAAAAAAATCATAACTGTGGACGTGAGACGTAAACGTGAAAGTAAACGTAAATGTGAATATGGACATAAACATGAACGTGAATGTGAACGCAAAATTGATCTCGAACCTGAATGTGAACGTGATAGTAAACACGAATTCCTATCTGATATGATTGTTGATGGGATATCGTGAAATCGTATGATCTCTTGCTGAACTTTCTGGAGATCTGCTAACTGCGTAATCCTTTTGCATGAAAGAAAACATATAATCTAGATTAAATGATCGACAACGACTTAGATAGTATCGTGCTTCTCCTGAGTCTGTGGTAATCTGAGAACAGACTCCATGGGAATCTTACCTCATTTCTGTTCAGAAATTTCTAATGGTTGTAATAACTTCACTAGCATGTCGGCGTTCTATCTTAAACCTGCTGGCATGTCAGGCATTTAGATATGAACATAGCTCCATCAACGTGCTATACTGCTTCTATCCAAATCTTGCTTAGGATCATGGTACATTCTTGTGGAATCTATATGCATAGTCATGGAAGAACTATTAGTCTTGTTAAATTAGACCTCTCCTAGCGTAGGATCTTCTGGAATACATAATTTAGTGTAGGTTCTCTCTTTTATGTGTAAACTTAGTCATGGTAAAGCTAATTTTTGGAAATGTCAACAATTTATGTGGTAGTAACCAACTGGATTCTAGAAAAACTTCATACTTCAGTCACAAACGTCGGTCTTAACCATCTGGTGATGGCCTTCACTTTCGCAGGATTCATGGAATTTCTTTCTGCTGAAATAATGTGGCCCAAAAATGCCACTTTGTTCAACTGGAACTCATATCTGGAAAGCGGCGTATACAATTTCTCCTATCGGAGAATCTGCAGGTCCGTGAGAAGATGCTTCTCGTGTTCTTCTCTAGAATTGAGAAGATCGAGTGTTATCAGTGAATATACTAACAAACTTGTCTAATAATTTATGAAAATTTTATTCATCAATTCCATAATATAGTTGGAGCATTTGGAAGCCCAAAAGCAAAATCACAAATTTTGAGAGACCATGACGTGTGCAAAAATCAATTTTGGAAATGTCCTGTTCTTTCCCTCACAATTGATGGCAGCACGATCGTGAATTAACCTTGGAAGAATGTTTAAGACTTCATAGCTGATAAGATAAATCTTCAATACCTGGAATGAATATCAATTATGAATGGTGATCTTGTCCAATTTACGGTGGTCTATACATGTGTAAAACCCCTGATTTTTATTTTTAGGATGACGTCACTATACACGTCACCTCATGATTTTAATATATATTATCACCTTTGCATTAGATATTTTCACCTAACATCTACATCATACTTTATATAAGTACCATTTCACATATTTGATCACGAGAACTCTTCATATTATTTTTATATAATTATGAGCATACACGCATTCCACTGATCACTTTGGTGACTTTTAAGCCACATGGAACTCATGAGCATTACATTATACTGTTTTAGACTTTATATATCAAAAACCATGATCATAGTAAATTAAATTTACCAAGTACCTAAATTCACTACAAGATATATGTATATATATTCTCATTACACTATAAATAGTTCTACAAGTCAATAAAAGCCACCTTTTGACATTTCAACTTCAAACTTACTAATTTTTATACATTTTAATAAGTGTCATACATTTTATTTTACTAAAACTATATATTTTATGTATACTACTTATACTTTCAATATAAACCCTAAACCTAACTTGATCACCTTAGATTTAAACCTAGACTTACAATAACTTACCTAGATCACTTGTAACTTCATAGGTTTATCAAATCAAATACAAAACTACCTTAAACTAATCCTACTAGCCGAATACCATGTGTATACTATACTTAGTCTTCTAGAAACCTTTGAATATAATATTGCCATTTACTAAAACCTTGTACAACATAACCATTTAAGGTTTCTACTATTGAGACAACACATTGTCCCCTAGACTTACCCTTTTCCGCGGCCAACATAACCACCAAAAGCCATTTGGTACCATCCTTCTATTTATGGATTGGTACTAAGACTAGTACTAGGAAGATTTGTGATAGATTCACTTAGATATTTCTTGATCTCTTCTTCTCTTTCTCTCGTGTACAAGGCCTCACCACAAAACCAAAACCATCTCTCACTCTCTCTTGGCTATACATAACACACGAACTCAAAACCCCTCATATCTCACTCTCTCACTCATGGTATACATTAAACACGCACATACAAAACAATCCAACCCTCATTCAATACCCCAAATCTATGTCTCAAGCATCATAAGGGCTAGCATTCATTCCTACTACACAAATATTGGGCATCAAGGCAAGAAAAGAAGTCCTAGGTCACGGCTAAGTTGTCATTCGTGTGGATCTTTGTGATTCCAAGGAGTACTAGCTAGTTTCATCTTTAGTTACCACTCTCACCAACAAGTAAGTGACACAACCTCCATTTTTATTTCCATTCTTTGTATAAACTTGTAAACATATAATCATAATCACATAAACTATTACACATATGGAAAGCATAATGAAAACCTCATGCACACGTAAAAAAAACTTGATAAACCAACCCTAGATGAAGCTATAAACCTACGGCTTGGAATTATGTAGGAGTTACCATGTTTATTTTGGATCTAAGAAATGCTCGTGTAAATCCTTGCTTTAATCTAAATGAATCCTAGAAAACTAGAAAACATAGGTTTGCTTAAATCTTATAAAACTAGAAAGCATGGAAAGGTTGTAATCTCATAAGCTCTAGTGGAGTGAGCCTTAGAAATAAGCTCATAAGCAACAAAATCCATAAGCCCAAACCCACGGCTTAATATTAAGTCGAGCCTAAATAATAAGCCCACTAGGCCCAATAACTTGTTTAGCTTATTTTGGTATAAGTTAGGTGTTTATATAATTTTTTTAAACATGGATAAGTGATAGGTGTGTAAACACCCATCTTTTCTACCATTTAATTACAATAACAACCGGACCAAAACGTGTATTTTATGTCTTTTATGTCGGAATTATGCGTGGTTTGTGTTTTTGTTGTGATTTAGGACGAAAAGGTGAAAAGTGGGGAAAACACGGAAATTCACGGGCATTTACGGACTTTTATTGAAGAAAAAGATGAAAGACGAAGTCAAGAAGTCAAGAGTGCAAAAAGAACGGAAGTCCAAGACCAATTCTGAAGATTTATCGAAGAAAAAGTCAAAAGACGGAAGTTTACCAAAAGTCGAAGAATTCAAGTATATTTTATTGAATAATTTAAAGACGAGTTCAAAAGAAATCCCAAGCCACAAGTGTAACACCCCCAAATTTATACAACTCAATACAGCGGAAGACTAGTTGGTGTTACGGGATAGCACATTACTCACATCATAGACAACGCTTAAAAATCGCGTCGTTTATTTATAAAGCATTTCCATTCATAAATATCAAAGTTA
Source organism: Glebionis coronaria (assembly GCA_025667525.1). Lineage (NCBI taxonomy): Eukaryota > Viridiplantae > Streptophyta > Magnoliopsida > Asterales > Asteraceae > Glebionis > Glebionis coronaria. The sequence goes on along the minus strand of CM046881.1, from coordinate 334,984,603 downwards.
CATCGCCCAAGTCATTACATTTCATACAAAGTTTTATAAAATATTTGAATGGAAAATATTGTTTAAGTGCGGGCCATGATTTGTCGTCTTCCCGAGAATTACCTTCAAGTACCTGAGATAAAACATGTTAAAAGAAAAGGTCAGCGATAACGCCGAGTGAATTCATAGAGTTTAATAAAATCCATCAATATAATATCAGTATAAAATTATTACTGAAAATCATTTTGTACAAATCATTTTAATAGGCCATAAAATAGCCAAAGTCATTTTATACAAATCTTCATCAAAATCATAATATAGGCATTTGCCTTAAAAATCATTATACGAATCATTGTCGTTAAAAACACCATACAATACGTTTTGCAACGTTGTATAGATTAAATAAAAACCGTTATATGAATATGGTTATAAAAACCAAAACACAAACATAATATCAATAGTATGACCCAGTATTGCTAGTCAGGCAATACATCGTAATTCGGAGTTTCTAGTAGTATTTCGTTAGTTTTGGATTATTATAAGCCGCATGACATTGTTACCTTACTAAACCAAAACGGGTAGCTAACCCGATACCAATTTTGCCCATCTAAAGTAGCGTGTTGTCACAAAGGTCACGCTATGGAAATCTTCTCATACATAAATTCGCTTACCAATCAATGTGGCACGACGGGGATCAACCGTCAAGGCGCGAACTAGGGTGATCGTCCCCAAATAGTACTATTAAATGCATAAGCGTCTACCAAATCCCGGTAGTTCACAATTCATGCTAATGGGACTTTTAGTGACATAACCTAACTTTAATAATCCATTTTTATTTCATCTATCGGGTCCTTTAATCATTTATCGGGTCATACAATCGGGTCATTCAATCATTCGGGTCCAAAATCAATAAACAAACAATCGGGACAAATGGTGTCCTATTTTATAAAAACTAACATGTTATCTCCCTCGCGGGTTTATAGAACATTTATAAAAACATTTAAAAGAGTGCGAGGCTATGAACTCACGTTGATATGGGAAGGCGGTTATTGGCGATTCGGATGTACGGTACGTGCTTCAATCACGGAAACCTAGACAAATGATACTCGGTCTTAGACGTTTGTCCAATGACTTTATAAAAATATCAATTATGTATACATATGATGATTATATATATATATGATGATCAAGTGGGTTTACATATCCTCATTTACTCATTTTTGCGTTATGTGTCGATAACTTTTATACTAGTTTTCTCGTTTTATCTATTTACGTGTTTTAGGTCCAATAAGCCTATTATAAATTCTTAACTTGTATTGATCCTTTTTATACTTATATTATCAGTATCTATGCTTTACAAGTTGGGCCTAAATGGGTTAAGCCCAATAGATTCTTTTTACAAGTTTTTATCCTATTTAGTCCATTTATTAGTCCAATCTGTTTATTTAACTCGTTAATGTCCGTATGTCCTATAGTTCGGGTTTTTATCGGTTTTTACTTGTTATACATGTCTATATATCAGTATATAAGTTTTATAAAGTTTTCATTAGACGGGTCCGACCATCTAAGTTTTATTTAACAAAAACGTTAATTTTACGGCAATAGCCGAAAAAGTCGTAAAAATCATGTTTATAGTTTTTATAACTTATAAAACATAACAAGTTACCATTTTTATAAAATTTCCACTTATTTATCATTGTACATATTTATATAAATAAAATCCAAGAGTTAGTGGGTTTTAACTTTACATTTTATACAATATAATTTTGAGTGCTTATATAATAGTATTATACTTTATTTTCCAAAATCTGATTTTTATTTTCATCTTCACAAAAACTGCCATATCTTGAGTTCTATATGGAGATAGAAGCTCAAATTTTTATCACATAAACTAGATGATATGTGCTACATTTAACTCTTCTATAGCTACTGTTGAATCATCTTCTAAATATTTTCTAAAAATCGTCCAAAACAGTAACCTCAGATTTATACCCTAAACTTGTTTTGATCATATCTCACTCATTACAATGATTCTATTGCATGGCCAACTCTCACATGTGTACAAGACTCATAGCATACTGTAAATGGATTCTACTTCATCATTTTATCAGTTCATAACATGTTTCTTTACTGTTTTATACAGCCATCACTTTTAACCAAGATTTTAACCTTGTTTTTTATAGTTTTTCACCTTTTTAATCATGTTTATCAACAACAAATCCCCACATAACATTTTTATCATCATATAATCATCATATACATATACAATAGGAAATAAAATACATGTTTACATAATCAAAATAACAAGAAGATGAGGAGGACAATCTTTATACCACCAAGTTGATGTAGGTTATGATTTGGACATGGTTTTTGATGGAGAAACTTGTGATGCACCAAGACACCACCATTCTTCCTAGACTCCTTGTGGAAAATCAGCCTCAAGACATCATAAAAACTCCTCCATGGATGTTATAATCACCACCATTCAAGAGAGCTTCAAGAGGGCTTCAACATATGTAGAAATAACATGAGGTTTATGGCTAAATTTGATCAAAATGGAGTGTAGAGTGATGATGGTGGACGGAAAAATTGAGAGAAGATGAGAGAGTTTGTGGTTTTGCATGGAGTAAAAATGAGTTAGTTGTTTAGTGGAGTGGTTTTGTTGTAACTAGTGGTAGTATTGCTTAACTTGTAAGCTTAGGTGACATGTGTAACTACAAGGCTTAAAACTTGACACCAAAGTGGTATGGTGTTGATGTGTAGCCGGTTTTGAGTGGGGGTGGGACAAGTGTCCCACTTGTCTCATCCCCATTTATTTACGGGTACTCCTCGATTCTAGTTTCCTCGATTTGCGTGCCCTCGGGTCGTTTTACGAAAAACGTTTTTATAAATTATGAATCAACGTCACAAAACGAATCCAATAAAATTGTCTCATCAAAAACGGAGTTCGAAAACGTAAATACGTAATCCTAGGGTTTTCGGTTTAGTCGTAAAGGACGTTAAAATAAAATCGTAAGTCCTAATCTCTTCTCGTAAATTTGTGAGTTTATGAACCAACACAAATTTAAAACTCCAAATTAATATTCAAGAATAAATTTATTTCTGAAATGTCGGACTGTCACCAAAGACGGTGTATGTAAACGTAAGCACGTAATGTTGAATCCTTCGGTTTAGACGTAGTCGATGCTACTCCAAGACGTAAATCCAAATTTCTTCCCAAAAATAAGTGAGTTCATATTGTAACATTAAAATAATGTTTTTAAATAATATTCGAGAATAAAATATCAACCATAAATTGACGGATTGTCACAGCATTTACCCCTAAACAGGATCTTTGTCCTCAAAGATCATCTTACTACTCGCTTCTTATTGAGTTAAAGCCATGTGGGTATTTCCTCCACATTCGGTCCTTTCTCACAAGTGCAATTCATTATAATACGCGAGTTTCATCAAACATAACTACGGGAATAAGATCAGGCTAAATGTTGACTTACTTTCTCTATCCATGATGTTCACGGGTTTCTGATGAATGCAACTTTTCGCCGATCTAAGCTCTACTAAGAATAATCAGATTCTCACTTGATAGATATTCCATCAAGTTCGATTTACGAAACATAATTTACGCAGTCGTTGAAGTCCTAGGGTAGATCCAGCTTATATGCCTTTCAATCCCAACTTTTACATCATCTCAATGGTCCCATACAACGGGGACTTATATCCCATGATTTGTCAGATCATGAATTCATTTTTCCAAGGTTAAAAATTGTGGCATAACTTCGCTACCCATTTGGCACTTCAAGATCTACATTTCATATTCACATAACTTCCTGCCCACTATCGGCAGTTAATAATCAAATCCTAATTTCAACAATCATTTCAGATCTCACGGGTCAGGTATTTTGAAAGGTTAGGTTTGCCATCATAGGAAACCTTAAACCTAAAAGACATGTCCAACTCACAATGGGTGTATGTCGGAAGTCTTCATCTCAACTCCTGCTTACAGATACTCTAATATAGATCCTAACAAGATTCGATCTCGATCCTAATACGATGATTATCAATGATAATCTTTCCAAAGGAAAACGATTATACGGTCTATTACCAAAGGTCAATCATTCAAACATAGAACAACGCTTATAGTATTTTGTATCGTTACTTTACCTCGTCCTTTCGATTGGGGTGGTACATAGTACTCTCATCAAGGTTCGTTCTCAATGATTTCTAAGCAAATCTCTAGAAATTCGACGCGAAGCGAAGATCTTGATATATAGATGATCGATACAGGCACACTATGTTTACATAACTCTTTTGCATTTATCATTAACGGGAATGATATTAGCAGATTTGGTCAGTCTGTCGACGATGACCCAAATCGAATCAAATTCAGATGATGACCTTTGCAATAGCTAGATGTTTACTAATGAATGAGGCGATGTCTGCCTTCATAATTGCCATCAGTACAACTTCTTCAGACAAAGATACTTTTAGTCATAAATGACATAAATAGAATACTTATACTTACAAATTCCAACATAACTATATCTCACAATCCTCCATATTTAGACAATCACAAGTGGTCTTTTATACATTTAACGCCATCGGCTTCTCAATTCTAATGGTTCACATTAGCCGCGAACCACTTTTTATTATCTATATCATCCTTTTTACAAATATCGTTCATATTTTAAATTGTTCGGCAATTTATTTTGCACGTTCATTATTAAGGAACATGTCCTAACTGGTTCTTTATCTTTTCTACATAATGCGTCGGTATCTATATTCACTTCTCATGATGATGTGATTATCGTGTCCACGATTCACTCAGATATTCTTTCCATATTATGCGTCAGTAATTACGTTTACTTTCTTGATGAAATAAATATCATAACCGTATTTATTCAAAATTCCTTCTTTATATTTTCTAAGTTTTAGTTTCGTCTCAACTATCATTTTTATCAGTTTTTCTCAATCCGGCGTTTAAAGCGTCGATAATTATTATAATTAATTAAATAATAATTATTAATTTTTTATGAAACGTAAACGTTTTAAATTTCTTAGTTCGACCAATTAAAATAAAATGTTCAAAATAAATTTGATTTTAATTATCAAGATTCTTGCTAATTTATCGAAAATAATTAGTAAGATTTGTAAATGTTTGAAAAATCTTTGGTTATACTTTTGGTCAAAATTTTCTTAGTTGAAAAGCAAAAATTGTCGTTTCACAATTTAAGTCATGGTTTAACGGTTTCCTCAATCCCTCTTAGGTTGTCTTGAGGTATACACAAACATTTACCCCTAAACAGAAGTTTAGTTAAATGGTTTGTGTATAAGGGAATAATCCCTTAAAATCCTTTGTTAAAACATTTGTCAAAACATATTTCCATTTCTTTTTGGTAAAATCCAAAGTCTTAAAAGGGCTCTTAATTTTTGAAGAGTCAATTTATATTCCATTATCCTTTTAATCACATAGTCAAATCATGTAAAGTATTAAGTCTTTAATCACGTGTTAATTATTCAAGGTACAGGTTTTTATCGTTCGGCCAATTCAGGGCATAAATAATAATTAACTCATTCTTATTCTTATAAACAAATAAATGGTCTTTAATGATCACGAGCATGAATTTATCAAATTACAGCCTGCACACGTGATTCACCAAATTTATGAATGCTACATGTGTATTAGTCAATCCAAACATCACCACGTGAAACTCATAATGATCATTACAAGTACCGGATGTAGTGATTGGAATACATAATCTTCTTCGCGGACGCGAAGTTGATGATAACCATGCCGTGAATCAAATCTTTAAAACATACGCTAGAACCTTGCAAATGATCGAACAAATCTTCCATTTCGAGTTATGGATATCGTTTTCGATTGTCAATTTACTCAGTCCACAGTAATCTATAAATATAAGGAATGATATAACCATAGCTCTTCATGATGACAGGCTTGGTTAATAAAATCTTTTTCCGACAACTCTCTCAGTTGTACGGTAATTCCTTTAATTTAGATGGTGCTGACGTACAGTGCACAAGCCGCAAGTGCAGCACCAGAAATATAATCAATACCAATTTCAACTTGCCTTAGTGGCGAAGGTCTAGGTAATTCGCCATCAACAAATACTTACTAAAGTTTCACATAACATAAACATCTTTTAGTATATTCATATTAGGTTCTTTCTAGATTATAAAATCTTATGTCTAGTTCATAACCATTCACGGTATAATTTCAAGTCTAAATGCAGGATATGGTCATCCATCAAGAATTATTTAGATCACTTTTGATAATCAACATCTTATCTTTTTAGGGGAATTCTACTCGAGTTCCCATCAATTAAGACAATATCGTCATGTCGTAATCAATCAATCCACTCCACTGGCACTATCAACTTTCCAGTTTTATTGCCGTCTATAAGATGTGAACTTCTCAAAAGACTAATAATAATTCATAATCCTTCACAAATTCAGGGATATACGGAGACACAACTACTATTAAAAGAGTAAGGTCAACGCATAATCTATGCGAGAGAATTTCAAATCAGATACAGACGAAAACACATAACGAATATAAATATATCCCATATTTTCATAATTTGAGTACGCATTCGAAAGCTCCTCGGATCGTTACCCAGGTCATTCAAATGAAATCAAATCATAGGAAATGATAAGAACGTCAATACATCCAGTCGGGTATCAACACTCGATAATCAGATACTTTTCCTAAGAATCTCATTACGGGAGAATTGGACAAGAAAGAATTGTCAATTGTCAAATAAGACAATTTCCACAGATGAGTAAATTCGACTCAGAAGAATAGATGCTACAGGCACATATGTAGGTGGCCCTAACACTATGTCCCTATTTTTCACTTCTTGCAGATCTCATAAAATTTAATTTTTCACAATCTTCAATGAAAATGTAGTGTTTATTCATTAGTTTTATGGTGACTACTAATCAGTCTTGCATAGTCCATTCCAAATTGTATGTAGGCGCACAACTATATACAATTTCAAGATTAACGATGCAATACTCAGTTCGTCAAAGCTTTATCATCCATGTTTATAATAAAAACATTTTCATGCTTAATTCTTAAATAAGAATCAAGAATAAATTTACAAACATTTTCCTTGTTATGAAAACAATTAAGTTTTCCAATGTGTTTTATAAACAACTTCATTCCGATAACAATCACTTATAAATCTCACTTTGAATAATCCTTATAGTGATGAAAATTCAATTTTTCTCAAGGGATACTGTTTTATCTTATAAAAACAATTAGTGATCTGCAAAAGAGTGATGAAAAGTTGTTCACCAAAAATTAACTACGATATGATAGGAAATGAGCTTAGCCAATTAATCATGAGGTTAATGATCTCGATGGCACTCAAAAGAATAATCCACAACGTAACTCAATTCGAGATGAGTACTTGTTTAATGGTTGCATCACTAATGTGAACACTAGGATGAAGCAATAAGAGATAGATAACATCGATACATGTAGAATTTAGCAATCAAAGATAGTCTTTTTATTAATCACAAACAAGTCAAATTGTACCGTAACACATTACGTGTCACTATGTCATACAATTCTCAGAACTCATCCTACCAACTGATATCTCAGTTAAGTTAGGGATTTTTAAAAGATACCACAATGAATACTAATCTACAAGAGTCATTAGGTGTTCCACATGTCCCAGAAGATCCATCGGTCTCAATTCAGAAGAAGATTTCTTCAATTTATTTCTTGGACACTGGGCATCCTCGTTAGTGGACAATGGCCTAGGAACAACCCTTAACACAAAACCTACAATCAATTAAAACCTTATAATTCAATCACAAAACTTAACAACTTCTATTAATAATCTCATATTCCATACGGGTTAAATTTTACTTTATTCAAGTTTCAACCAATTTTATACTCAATTCAATATCCTACCTCATTTTCCAATACTTTCAACCTTTATTCATAAACCTTAATAGGGCAATGAAAGCTCGATATGATCAACCCTTAATTTCCAATCCTATAGCTCTTACAACAACAATTATCAAATGAGTCACTAGTATGAAATGACTCATACATTCAATTAGACTTCTCGGAAAGGTACTAGTGGCATGAGGCTTTTGGGTAATGGTTCCAATGACAGCCTCAAGTGCAAAATTCATCCTTTCGATTTCAAATTTAAGAATTGGATGACAACGAATCAGATGACACCTTTCCAGGTGGTAACGTTTTGTCAAACTCCACTCTATAAGGAAAGATCGTCATGACATCGATATCAGTTTTAATTTCGCCAATTTTTCTATCAATATCACAATCAACTAATATCTACATTTCTACGAATATCAACCATTTGTTGGGATCATAAATTTCCACAACTTGGTTTAGATCTAGGATAGCTAGAATTCCTATGAGAATAGCTTCGATTAATTTACTAGGGGATTTAGGGTTTCTTGTGACAATCTACGTCGTATAAATACCTCGTATAAATATAGAAATAATCATCGAACAATCATGTAATCAAATTACATCATATATATATAATCCAAGTTATATATATATATTAAAATAACACTTCTCAGTCTGGCCTTGTCGGTAACTCGGGAATTCTTCGGCACCGTTATAGTCAAAAGATTTTTAGACATTTTTAGAAAAATGTTTTTAGTAAAAAGATTTTGAAATGTTTTATTCAAAACCTTGGTTTTTAAAAATCTTTCGTTCTCTATAACGAGAGCTCTGATACCAAACTGTAACACCCCCAAATTTATACAACTCAATACAGCGGAAGACTAGTTGGTGTTACGGGATAGCACATTACTCACATCATAGACAACGCTTAAAAATCGCGTCATTTATTTATAAAGCATTTCCATTCATAAATATCAAAGTTACATCGGTCCCAAGTCATTACATTTCATACAAAGTTTTATAAAATATTTGAATGGAAAATAATGTTTAAGTGCGGGCCATGATTTGTCGTCTTCCCGAGAATTACCTTCAAGTACCTGAGATAAAACATGTTAAAAGAAAAGGTCAGCGATAACGCCGAGTGAATTCATAGAGTTTAATAAAATCCATCAATATAATATCAGTATAAAATTATTACTGAAAATCATTTTGTACAAATCATTTTAATAGGCCATAAAATAGCCAAAGTCATTTTATACAAATCTTCATCAAAATCATAATATAGGCATTTGCCTTAAAAATCATTATACGAATCATTGTCGTTAAAAACACCATACAATACGTTTTGCAACGTTGTATAGATTAAATAAAAACGTTATATGAATATGGTTATAAAAACCAAAACACAAACATAATATCAATAGTATGACCCAGTATTGCTAGTCAGGCAATACATCGTAATTCAGAGCTTCTAGTAGTATTTTGTTAGTTTTGGATTATTATAAGCCGCAAGGCATTGTTACCTTACTAAACCAAAACGGGTAGCTAACCCGATACCAATTTTGCCCATCTAAAGTAGCGTGTCGTCACAAAGGTCACGCTATGGAAATCTTCTCATACATAAATTCGCTTACCAATCAATGTGGCACGACGGGGATCAACCGTCAAGGCGCGAACTGGGGTGATCGTCCCCAAATAGTACTATTAAATGCATAAGCGTCTACCAAATCCCGGTAGTTCACAATTCATGCTAATGGGACTTTTAGTGACATAACCTAACTTTAATAATCCATTTTTATTTCATCTATCGGGTCCTTTAATCATTTATCGGGTCATACAATCGGGTCATTCAATCATTCGGGTCCAAAATCAATAAACAAACAATCGGGACAAATGGTGTCCTATATTATAAAAACTAACATGTTATCTCCCTCGCGGGTTTATAGAACATTTATAAAAACATTTATAAAAACATTTAAAAGAGTGCGAGGCTATGAACTCACGTTGATATGGGAAGGCGGTTATTGGCGATTCGGATGTACGGTACGTGCTTCAATCACGGAAACCTAGACAAATGATACTCGGTCTTAGACGTTTGTCCAATGACTTTCTAAAAATATCAATTATGTATACATATGATGATTATATATATATATGATGATCAAGTGGGTTTACATATCCTCATTTACTCATTTTTGCGTTATGTGTCGATAACTTTTATACTAGTTTTCTCGTTTTATCTATTTACGTGTTTTAGGTCCAATACGCCTATTATAAATTCTTAACTTGTATTGATCCTTGTTATACTTATATTATCAGTATCTATTCTTTACAAGTTGGGCCTAAATGGGTTAAGCCCAATAGATTCTTTTTACAAGTTTTTATCCTATTTAGTCCATTTATTAGTCCAATCTGTTTATTTAACTCGTTAATGTCCGTATGTCCTATAGTTCGGGTTTTTATCGGTTTTTACTTGTTATACATGTCTATATATCAGTATATAAGTTTTATAAAGTTTTCATTAGACGGGTCCGACCATCTAAGTTTTATTTAACAAAAACGTTAATTTTACGGCAATAGCCGAAAAAGTCGTAAAAATCATGTTTATAGTTTTTATAACTTATAAAACATAACAAGTTACCATTTTTATAAAATTTCCACTTATTTATCATTGTACATATTTATATAAATAAAATCCAAGAGTTAGTGGGTTTTAACTTTACATTTTATACAATATAATTTTGAGTGCTTATATAATAGTATTATACTTTATTTTCCAAAATCTGATTTTTATTTTCATCTTCACAAAAACTGCCATATCTTGAGTTCTATATGGAGGTAGAAGCTCAAATTTTTATCACATAAACTAGATGATATGTGCTACATTTAACTCTTCTATAGCTACTGTTGAATCATCTTCTAAATATTTTCTAAAAATCGTCCAAAACAGTAACCTCAGATTTATACCCTAAACTTGTTTTGATCATATCTCACTCATTACAATGATTCCATTGCATGGCCAACTCTTACATGTGTAAAAGACTCATAGCTTACTGTAAATGGATTCTACTTCATCATTTTATCAGTTCATAACATGTTTCTTTACTGTTTTATACAGCCATCACTTTTAACCAAGATTTTAACCTTGTTCTTTATAGTTTTTCACCTTTTTAATCATGTTTATCAACAACAAATCCCCACATAACATTTTTATCATCATATAATCATCATATACATATAGAATAGGAAATAAAATACATGTTTACATAATCAAAATAACAAGAAGATGAGGAGGGCAATCTTTATACCACCAAGTTGATGTAGGTTATGATTTGGACATGGTTTTTGATGGAGAAACTTGTGATGCACCAAGACCATCTTCAAGACCACCATTCTTCCTAGACTCCTTGTGGAAAATCAGCCTCAAGACATCATAAAAACTCCTCCATGGATGTTATAATCACCACCATTCAAGAGAGCTTCAAGAGGGCTTCAACATATGTAGAAATAACATGAGGTTTATGGCTAAATTTGATCAAAATTGAGTGTAGAGTGATGATGGTGGACGACACAATTGAGAGAAGATGAGAGAGTTTGTGGTTTTGCATGGAGTAAAAATGAGTTAGTTGTTTAGTGGAGTGGTTTTGTTGTAACTAGTGGTAGTATTGCTTAACTTGTAAGCTTAGGTGACATGTGTAACTACAAGGCTTAAAACTTGACACCAAAGTGGTATGGTGTTGATGTGTAGCCGGTTTTGAGTGGGGGTGGGACAAGTGTCCCACTTGTCTCATCCCCATTTATTTACGGGTACTCCTCGATTCTAGTTTCCTCGATTTGTGTGCCCTCGGGTCGTTTTACGAAAAACGTTTTTATAAATTATGAATCAACGTCACAAAACGAATCCAATAAAAATTGTCTCATCAAAAACGGAGTTCGAAAACGTAAATACGTAATCCTAGGGTTTTCGGTTTAGTCGTAAAGGACGTTAAAATAAAATCGTAAGTCCTAATCTCTTCTCGTAAATTTGTGAGTTTATGAACCAACACAAATTTAAAACTCCAAATTAATATTCAAGAATAAATTTATTTTCTTAAATGTCGGACTGTCACCAAAGACGGTGTATGTAAACGTAAGCACGTAATGTTGAATTCTCCGGTTTAGACGTAGTCGATGCTACTCCAAGACGTAAATCCAAATTTCTTCCCAAAAATAAGTGAGTTCATATTGTAACATTAAAATAATGTTTTTAAATAATATTCGAGAATAAAATATCAACCATAAATTGACGGATTGTCACAACAAGTCATTAGAGTCCAAGTTTAAAGAAGATTAGAAGGAAAAAGGACTAATGGTGCAATTAGTGAAGAATATATGCTTAAGGACTTAATGACGCAATTAAGAGAAAAGGAAAGAGGGGAGGAAGCTTCCTTAATCCTCCCCTATAAATAGTCATTAGGATTTACATTTCATTCTTGTTGGCTAAGTGTGACAATTAGCTCTTCCACCATTTAATTACATTGTCATTTACTTTTCTTGTCAAATTTAAATACCTTGTCTTGCACCTTAAATTCATTTCATTTCAAGTAAGTTTTCATTTAATTATTGTCAATCTTTACTTTATCTTGTCAATCTCTTATCTACCTTTCTTAATCTTTGATTTATGTGTTTATGTTTATGTTCATGTTCATGCTTTTATTTTGATCCAAGTGGTTTTTGATTATTGTGGTTAAAGTTGTTTGATTTCTTGTTTTAAATTGTTCGTTTATGTTTACTGTTGATTCGTGGGTAGTTTTATTAAATCGTTTGTGTTTATTTTGGTTGAATTTGTGTTAGATCGTGTTTATCTTTGATCCCCTGTTCTTCGGAAAGGTTGTTCTTGTTTCTGATCTTTCCAGGTAAAAAGTTCCGAGCCAAGACTGTTCATCCGGAACATTCAAAGTTCCGGACGAAGGAGAACTTCCGAGTCAAGCTTTTGTTCATTCGGAACTCAAAAGTTCCGGGTCAATTTACTTCATTCGGAACTCAAAAGTTCCGGGTCAAGGAGATTCATTAGGAACTCAAAAGTTCCGGATCAACACTAAACTTCCGAACGAAGTTCCGAACGAAAGTTCCGAACGAACTTCCGAACGAAGTTCCGGACGAACTTCCGAACGAAACTTCCGAACGAAGTTCCGAACGAAGGATAAGTTCCGAATCAAGGGCAAGTTCCGAATCAGAAGGCTTCATTCGGAAGTCTGAAACTTCCGAATCAAGGAGGCTTCATTCGGAATCTTCCGAATCAAGGGTGACCAATTTGTTCCGAATCAAGGCAAATTTTAGAAGTTCCGAATCAGTAAAGTTCCGAACGAAGGATTGTTTTGGATAAGTGACATATTCAGATCAATTTGTTCCGGATCAAGGATTTTGGTAATATTCCGAGCGAAGAAGAGTCATTCCAACCGAAGGTGACATTTCGGACGAGTGATTGTTCCAAACGAAGGATAATTCCGAATGAGCTGTATTCAGGTTCTTCTAAGCTTTTGTCTTTGATTTTTATTTTCAAGCTTTATTTTTCCTGCCTTTTATTTAATTGCACTTTAAGATTATTTGCCTTAGCTTTATTTTAGTTTTGCCTTAGTTTAAGTTTTAGTCGCGTTTTAAGTTTGCCTTAGTTAGATTTTAGTTTACGTCATTTACTTTAGTGCCTTTAATTTCAGTCACGTTTTTAAATACTTGCACCTTTACTTTAATTAGACTTAGATTTACTTTAAGAGCACCTTTACTTTAATTGTTTTGCACCCTTTATTTTAAACACTACAACGACACATCTTTGTTTCACCAAAAACAATAGAGTCACACATAGAGAGCCTAGATCAATTCGATTAGACCAACACAACGAACTTTAATATTTTTAATTAGGGAAAATCCTGAGTTATCAAATGGCGCCGCTGCCGGCTCTTTTCGTAAAGATTAACGGTTTTCTGTGAGAGACACGTTGCTTTTTGGGATCCGCTCACTTGTGAACGTTATTTTTCTTGCCTAAAAATTCAAAAAATCATAAAAATTAAAAATTGATAAAAATACATAAAAATTAAAAATTTCAAAAATCCAAAAAGATTTTAGCTTTATTGTGTATATATATTGTCTTTGTGTTTGGTTTTGTTTTCTTTTGCATTTTCAGGTGTATGCGTACTAGATCTTCTAATTATCAAGAGCCCGAGCCTCAAGAAGATTTAAGTATGGCAGGTGTTAACAACAACACATTCCACCGCACCTCAATAATAATAATAATAACAACAATGTTCTTCCACAGCCCGATCTTCGGACCATGGAGGAACTTTGTCAACCAACAATGTTTGGACGAGGAGGACCGATTGCGCCGATGCAAATCAACGCTCCTGAGTTTTCGTTGAAGCACCACATGATTCAGCAAGTACAAACCAACCCTTTTAGAGGATTGCCTGATGATGATGCCAACAAACACCTCGACAAGTTCATGACAATCACCCAAAGCATGAAGTTTCCTGGGGCCACAATGGATGTTCTTCGCCTACAACTCTTCCCACATACTTTATCGCACCATGCCGAGAAATGGTTTGATCGTCTCCCGAAGAATTCTATTCACACTTGGGATGACATGACTCAACGCTTTTTGTCGCGCTACTTTCCACCATCCATGGTCACAAGCCTTCGCAATTAGATCAGCGGTTTCATGCAAGACCTTGATGAATCTCTTTTTGACGCTTGGGAGAGATATAATGTCTTGATCGATAGATGTCCAAACCACAACATGCTCCCTGTGACCTTAATCGATACTTTCTACAACGGTTTGACTTTTCGAGATCGTGATACGATCAATGCAGCCGCCGGTGGCACATTCATGAAAAGGAGACCCGAGGAGTGTAGAGAGCTTATTGAGAACATGACTACTCACCACAAAAACTGGGATTCCTCTGCTTCTTCAAGGAACAACCCGAGAGTCAATGTTTCTTCCACCTCAGCAAACCCTGAGATGACCGAACTCACCCGCATGATGGCCGAAATGAGCAAAAGTATTACGCTTCTCGCTTCAAACCAACAACAACAACAAGTTAAAGCGGTTGCTAATCCTTGTGAAACATGTGGCGGTCCTCACTCATACACCGATTGTCCTTCGACACAAGGAAATCCGGAAAATGTGTATGCTGCTTACGGTAATTATTCACCAGAACATTACCAAGCTCGACAACAAGGGGATAGAAATCTGCTGAGCTACCGTTCCAACAACTACCTTTCACCCGGTTTTTCTCCTCAAAACCAAAATCCCGCCAACAACTACAATAGAAGCAACCAAATCCCACCAAGAGCTTCTAACCCTTATCAACCACCCACCCAACAACACCCACCCTTTAATCCCGATGTTGACGCCATCATGAGAACTCAAGGTGAGCAAATCAAGAATCTACAGAGCCAAATAATCAATTTGAATGGAGATAGCTTGAAGCAAGGAAATGACATCAGAACCGAGGTTCTTGATAATATTCAATCTTCCTTCAGCACTCAAACAACTGAATTAAAGAATCTGTTGGCTAGTTTCTTGCCCGAAGCTCAACCTTCTTCTTCTTCGGGTTCTCTACCTTCAAACACCGTCACTAATCCGCGAGCTAATGTGAGTGCTATAACTACGCGTAGTGGAATTACCATTGTCGATCCACCTATCCCACCACCATCATCTACACCTCCTCCACCACCATGTATCCCTACTCCTCCTACACCTAGTATTAGTGCACCATTACCGTCTCCGCCTCGTCATGACGATGTATCTCGGAAGGACCCTTCAACATCTCAACCTTCACCTACTACACCTTCACCGTCTCCCTATCAACCCAGAATCCCATACCCTTCTCGCATAGGCAAGACCAATGAGCTAACCAAGAATGACTGTCAAGTATCGAAATATGTGGATATGCTATCTAAAATGACCATCAACATTAGCCTTGTTGAAGCACTTTGCCACATGCCGAAATTTGTCAAAGCATTCAAGGAATTGCTTAGCAAGAAGGAGAAGCTGATTGAACAAGCCAACACACGCTTAAAGGAAAACTGCTCTACAGTCACTCTTAAAGAACTTCCGGAAAACTTGGAGATCCCGGTCGTTTTGTGTTGCCTTGCGTGTTCAACAAAACTAAAGAATTTACTGCCCTTGCTGATCTCGGGGCTAGTATTAATCTTATGCCACTAAGTGTTTGGAAAACACTATCATTACCCGACCTCACTCCAACAAAGATGACTCTCGAACTTGCAAACCGCACTCTCGCTTACCCCGTTGGTATAGCCGAAGACGTGTTTATCAAAGTTGGCACATTTACTTTCCCGGTCGATTTTGTCGTAGTTGATTATGAAATGGACCCTCGTATTCCTTTAATACTTGGTCGGCCATTCTTGAGAACCGGACGTGCTTTAGTAGATGTGGCCGAAGGTGAGTTAATCTTACGAGTCGGGGATGATTCAAAAGTTTTTAAAATGGGGAAGCTTACAGGCAAATCCTTTGGAAGCCGAGAATCAGTGAATATGATAAATGTGCTCGATGACTTTACCGTCTATGACAATCCTCTATTCGAGTCTTCCACTGATAATCCACTCTTTGAAGATAATGTGGATGATTCTCTCCCTACTTTGGACGCTTCTCCCATTTATGATTCTTCACCGGTCTTTGATGCTTATGATGATGATGATTCTAGCTCAGATTCGGATGATTTTGATTGTACTTCTGAGTATCCCGAGCTGCCTACTTTCGATGATTTCGATGAGGCTGATACTCTCTCGAGCGATTCTTCACATGATGAAGATCCTCCGCCATCACTCGATCCTACTTTGGACAATTACTCATTTGAGGAAGATTTCTCTGAATTTCTCAACACATACTTCCCTCATGAGAGTGATGCTCCTCCTTTGGACTTTGAAGATTATCGTCTTGATCCTACTTTGGATTTGAAGAACATTTTGTCAAAGGAGAAGAAACCGGTCGACACCGAAATCCGTTGCACATATGATTTGACACCTCTTTGTCCCCCTTCTGACGACGAGGTTGTGCTTCTTTGCGGATCTTCTTCACAATCGGCTGAGCCTGAGTGCTATTTTCCCTTAAAGGAAAAGGTGTTCGACCCCGGTATTGAAGTCTTTAAGCCATCTCAGTATCCACCTGATGAAATAAAAGGAAAAATCTTTGGAACAATTGAAGACATGCTTGCACCTCACCATACTTGCTCCTACCGTGCTCCATCGCTGCTTAAGGGAACCCTTCCACTTCTTCTTTGGCTTGCCTTGTTCGCCTTAAGCTTGTGTTATTTTCTCGATGAAAACTACGTCTTTGATCCTGGTGGATATGTTTTATGCTTCTTCCGTTGATGATCAAGGTCGAGTCAGGCTAATGACTCGGTTAACAAAAATCAAGCGCTTCTTGGGAGGCAACCCATGCGTCTATCTTTTCGCTTTCTTTACCATAAGTGTAGGGGGGACCCTTTGGTTTGCTTTCCTCTCCTCACTTCTTAATCAGGGATTCGAGCTTCAATGATCTACTTTTGATGATTCTTGACGACCCGTGATTCCGTATTCTACTTCTTCCCGGTTCTATCCTAAACTCTTTTCGATTCACTATTTTATATTTTCTCAATATTAAAATAGGAATCTCTTTAGTTGTCTTTTCCTTAGCGAGATTTAAACAACGTGCACAATGTCCTAAGTGTAGGGGAGTTTACTCCCACATGCTTAAACATTGAGGACAATGTTTATCTTAAGTGTAGGGGGGTCTTCTATCGAAGTTAAGTGGTCTTTTCCTTGTATTTGTCCTCATTTTAACCGGAAAATCAATTTTTTGACATTTTTCAAAATTTTTAATCTATTTTGGCCTATTAGTTTTTACCTTTGTATAGTTATTTTCTTTCCTTATTAGAATAAATGTTTAATAAAGTGGTTTTAATTTTCAAACGTTGTGAATCTTTTGACTCAACCCGAGTTTACTTATCTAAGTTTCTCTAGCTAGTATCCTTAACGTGTTTAAGTCAAGTTTTGCTAGGCTTTTATTTAGGGAGCTATAAAACGCGAAAGTCTTAACTCTCACGGGTTAAGAACAAGAACTTTTCGCAAGTTCCTATAATTGATCCTAGAGAGTCGTTTATCAAGGGAACTTTAAAATGCGATTTCTAAACTTTAAAAAGTCTAAGAATTTGCAAGATCCTATAGGCGACTCGAAAACCCAAAACTTTGATTTATTAGGCTAAGTATCCACGAGTCTCATTACTTGAGATTTTAAACTGTGGAGAACGAGAGATGATAGAGCCAATTATAAGTTTGGTATTCTATCGTGAATTTATGTGAGTTAATTATGAGCCTATTCTCCCATCGCTTGCTAATAAATTTATCTGCTAATAAATAAGGTTGTACGATTTGAAAAGTTACTTAGCTTCTAGCCCAAGATCGTTTAAAAGTTGCTCGGTATGGATTAGAGTTCATAGCCAAGGCATAACTTATTGAAGCGAGATGCGAAGATTGGCGAGTCCGAAAAGGCCCTAACAAGGCATGAGGGCTATATTTTGTTGCTAAAGATCCAAAAGTGATGTGAAGAATCATTTATCGAAAATCAATATGAAGGATCGAGACACACGACGAAAAGCAAATACTCCCCAAAAGTCATGGAGAAGTGTATCCGAAAAGACCCTAACAAGGTATGAGGATAAATAGATCCAAGTCATAAAAGGAGGCGAATCGTTGTATATCAAAGTCCAAAATAAAGATTGGAGAAAAATGAAGAAGTCGTGGTCCAAGTATGAATCTCTCAAAACTTCAAGTGAAGAAATTCCATTATGAAGAGAAGACCATAATTTCATGAACGTGTCTCAAGGTTTGAAGTATGAAGTCGATGCCAAATATCGGTCCGAGAAAGGTCTCAAATCGCGAAACGAGTTATGCCAAGATATGAACTTTATGAGGTCCCGAGAAGCAGTTTTAAAAGATTTTGTCCTTTAGCTAACTATTGATTAAATCGTTCACTTTATTTTCAGACTTAATAACTATCGAAATAAGTCAAACAATGCATCCTTGTGATCATTTAAGACAATAATAAGATATAAGAGATATCCCTAGGAATAAGGGAGTCTAAGTGAGTAATTGGCCCACATGAGTTCGTGTTAGTTTACTAACTTATAATAACAATGATCTCGTTTTTAAGCTTGGTTTGGAGAAAGTGAAAACTTGAGGATGATGATTATTCATGACATTTCTAAAACCCAAGGTATGCTTTTGATTTCTCTATTTTGTATGTTTTTAATTTTCTATCTCTTTAATAAAGGCCAACGTGGATTGATTATGATGAAAAGTGTAATCTTGCTTTGTAACTAATGCATTGCATGAGGACATTGCAATGGTCAAGTGTAGGGGATTTGATAGGTGTGTAAACACCCATCTTTTCTACCACTTAATTACAATAATAACCGGACCAAAACGTGTATTTTATGTCTTTTATGTCGGAATTATGCGTGGTTTGTGTTTTTGTTGTGATTTAGGACGAAAAGGTGAAAAGTGGGGAAAACACGGAAATTCACAGGCATTTACGGACTTTTATTGAAGAAAAAGATGAAAGACGAAGTCAAGAAGTCAAGAGTGCAAAAAGAACGGAAGTCCAAGACCAATTCTGAAGATTTATCGAAGAAAAAGTCAAAAGACGGAAGTTTACCAAAAGCCGAAGAATTCAAGTCTATTTTATTGAAGAATTTAAAGACGAGTTCAAAAGAAATCCCAAGCCACAAGTCATTAGAGTCCAAGTTTAAATAAGATTAGAAGGAAAAAGGGCTAATGGTGCAATTAGTGAAGAATATATGCTTAAGGACTTAATGACGCAATTAAGAGAAAAGGAAAGAGGGGAGGAAGCTTCCTTAATCCTCCCTTATAAATAGTCATTAGGATTTATATTTCATTCTTGTTGGCTAAGTGTGACAATTAGCTCTTCCACCATTTAATTACCTTGTCATTTACTTTTCTTGTCAAATTTAAATACCTTGTCTTGCACCTTAAATTCATTTAATTTCAAGTAAGTTTTCATTTAATTATTGTCAATCTTTACTTTATCTTGTCAATCTCTTATCTACCTTTCTTAATCTTTGATTTATGTGTTTATGTTTATGTTTATGTTCATGTTCATGCTTTTATTTTGATCCAAGTGGTTTTTGATTATTGTGGTTAAAGTTGTTTGATTTCTTGTTTTAAATTGTTCGTTTATGTTTACTGTTGATTCGTGGGCAGTTTTATTAAATCGTTTGTGTTTATTTTGGTTGAATTTGTGTTAGATCGTGTTTATCTTTGATCCCCTTTTCTTCGGAAAGGTTGTTCTTGTTTCTGATCTTTCCAGGTAAAAAGTTCCGAGCCTAGACTGTTCATCCGGAACATTCAAAGTTCCGGACGAAGGAGAACTTCTGAGTCAAGCTTTTGTTCATTCGGAACTCAAAAGTTCCGGGTCAATTTACTTCATTCGGAACTCAAAAGTTCCGGGTCAAGGAGATTCATTCGGAACTCAAAAGTTCCGGATCAACACTAAACTTCCGAACGAAGTTCCGAACGAAAGTTCCGAACGAACTTCCGAACGTAGTTCCGGACGAACTTCCGAACGAAACTTCCGAACGAAGTTCCGAACGAAGGATAAGTTCCGAATCAAGGGCAAGTTCCGAATCAGAAGGCTTCATTCGGAAGTCTGAAACTTCCGAATCAAGGAGGCTTCATTCGGAATCTTCCGAATCAAGGGTGACCAATTTGTTCCGAATCAAGGCAAATTTTAGAAGTTCCGAATCAGTAAAGTTCCGAACGAAGGATTGTTTTGGATAAGTGACATATTCAGATCAATTTGTTCCGGATCAAGGATTTTGGTAATATTCCGAGCGAAGAAGAGTCTTTCCAACCGAAGGTGACATTCCGGACGAGTGATTGTTCCAAACGAAGGATAATTCTGAATGAGCTGTATTCAGGTTCTTCTAAGCTTTTGTCTTTGATTTTTATTTTCAAGCTTTATTTTTCCTGCCTTTTATTTAATTGCACTTCAAGATTATTTGCCTTACCTTTATTTTAGTTTTGCCTTAGTTTAAGTTTTAGTCGCGTTTTAAGTTTGCCTTAGTTAGATTTTAGTTTACGTCATTTACTTAAGTGCCTTTAATTTCAGTCACGTTTTTAAATACTTGCACCTTTACTTTAATTAGACTTAGATTTACTTTAAGAGCACCTTTACTTTAATTGTTTTTCACCCTTTATTTTAAACACTACAACGGCACATCTTTGATTCACCAAAAACAATAGAGTCACACATAGAGAGCCTAGATCAATTCGATTAGACCAACACAACGAACTGTAATATTTTTAATTAGGGAAAATCCTGAGTTATCAATAAGCCCAAAATGTAAGCACACAAAATCCCAAAACAAATCAGACCCTTAATGGGCCTAACCGAGCCCATTAAGCCCTCAAAACACTATTTAGAGACTTTTTGTGCCAAATTATAACATGGTGAAAGTATAAGCTTATTTTCGTAGCTTTTATTAAGTATAAAGGCTGTTTTCTAATTTACCGTAAGTTGAGGGTGTGTTTTAATTCACACAGCGGCATAATAAAACAACAAGGACCATTTTTGTCAATTCTAGAAACTCAATCGATCCCTAGAAGGTTATAAAGTGACTTGTTATTAATTTCAAAACCACAAGGACCATTTTTTCTATTATATGAATCTTAACTGAGCCCTAAGGGTTAATTTTGTAACTTGTTATTACTTTTAAAACCCTAAGGACTAATTGTGACAATAACCGAACTTTAACCAAGCCCTAGGGACTTGTAGTGTAATATTATGAGACTTAAACTAACCCTAGGGGTGTTTTATGTCATTAGTCGAAAGATTAGTGAACCCTAGGGGTGGTTTTGAAATTAAATCTAACGAATAAGAACTAAACTTGAAATTAAACTTAACGGACAAACCCTAGGGGTATATATTTCCATATTCCGAACGTATTACAAGCCCTAGGGCTGTTTTGGAAAGTACTTCATAATAAGGACCTAAGTGCAATTTAACTAAAGAGTTTATTAATATTTATTTAATTAATAAACTAAAAGGTTTATACAGTAAATTGTGTAACCCTAAGGACTAATATTGAACAAATGAAACTTTAAGGACTTTAATAGAACATTATATTTTATAAGTCTTAATTAAATAGAAATCATTTTATTTAATTCATTTTACCTCTTACGATTAAAATAAGGTAAATATACTTTATTAAATTAGAAGTGTACATGGTTCGATAACTTACTATAAGTAAAATACTTATTATGAAAAACAATTTAATCAAAATCTGTGATCATGCATTTTTATCAGCTACATTTATATGTACATTTTGTTGTGCATTTACTAAGACCCACTTAAATTACTTAGGTAATTAAACTGCTTCGTGATCATACTGTAGCCAGTTATTCAGTGATTATACCACTACTACATTACTACTAAGGTGAGTTCATGGCCCCATACTTTATTCATTTTATACTAAACTGGGGGAGAAAACATGCTACATTTTGAATATGCAAACATTTACAAACAACAATTTTATTCCTACCTATTGTGTTCACCCATTACCCGTGGACTGTAATAGTTAATTGTGGAAGCGCGAAATGTTATAGATAGATCTATTTGGGATTGACTGTCCCCGTTTGCGTGAGTAACGCTCGATGTGCCTCATCCAGGCCAACAGACTTGTAACATTGTCGGATTTTTAGGGCTTTTTACCAGATGACCCATAGGCACTGGTTACTGGTGTCTAGCTTGTATTACAGGCAATATGAACAACTATAGTATGTAGCTTGGTGCTCTACTATCTTCGTGGTGTTTTACATATCAATACTTTTAAATTAAACCTATGAATTCACCAACCTCGTGTTGACCCCCACATTTTTCTTTACATGTTTTCTCAGGTAACTAAGCAGGATTATGTGCACTTGGACCTCCAACATCATATAGGAGGCATCATATTTGTCATCAGGGCAGAGTTACTATTTGCGACAATAAGAAATGTTGACTTTCAAACAATTTATTTAGTCTGAACATTTGATTCATGTAATATGTTTAAATGATACTTTATGATCATGCTCTCTGTACTATTTGCTATCGATCCACCAAGTAACACCCCAAGTACTATTCTGCTACATTCTGACCACTTTGGGGGTGTTACAGAATGGTATCAGAGCGATAGTTATAGAGAACCAGATCAAAAACTAAGAACTTTTAAATAATAATTTTTTTTAAAACTGTACTATAACCTAATATAAAAATCAGTTTAAGGAAAAAATGATTTTTGGGGACCCTAAGAGTTAGTCATATAGCATATAGAGCATACATACTATGTGAACTAACTGTGCACTGATATATAACCTTTGGCTATATGATCATATAAGTATTTACGTAACTTTTAATCTACACTGTTAAAAGGCACTTATAACAACGCATACACAATTTTAAATTTTGAAAACTTTTTGATTTGTGTAAGCTTATACTTACTCAACTTTGAAATGCTATTATTTTCAGATTATCATGACATCACCAGCCTCATCACTGACTCACGTACCCGATGTTGACGCTCTCCTGACTACTACTGCCATACCAGCATCACCGATTTCAGTTCTTCAGGGATTACCTTCAGACTCAGGTTCTGAAGATCACCAGGCTGCAGGAGTCGTTATCTTATCCGACTCTACCACTGTCACACCACCAGCTGTACCTACTTCCCCAACAGGGGAAAGGGATCAGGTTGTACCCACCTTACCACCACTTTCTTCTCTCTAGTGCTATCCTCCCAGAGCCCTACCACCTCGCAAGAGGAGGTACGACTCTACTCATGTCTCTACTTTTGAGATAGAAAAAAATCTGGAGCAGGACGGGCAGAGCCTGACCCTGTTCAGACTCAGATCGTCGTACTCGCAGCGAGACATCCACAAGAGATATCTGCCATACATGCTTCATTGAGAGCGGGCATGTATGGACGCTCAGTACTACAAGAGCGTTTAGACTCTCTTTACTGGGCTGTAGCAGTAGAGTCACAAACTGCTCATGGGACTTGGACGACTGTCCAGAGCATCTTATAATGGTTGCTTACGGAGAACGACTACCTCCAACAATGTGTTTTCACTCTAGAGGGTCAGCAGTATCAGACCCACACTACCCTCATGACTCAGGGAGATACCCTTCAGATCTTCTTCGACCTTGCTGACATTCGTCATCAGGGATTGACTGCTGAGACCGCACATCTTCAGGGAGCGGATGACACTATCAGAACTCAGTTGTTGGAGACTCTTAGGAGAGTCAGAGAGACCAGAGCAGCTATGATGACCATTCAGGATGCTATGCATGCACGTGTAGCTCCAGCCGCACCAACAGGCAGTCAGTCTAGTGGATCATAGACTAGATATCTTGTATATCATGACAAGCATTGGTTTGCACCCTAGCTCTCATGATTTAGGACTTTGTACTGTATCTTTTGTTCCTTTCAGTTGTATTTCACCCTAGTACCTAACCATAGTAGGTAGGTAGTCTTTCTTTTGGGTAAAAGGGATTAATTAAATCCCTGGTAAAATATATTACACCAAAAACGTTTAAGTTTAATGGAATGTGGATGAAGTACCACATTTACCTCAAATGATAAAAACGCTTGAACACCCCACTACGAAACAAGAAACATTTAGGACATGCCCTAAATAACTATAACCACTACTACAATGACTAGAACTCCAATTGGAAAAAAACCAACGAACCATACAAAGAACTAACACCACCATCTGACAAGGACTTCTATCCCCACCCGTATATGAAACAACAACATAGGAGTGACTAATCATTTATACAGGAAGGAGAGATTTGCCAAAGTCCAAGCATCTTGTGCACATTCGATGTACGCTTGAATCTGCAAGACATAAGTTTTAGACGAACCGTGGATTTTATGACATTAGTAAGTTGGCTTACAGTTCGTTCGTCTTGGAGAACAACCGAGCATTTATTTCTTGCCAAATAAAGTAACAACTAGCTGCAAAACAAGTTTCACCACAACACATCTAATCGACTTAAGTTTAGCAAACGGCTCCATATAAGCCACAATACCGTCCATATCATTTGGTACCGAATCCAGACCAGTGAGCCCTTTAACACGCGTCTAGACAGTCCTAGGGAAACGACACTCGAAAAAAAGTGATCATGCGTATCCGATTGAGAACCGCAAAGGGGACAAACCAGAGACGAGAAATCAGCATCACCTACATCCTATGTCCTAAGTAAATCCTGCGTCTTTAGTTTTCGCTTAAGAACAAGCCACAAATGAATGGCATAATGAGGAATATTGTTAGAGAACCAAATAATGTTATACCATGTAACCACATCAGATCTGTGCCGAATGCATTCCTAAATAGCCGAAACCGAGAAAGAAACCACCCCACTAGAAGAGTCAATCCACACCAAATGATCATCAGCATTAGAAAAATTAGGAACTTGAATATCATTTAGCCTAGGATACTTATTCAGCCATCCCACAGGCCAAGACCAAGCACCATTATGAACCAAATCACGCAGCGTAAAGTTATAAGAGAAACCACCACCATGAATATCACGCGGAGACACAACATCTGCCAGCGGCCCAATACCACTCCACCAGTTAAACCATGCTGAAATAGAGCTGCCATCACCAATATGCGAATGAATAAAAGGGCGAATAATAGGGCGAACCTGGAGCAGTTTACGCCACGCCCAAGATAAGTTGTCCCGTATTGGAATCTCCCAAAACAATCTACCATTTAGCTTATATATGTGAATACATTGAACCCAAAGAGTCTCTTTATGCGTAAGAATACTCCAAACATGAGCAGAAATAAGCGCTGAATTAAACCTTTCTAAACGCATAATACCAAGTCCCCCCTCACATTTAGGAAGACGCACAGTGTCCCACGCCACCTTTGCACGCCCTTTCTTACCCTCATCCTTACCCACAAGAACCCGCACATCAATTGCTCCAAATCAAGCATAACACCAATGGGAAGAATAAAAACTGAGCTATCCCTACAAAGGAAAGCACCTTGTTTTCCAGTCATTAATACGCTTCTTTACCTTTTCCCTAATCTCTTGACAGTCTCTAAATATGAGCCTTGAAGGAACCAGTAGAACACCAAGATACTTGACCGGGAGTTTACCTTCCTTAAACGGAAGGATACTTAAGATATTGGCTTTAGCCACATAACTAACATTGGAAAAATAAACCAAACACTTAGCAATACTCGGGACCAGCCCCGAAGCTGTAAGACCCCCAAAATCAGACATGGTACAGTTAGACAATGAGGGTATCACACGTCAAGGTACAAGTAACAATGAGTTATAAATGACACAAAAATGACGCGATAAAAGACATATATATTACATCACAATTTATAAGAGTTTAGAAACTTCGGTCCATAAGTTTTGAAACATAACATAGTACCATAACATCATAGATTAAAGTTTTAGATAACAAAAGATTAGAGGAAGACTTTAACAACGTCAATTATAACAAAGCATAAGCATGTCACAACACAGATCTTTCAAAGCTGCCAACATCCTGCGGTACCTCGTCCAAGCCCATTAAGCAGTATTACCTGAGATTAAAACATGTAAAACCCGTCAACAAAAAGTTGAGTGATATTCATAGGTTTAGAAAGCTAAGTAATGGAACACAATATACTTTGTAAAAACAAGTACTGGGGGGGACGACTATGTACATTCTCCATAGTCATGATATATTATTGCTACTTAGTTCATGAACCGAAGCTTAACTCAGTGTAATTTCCTCTAGTGAGTATCCAGCCTAATACTCAAATATAAACAAATGTAAGTGCGTCAAAAAAATCGGGACGGGGATAGTAAATCTCGATGGATCCACCCACAACATTCGCGTTTCGCGCAAAGCACACCGGATAATTAACGGTTCATGATTAGGAGAGCAAACTTAAGCTAGAGACTAAAAGCAATAATATCAATGAATTCGTCTGGCAGCATACAGTTCTGGACAACATACAGTTTAAAAGATTGTGTTCCAACATGTTAATCTCACCCCGTCTTTTGAAACAATGAACAAGTAGCTAGAGGGGCTATGAACTCACCTTAGCTATACGGTGGAATCAACACGAAACTAGAGGGCTCAGTAGAAACAACAGAAAATCAAGCAACTTTAAGTCATCCGAGACCTACGATAACGGGACACGAAAGTTTAGAAGACACGAAGTAAATGTTTATAAAAACACTTGAATTAGATGAATACATAATCAAATTATGACACACGAGAAAATACAAGCAAGGGGGTACTTCTAGACTCCATCTAAAAGTATACTTTTATTAGAGAATGCTCTCGATAAAAACTGCCGGCACATACCAAATGTACGGGTTGATTTACCTCACTTAGACGCGTCAAAAGTTTATGGTACTAACTGAGAAGCTCACTTAACATCTTTAGAAAATCATATAAAAAGCTCGTCAAAAGTTTTTACTTCTAAGACTCACTGCCCGACACATCTTCGGGTTACAAAATCCGGACAGATTTACGTTAATTTTTCATACAACCGTTTTAACTTATTTAAACGACTCCGTTTACAAAACCGACAATCGGGTTTTAAAGTAAACTCAACCTATAAGGTAAACACCTCATTATCAGTAGGTTACACATTTCAAAACTTCAACTTAGAGTCCCCGAGATTCGATCCAAATATCGACAACAATTTTTAGATTGTGTCGATACTCGTCTCCCGGTACACGAATAATCAAACTAACGCCATTTCTAACTCGTTTGGAGTTGGAAGCTCTAATTTATATCAAATCGAAGTTAAGAAAAATATCTACATCCCTATCTTTTTTTATTTACTAATAAAACAAGATTAAGTTACCCAAAACCTACCTCAACCTTCTGCCTAAAATTGACACTTTGAAAATCATATCAAATGATGTTTACAACAAAATCTAAGCATTTACCCACTCCTTAAATAATCCTAATATGATCTTTAAACATCCTAAACCCTTGAATGCATCAAAATCAAAAGATCAAAATCAAAACTTTAGACTTTTCAACATCAAAAACACATAATTTAACCATGATCATGCTAAAAACAATGATCAAACACATAATCAACCATGAAATCATCAAAATTTCAAAAGTTGATGCATGTGTACAAATTTTGTACCATTGGAATCACCTTACAAAATTAGGGAGTGGTCTTTAATTAATTTTGGATGAATCAAATTATTTGTTGATGATCAAAGGGGTGTTTTGGGTTGGGAGCTCACGGCTAGGGTGAAGAAGAAAGGGGTGGTGGGGTTTTTTTTTATTAAAATGAATGTGTGAGTGTAGTGGAAGTATACAAATTTCTTTTTATATGTTGGTTGAGTGGAGGGACCATTGTGTCAATTTTTGAAACTTTAGGACCACAAAATAAATACTTTGTTAAAAAGTGGGAAATGACTATTAGTCAAATTTACAAATATTTACGGGGTTCGGGTTTCGTAAAAATACTTTCTCAAAAGTTAAAACGCACCCAAATAAGATAATATGGACTCCCGACTCGACTTAACGCGACATTTAAAGAAAACATCAAAAACATCTAACATTGAAACAATCGACAGTAAAATATGAAATACAAGAATTTATTACTGTGCCCGTTATCAGTCTAGACTTAATAAAATGTAAAGATAAATATCTTTAAGTCGAAAGATTTAGCCCTCGGTTCTCGTTCCGTTGATTCAAGTAAACGTTTGTAAAAATGCACGTGGGTGATTTTAAACCAAAATATTTGATTTAAATAAATATGGAATTATAAAATAAAAATAGTTTTATAATTTCAAATAAGTACCAACAATGATTAAAATAATGAATACGAGTAAAATAATTACCATGAAAATACGAGATCTCACAGTCTTCCCCCCTAAAGGAACTCTGGTCCCTCAGAGTTTAACTGGAGATGGAAGAAGAAGACGAGAACATATGGGGATACTTAGTCTTGAACTGGTCTTCAGTTTCCCAAGTGAACTCAGCACCCCGACGTGAATCCCAACGAACTTTAACGATAGGAATCCAACTACGTTTCAGCTTCTTGACTTGGCGATCCACGATCTCTATTGGTTCTTCAATGAAGTACATCTTCTCGTCTACTCTTATTTCTTCTAACGGTATCTGAACATCTGATTCGGCTAGACATTTCTTAAGATTGGAAACGTGAAATACGTCGTGAACACAACTTAACTCCCGGGGTAACTTCAGTCGATAAGCTACCGAACCAATACGCTCGACGATCTCGAATGGTCCTACAAAACGTGGCGCAAGTTTTCCTCTTTTACCAAACCTCACAATACCCTTCCATGGAGATACACGTAACAGCACACGATCTCCGACTTGAAACACAAGAGGTCTGCATCTTTTGTCTGCGTAACTCTTCTGACGACCTCTAGCAGTTTTCCGTCTTTCCCTAATCTGTACAATCTTGTCGGTAGTTTCTAAAACTAATTCAGGCCCTATCAGTTGACTTTCACCTACTTCGTTCCATATCACTGGTGATCTGCACTTGCGTCCGTATAAAGCCTCGAATGGTGAACACTTGACACTTTTATGATAACTATTGTTATATGAAAATTCGACCAAAGGTATATGAGTGTCCCAGCTACCGCCAAAATCCATAACACATGCTCGCAGCATGTCTTCCAGAGTCTTAATAGTGCGTTCACTTTGTCCATCCGTTTCTGGGTGATATGCTGTACTCATTAATACTTGCGTACCCAACGCCTTTTGAAGTGATTTCCAGAATTGAGATGCAAAACGACCATCCCTATCAGAAATAATCGATATCGGTACTCCGTTCTTTGCGACAATCTCATTGATGTAGATTCGAGCCAATCTATCAGTTTTATAATCCTCACGGATAGGAAGGAAGTGAGCAGATTTGGTTAATCTATCAACAATTACCCAAATTGCATCAAAACCATCACTGCTTCTAGGCAGTTTTGTGACTAAGTCCATTGTAATCTTTTCCCATTTCCATTATGGGACTTCTGGTTGTTGTAAAAGACCTGAGGGTTTCTGATGTACTGCTTTAATCTTTAAACAAGTCAGACACTTGTTAACGTATTCTGCTATGTCCTTTTTCATACTTGGCCACCAGTAAATATCCCTTAAATCGTAGTACATCTTGTCTGCACCAGGGTGAATCGAATATCTTGAAGCGTGAGCTTCGTCCATTATTACCTTTCTTAATCCTCCAACTAATGGAATCCATAATCGTCCAACAAAGTAAATTGTTCCATCTTCTTTCCTTTCAAACTGAGCATCTAATCCTCGCAACAATTCTACTGGAGCCTTAAAGTCCTTTGCAGCTTCTTGCTGTGCTTCCAAAATCTTAGCCTTGAGGCTAGATTGAATGGTTATGCTCATAGCACGCACTCTCCTAGGTTTAAGTCTTCCCTTTCGACTTAGGGCATCAACTACAACATTAGCCTTTCCTGGGTGATACTTAATTTCACATTCATAGTCACTAAGAAGTTCCAACCAACGTCTTTGTCGCATGTTCAAGTCCTTTTGGTTAAAGATATACTGGAGACTCTTATGATCAGTGCATATCACACTTTTTGTCCCATAAAGATAATGTCTCCATATTTTCAAGGCGAATACTATGGCACCTAACTCCAAATCGTGAGTAGTATAATTATGCTCATGGGTTTTAAGTTGTCTGGAGGCATAAGCAATCACTTTTCCTCGCTGCATTAAGACACAACCGTAACCTTGGTGGGATGCATCACAATAAACAACAAAATCATCCGGTCCGTCAGGAAGTGTTAACACTGGGGCATTACACAATTTGTCCTTTAATAAGCAAAAGGCTTGCTCTTGCTCTTCATTCCAAATGTATTCCTTATTCTTTTGTGTAAACAGGGTTAAAGGCTTAGAAATCTTGGAGAAGTTTTCAATGAATCTGCGATAATATCCGGCTAACCCGAGAATTGAACGGACCTCAGTAGGCGATTTCGGAGATTTCCAATTCTTAACTGCTTCAACTTTACTAGGATCCACATGTATTCCATCCTGATTTACCACGTGTCCTAAAAACTAAACCTCTTTCAACAAAAATTCACACTTAGAGAATTTGGCATACAACTTTTCTTTCTCCAGAAGACTTAAGATGGTTCTAAGATGATTTTCATGATCTTTTTCTGATTTCGAGTAAATGAGGATATCGTCAATAAAGACTATGACAAACTTATCAAGGTAGGGTTTGCAGAAACGGTTCATTAGGTCCATAAAAACGGCAGGAGCATTGGTAAGACCGAACGGCATAACGGTAAATTCAAATTGTCCATAACGAGTTCTGAATGCGGTTTTGGAGATGTCACTTTCATGCACTCTTAACTGATGATAACCTGAACGAAGATCTATCTTGGAAAAACAGCACGCACCTTGCAATTGGTCAAATAAGTCGTCTATACGAGGGAGAGGGTAACGATTCTTGATTGTCAGCTTATTCAATTCCCTGTAGTCTATACACATTTTCATTGCACCATCCTTTTTCTTAACAAAGAGCACAGGCGCTCCTCACGGCGAATGACTCGGTCTGATGAAACCTTTCTCTTGTAATTCCTTAAGCTGATTCGATAATTCATTCATCTCAGACAGGGCTAAACGATAAGGCGATTTGGCAACAGGCAGTGCACCCAGAATAAGATCGATACAGAATTCAACTTCACGCACAGGAGGTAATCCCGGCAACTTGTTTGGGAAAACTATAGGAAATTCACAAACGATACGAATGTCATCAAGCTTTTTCTGATCAGCCTTGATAGAAAGAAGAGAATTCGGATTGTCATCCGGCTTCTCACCACGAAGTTCTAAGATTTTACCCGAAGAAAGAGGAATACGCAAGATTCGCTCAGAACAAACAATGACAGCACGATGAGACGCTAACCAATCCATACCAATAATAACATCAAAATTGCCGAGACGCGTCGGTAAAAGGTCGATTAAAAACAAATGACCAAGCAAATCAAGGGTACAGCCACGCAAGACTGTATTGGTACTAACAATCTTACCGTCTGCTAATTCTACTTTATAACTAGTGTTTAAAGCAAAAGGAGTAATATCAATGAAAGGAGTGAAAGCAGAAGACACAAAACTCTTCTCAGCACCGGAATCGAATAAAACATTAACATAATGATCGTTAAGAATATACGTACCCGCGACCACCTGAGGATTCTGCTTAGCGTTATTTCCCACATGATACACTCTACCTCGAGCTCCATCATTTTGCGGATCCTTAGTATTTGGACACTTATACTGGATATGACCTTTTTCACCACAGTTATAGCACACCGGGTTGCAGTTTCCTTCCTTATGGACAAACCTATTAGAAACTGTACATCTAGTAGGACAGACACCGACAGGGTGATGCCAATTACATCGATCACACTTAGGCTGGTTACCAGTATAACTTTGTCTGCCAGCATGAGTAGCATTAGCAATAGGAGCAGCAAGAGTAACAGGAGCAGCTAGAGTAGCAGGAACAACAGTAGCAGCAGGAGTGGTTGCGTACATGGTTGCCGTCTCTTGTCTCTTGTTGGCTTGTCGGTTATTGTTCTTGTTAGAGTTTCTATTGTTGCTTCGGTTGTTGTTACGGTTATTGCCCTGATTGTTTCCTTTATTGTTCCCTTGATTGTTTCCTTTATTCTCCTCCCACTTTCGTTTGTTTTCAACATTTAACTTAGCAGCTTTACCTTCTACAGACTGCTCGACCAATTCACGAGCCATGTTCACTGCTTCATGTAGGGAAGAGGGTTTTGATGAAGTAATGTGTCCTTTAATCCTTTCAGGAAAGCCCTTGACATACCTTTTTATTTTCTTCTTCTCATCTGGAACTAGTTCAGGACACATTAAGGCCAACTCATGAAACCTATTAGTGTAGGCTTCAATATCATCATTCTTCATTTGTAAGTTCCATAGCTCGTGTTCCATCCGAGCTATCTCAGTCTCAGGGCAGTACTCCGTAGTCATCATTGTTTTGAACTCGCTCCAAGGGATTTGGTTTGCCTTATCAAGACCTAAGGTTTTAATATTTCTATTCCACCAGGTGAGTGTTATACCTTCCAAGGTACTAGCAACATAAATTACCTTATCCTCTTCAGCACACTTGCAAGTTCCAAATACTTGCTCCATCTTTTCAAACCATCGTGTCAAACCAACGACACCTTCGGTCCCTTTGAAGGAGTGAGGTTTTCCAGACATGAAGGTCTTGTGTGAACATCCTTTTGTGCTTGAAGAACCTTCAGATTTAGTTTGAGTCTCTCAGCTCTTTTCGTATTCAGCAACAACTTTCTTTACCCTTTTTGCAATAACTCTCCCCATAGTAGCCCGGCGGGATCTCCTGGTTCCATCAGCTCTACGAATTCTGGTAGGAGGCATGTTTCTGTCAACAACACAACACAAAATTCAGTGTGAACTTGTATAAGTATGCTATTTCAAGATTCATGAAATTAGAGAAAATAGAATAAGAAGAGATTTTAGATATGCATAACTGATTGTCAACAAGGAATGCAACACTAAGGAGTGGAATATATATATATATATATATATATATATATATATATATATATATACATATATATATATATATATATATATATATATATATATATATATATATATATATATATATATATATATATATATATATATATATATATATATATATATATATATATATATATATATATATATATATATATATATATATATATATATAATATTAAGCAAGAGGGGATTTGGAAGGAGGTAATACGTATCACAATGAAACCAATGTAATATTTCAAATGAAATCAAGGTATGAAATATTATAACAATAATTAAGGTAAAACAATAAGGATTAGAAAGTTACCCACGCAGATATTGAACAACATTGGCAGATTCTGTGTTTGACACTTGTAAAGCATGAAATATCTTGAAATTTAGTTATAGACCAAGTGTTGAAAATGACTCAGTTCTCTATAACCATCGCTCTGATACCAATCTGTAAGACCCCCAAAATCAAACATGGTACAGTTAGACAACGAGGGGATCACACGTCAAGGTACAAGTAACAATGAGTTATAAATGACACAAAAATGACCCGATAAAAGACATATATATTACATCACAATTTATCAGAGTTTAGAAACTTCGGTCCATAAGTTTTGAAACATAACATAGTACCATAACATCATAGTTTAAAGTTTTAGATAACAAAAGATCAACGAAAGACTTTAACAACGTCATTTATAACAAAGCATAAGCATGTCACAACACAGATCTTTCCAAGCTGCCAACATCCTGCGGTACCTCGTCCAAACCCATTAAGTAGTATTACCTGAGATTAAAACATGTAAAACCCGTCAACAAAAAGTTAAGTGATATTCATAGGTTTAGAAAGCTAAGTAATGGAACACAATATACTTTGTAAAAACAAGTACTGGGGGGATGACTATGTACATTCTCCATAGTCATGATATATTATTGCTACTTAGTTCATGAACCGAAGCTTAACTCAGCGTAAGTTCCTCTAGTGAGTATCCAGCCTAATACTCAAATATAAACAAATGTAAGTGCGTCAAAGTAATCGGGACGGGGATAGTCAATCCTGATGGATCCACCGACAACATTCGCGCTTCGCGCAAAGCACACCGGATAATTAACGGTTCATGATCAGGAGAGAAAACTTAAGGAGACTAAAAGCAATAATATCAATGAATTCGTCTGGCAGTATACAGTTCTGGACAACATACAGTTTAAAAGATTGTGTTCCAACATGTTAATCTCACCCCGTGTTTTGAAACAATGAACAAGTAGCTAGAGGGTCTATGAACTCACCTTAGCTATACGGTGGAATCAACACGAAACTGGAGGGCTTAGTAGAAACAACATAAAATCAAGCAACTTTAAGTCATCCGAGACCTACGATAACCGGACGCGAAAGTTTAGAAGACACGAAGTAAATGTTTATAAAAACACTTGAATTCAATGAATACATAATCAAATTACGACACACGAGAAAAACCAAGCAAGGGGGTACTTCTAGACTCCATCTAAAAGTATACTTTTATTAGACAATGCTCTCGATAAAAACTGTCGGCACATACCAAATGTACGGGCTGATTTACCTCACTTAGACGCGTCAAAAGTTTATGGTACTAACTGAGAAGCTCACTTAACATCTATAGAAAAACATATAAAAAGCTCGTCAAAAGTTTTTACTTCTAAGACTCACTGCCCGACACATCTTCGGGTTACAAAATCCGGACAGATTTACGTTAATTTTTCATACAACCGTTTTAACTTATTTAAACGACTCCGTTTACAAAACTGACACTCGGGTTTTAAAGTAAACTCAACCTCTAAGGTAAACACCTCATTATAAGTAGGTTACACATTATAAAACTTCAATTTAGAGTCCCCGAGATTCGATCCAAATATCGACAACAATTTTTAGATTGTGTCGATACTCGTCTCCCGGTACTCGAATAATCAAACTAACGCTATTTCCAACTCGTTTGGAGTTGAAAGCTCTAATTTATATCAAATCGAAGCTAAGAAAAATATCTACATCCCTATCTTTTTTTATTTACTAATAAAACAAGATTAAGTTACCCAAAACCTACCTCAACTTTCTGCCTAAAATTGACACTTTGAAAATCGTATCAAATGATGTTTACAACAAAATCTAAGCATTTACCCACTCCTTAAATCATCCTAATATCATCTTTAAACATCCTAAACCCTTGCATGCATCAAAATCAAAAGATCAAAATCAAAACTTTAGACTTTTCAACATCAAAAACACATAATTTAACCATGATCATGCTAAAAACAATGTGTTGATCCCAAACTTAGATCGATTAGCTTTGTGTATACAAGATTAGATCAAGTATAACACGTAGAGAAACCTTTGTTATATGCTTTGTGAATCTAAGTGTTATGCGGAATTTAACACTTAAACAAGAACACAAGATGTAAACAAAACTTTCACTTTGATTATGAATGTCGAACTTGCTTACAATGAAAGATGTTTACGAATGAAAACTTAATGAAAACTTGATACTAAACATTAACCTAAAGGCCTTCTTTTATAGACTAAGAAGCCTTGTACAATAAGCTACGTATCAACTATTCTAGGTAAAGATAAACATAGAAAATACATTGTCGTTTCTATCCTTACTAGAAGTATTCTAGAACATAATAAACGTGTAGCTTATATCTTCCATCAGTGCTTGTCTTCAATCTGTCAACGCTTGACTTTAACTTGTCAACGCTTGAGCTGTCAGCGCTCACTTTGTTCTTGTCAACGCTTGAGTTGTTCTTGTCAGCGCTCAAGTGATCTGGCCTTAATTTATTCCCAACAATCCTCCCCTAAACTTGATATCCACTCTTATGATCAAGTTTCTGAATAATCATTAAGAACTTGGAGGAGTCTGACACACCTTATCATATTGGTAATAAATAAATCTGATCAAATTCTTTGCCACGTCACTTGTATAGTCTATCTCCAGCTGAGTGTCCTTCATCTTTTCCAAAACAGCCTTGGATATGAAATATTGAGCATCCACTAGTAGATACTCAGCAAACTTTGTAGAACTCAAATGGTATACACCATCAGCTGAATATAACCTCCATTGAAGACCACTGAGGTCATCTTCAAGATCCTTCCATATTTCAGGATCTTCCTCATTTGTCCCACACATTCTCTTGAATGTGGTCCAAAGTTTTATTCCATTAGCTGAAGTTGGTGCTTCAGCCTCATACTTGGTCTCCAGCAACCTCCAAAGGTCCACCAAGTCTTCTCTATCACAACTTGCAAATAAAGATATGAGAGTGGTAAAAGTGTGTACCTCCTTGCCATATCTTCCAATCTTCCAGAATCCACATTCATCCTCATCATAACTTACAGTTGGATTCCTGGAATCTTATGGTAACACCTGCACCATATCTGAAGCTTCTAATGGGGAGAGCTTGAGGCTCTTTCTAATAACTGCTTCACTTTGATATAGTTGATTCATATCTTTTGGAAACTCAAGTGTAAATCCCTTCTTCACTGGCCTGGGAACTATCATAGCTTTCTTGATTTCCATCTCTTCTGCAAGTTGCTCCTTTCTTTCATCTGAAAGAAGTCTGAAAGTGTTTTCTTCCTGCACTTTCACCCAAATAGGATAAGCCCTATGTTCCAACTCATCAAATGTCAAAGCCTTCAACTTCTGATGTGTCCATCCAACTCCATGACATCTGAGCAACATAAAGTAGAGCTTCCTTCTATCCCTTTTCAACTCAGAGAGAATGTTGCTTGCCTTGTGCTTCAAAATCACCTTACAATCCTTCTGAACTCTAAGAAGAAGCTCCAAACCCCATATTTGATCTGAAATGGTCAAGTCTGGATTATCCATGCAGCTTTCTTCCCAAGAATTGTACATCTGAACCACCTCTGGCATGTCAAAGTCAATCTGCAACTTTAAATCTCTCAACTTTTCCCTAGCAAGCTCATCACCATACTCAAGCCTTTCTGGTTCTATAATCATCACACTTGAGTCTGAGCTAGCTCCATCACTTTCTTCTTCAGAAGTCACAACAAATGGTGACTTTTCCTTTTCACCTTGTTCCATCATTTGCTCAGCCAATCTTCTATCAAATTCAACTTGAGCTGCATTCTTTGGAACAATTTCTTCCACCAATTTACCCTTACCCTTATCTGATGGTGCAATGGTTGGTAAGGTAGATGGTAATACCTGAGTAGGAACCTCCTTGATGATAGATGATGACTGGAATACATCACCTTCATGTGCAGGTCTGTCAACGCCCAAATTTCCTCTATCAGCGCCCAAAATACTTCTATCAACGTCCAAACTTGTCTTGTCAACGCTCAAATATTTTCCCTCAGCGCCTTGTGTAACCTCTCTCAACATAGCTGTAAATGATAAATTTAGATTGGGTGGAGAGATTAAGGACGTATCAAAACCTGTTTGTTCCTTCAAAGTAGTAAGAGCTTCAGCAACATCCATTGATTGACCATCTTGACTGCTCTTATCACTCAGATTTCTTTGATCTTCCTCCCCTTTGGAAGACTCCTCCATACCTCTCCTAGCATGATCACTCTCCAAAACAACAATCCTCTCCCTTAATTGCTTGAGTTCAAGGCCTTGTGAGCTGACTATTTGTACTAAGTCTGCATTTTGCTTTTGCAAGCTAATGCAGACAGCCGTCAATTCCAAAAGAGTCATTGGTTCCAGACTGCCCTCTTCTGAAATGGGGATTTGACCTCCCAAGTCAGGTTCATTGGGCATGGATGAGGACTTAATTATGGTGGGACTGCCTTGGCCAGCTTCTAAGCCAGAACCAATAGTCCCAGCCTCATCCAGGTCACCAGCCACACTTGTGGTGGTGGTTCTCTCTGCTTCATGGCTAGGACCACCAGAGGAGAACACTCCAGTAGTCCTTTGGCGTTTGATCAACCTATATTCAGGTGGTGTGGAAGATGGTGTGGAAGAATGGATAGATGTGGGTTGGTTAAGGGGTGTTTGGGATTGTGATGGTTGGGTGTCAGCGTTGGAAATAGGCACATCAACGCCAACATTTGATGTGTCAGCGTCAAAGGGTTCTTGGTCAATTTGCATTTGTTCAGGTGAGGGTAAAGGTTCAGGGATAGGTTCAAGTTGTGGGTGAGGGTCTATTTGAGGTTGGGGGTCTAGTTGGGGTTGTGCTGCTGCAATAACAGCAAGCATGGCTGGGGTTAAAGGTAAGTCTCTATGAGGTGGTGAATCCATCTTTGCAAAAATAGCTTTCTTTTGTTCAGGGATTTTATAAAAATCATTGTGATCCCTTAAACAATATCTTTTATCATCAAAAATCATTTTCAGAAAACGGGGATAAGCCAAAGTCATTTTTGTCCCCTTGTTTTTACACATCCCTTCAAAAATCATTTTAGAATAGTTATATTTTTGCCCTGTTGCAATGCACACAATAGCACTAGCAATAGATCTGTTAATCTCATTATGTGCAGTACATTTGGGACTCAAACATTGAAGGAGAATGTGAATGAGGTACTTCCAGGCTGGGGGAAATTCCTGCTTATGGTACTTATTAAGAGTACCTTCATCAGGAATAGGATATCCCAAAGCCCTAAGCCCTTGTTCTATTTCATTTATGGGAAGGATAGTTATACCATCAGCATCATCAAGATGCAAGGCCTGGCGTACCAAGGCCTCAGTAACCACCCAAGACCTCCCATGAACAATAGAAGTTAATGTGGTCACTCCATTAACTGTTGAGGAACTGACAGTGTTCCAAAACTGTTTAATGTGTGTGACTGGAATGAGTGGTGCATGAGAAAGAGCATACCTTAAGGGGGATGCGTTCAAATACACCACCATTTGTGTGTATTGAGGAAACAAATCATTATCAGCAACAAGATAAGCAATCATGTTGTGTTGAGACTTGAACCCCAAATCCAATTCTGCTGAGTTAAATCTTGGTGCCATTGATGAAAGCTGTTAATTTGAAGTGTAGAAGATGAAGGTTGATAAGAGAAAAGTGTTAGACAAGAATTATAGATACCCTGTTTAAAAATAGGAGCCAAATTTATAGGAGATAAAGAATGCATGTGATTGGCCCAAAAATAGGCAAAGATTTTCAAAAACTAATCATGAAAATATTGAAAAAGTTATAAGTTATCTCATGCATTTAATGAAAGTAACAACTCCTAAAATTACGGCTTGAAAATATGTCAAAAAGTAACAACTGGGTAGGTCCCATTGAGTGTCAACGGTCAAAAATAACCCATCAACGCCCAACGGCTATAATCTTGTCAACGTTCGCCTAAAGCCATGTCAGCGTCCAATTTGGTCACAACAACGCTTGGAAAAATCTTGTCAGCGTCCAAAAATAAAATTGTTTTAAAAAGTGAAAAATGACCTTAACAAGTAATTTATCCTAGAGAAAATAACCAAAAGCTGATAATTATTATAGGGCGGCAAGCACTGTCCAGTTATGCACACTTGCATAAGCAAGATAGACATAACAGTCCTCTAGTGTCCCTTGCTAACCAAAATTCTTAACAACCAAGTTACCTTACAAAATCCTTGTTACTCCCAGGTAAATCCCATATCAAAATCATTCCCAAGTCTCCCAACAGACCACAACCAATTCTAGGCCAAAAATGTCTTGGCAGCATGCAAAGTTGATATACTATGCATGCTACAGTGCCTCATGGTTTAGTAAAACTAACCCATACTCACCTGTGGACACAATCTAGAATTGTGATAAGAGTATCATATGGATACCCAAAAATCCTAAAGGTTCCTAAAACCTCCCCTTAAACTATGATACAAAAAGTTTGCTAAAATCATGCATGAACATAAAAATTTATGTCAAGATAGGAATGAAACATTCCAACCATCATCCATAAATAAAAATTTGTCCAAATGCTTCTCCTTTGATCCATAAGCAACTCTGTATCCAATGGTATACTGCTAACACCATCTGCACATTTAGATTAAAAACCACAAAACTAACATTGTTGCTGACAACGCCCCGATAACACACAACAGCGTTGAAGGAAGCTTTGTCAGCGTTAGACAATTATATTGCTGACAACGTTGCAAAAACACTTATCAGTGTTCAAACAACCTTTGTCAGTGTTAGAAAAATATAGTGGAAAATCTAAATCATCAAGAAGACCAATAATAATAATGCATCATCCTGTACATACTTTTACAAAAAGAATCCAAAACACATATTAAGTGAGATTAACCATTCCAATACTTGTTACCAAGTATTGAAATCTTCCAGTATCAAAAGGTTTAGTTAATAAATCTGACACATTTTCTTCAGTGTCAACCCTATCTGGTTGTATTAAACCTTTCTCAAAGCAATCTCTTATAAAATGGTGTCTAATTTCTATGTGTTTAGTTTTAGAATGATGCACAGGATTCTTAATGATGCATAAAGTACTATTATTGTCAACGAATATCTTAGTATGCATGAAATTATACCCATAATCCAGCAGCTGGTTCTGAATCCACAACACTTGACCACAACATGCTGCTGCAGCCACATACTCTGCTTCAGTTGTAGAGTTAGCCACCACTGTTTGTTTCTTGCATTTCCAAGATATTAATCTGCTCCCAAGAAACTGACATCCACCAGTTGTAGATTTCCTATCAAACTTATCACCTCCATAATCACTGTCTGAATATGCAATCAGCTCCAATGGTGAATCCTTTGGGTACCACAAACCAAGATTAGGGAAACATCTTAGGTACCTAAAGATCCTCTTCACAGCATAAAGGTGACATTCTTTGGGAGTCATTTGATGACGTGCACAAGCACATACAGCAAACATGATATCAGGTCTGGAAGCAGTAAGATACATCAAGGATCCAATCATGGATCTATAATGCCTGACATCAACATCTTTCCCATCTCCAATCTTTCCCCAAGGGTGTTCTCTATCCATAGGAGTAGAAGCCCTCTTTTCATGTGGAGAAAAGCAAAACTTCTTCAAGATTTCAGCAACATATTTGTCCTGGGAGATGAAGATACCATCTTCTTTCTGCTGAACTTGTAAACCAAGAAAGAAGTTCATCTCCCCCATAGCACTCATCTTGAATTTGTCTGTCATAAGCTTGGAGAAATCCTCACTCATCTTTGGATCAGTAGACCCAAAAATGATATCATCACCATAGACCTGCACAAGCAACACATCTTTGCCTTTCTTCTTTGTAAATAGTGTCTGATCTATGGTGCCCCTCTTGAATCCATTTTCCACCAAATATGTAGACAAAGTACCATACCCTGCTCTAGGGGCTTGATGAAGGCCATACATAGCCTTTTTGACTCTATACACTTTATCTGGATGCTCTGGATCCTCAAAACCAGGAGGTTGCATGACATAAACTTCCTCAACAATGGTGCCATACAAGAATGCACTCTTCACATCCATTTGATAGACTGTGAAGCCCATGCAAGATGCATAGGCTAGAAAAATCCTAATAGCTTAAATCCTTGCAACTGGTGCAAAGACTTCCTCATAGTCTATCCCCTCCTCTTGTATATAACCTTGAGCCACTAACCTTGCCTTGTTTCTGACCACAATACCTCTTTCATCTCTTTTGTTCTTGAGAACCCATCTTGTCCCAATAGGTCTGACATATCTAGGACAATCAACCAGCTCTCAAACATCCTGAATTGCAAATTGGTGAAGCTCATCCTGCATTGCTTCCACCCAACTTGGTTCTTTGAGAGCATCAAATATCTTCTTGGGTTCTTCTTGTGACAGAAAACATGCAAACAAACATGCTTGCACAAGAGGGGTATCAACCTTCTTGTGTATATTGGCAATAAATCCACCAAGACCTTGATGGGATCTTCTTGTCTGAACTGGAGTCATAACATCACCAATGATCTGAGATGGGGGGTGATTCTTCATTGTAGAAGTGACAACCCCTCCTTCAAAAAGTCTGGTGTCCTCAACCTCATGCTCCATATTGCCAATGTCTTCTTCATCAGACTCTCTTTGATCAACAGGAATCTCTTCATAAACTCTGGAAGGTCCTCCTTGTTCAAAAGTGGAAGAGAAAAGATGTGCAAAGGTGTTGTCAACGTCTGAACCTTTTTTGTCAGCGCTTGGGCTAACAACGCTTGAACTGTTGTTGTCAATGTCTGAGCCATCAACGTCTGAATTGGTCCTGTCAGCGCTAGATTTGCCTTTGTCAGCGCCTGAAGAACCATGCATGTTTATATCTGGTGGTATTTGGAAACCACCATTATCTTGTCCAGCAGCAGCAGCAGCAGCAAAAGCATCAGTCCAAATGGGAATTGTGACATATTCAAATGTAGGAGATGCCTTTTCTGCTTGTGATCCATCCCTCTCATTGACCTATGTACCTGAAACATCAACAATTTGTTCCTCCACAACATTTGAAGTTACCTTCACAATGTCTGGATTAGTGACAGGCATATAATTTAAAGTTCTAGATAAGGGTTCCAAATCAAACAACCAATTAGGACCACTCTCAGGATCACTAGGTTTATTCTCTAAGAACCTAACATGTACTCTCTCAACAATACGTTTGTCCTCCTTAAGATAAACCCTATAACCCTTGCTCTGCACTGAATACCCCATGAAGTAACCTTCATCACCTTTTGCACTAAATTTCCCTAAGGCATCACTAGTGTCTAAGACTACTACATGACATCCAAAAGGTCTGAGAAAACCAATATTAGGTTTTCTTCCCCAAAGTAACTCATAAGGTGTTTTGTTCTGAATTTTGTTAACCAATGCTCTATTTTGCACATAGCATGCTGTATTAACAGCCTCAGCCCAAAAGGCTATGGGAAAGTGAGCATCAGCCAACATTGTTCTGGCTGCTTCAATTAGGGTTCTATTTTTCCTTTCAGCAACCCCATTTTGTTGTGAGGTTCTTGCAATACTTAATTGCCTAGTAATTCCCTTCCTGGCACAAAAATCATCTAGCTTCTTGTTCCTAAATTCTCCACCATTATCACTCCTAAGCATTTTAACCTCATTGCCAGACCTTTTCTCAATTTGAGTGATAAATTCAATAAGAACATCAGCTGTGTCACTCTTCATAGCTAGAAATAATGTCCAAGTAAACCTAGAAAAGTCATCAGTGACAACAAAACAATATGACTTGCCATTCAAACTTTCTATATTAGTTGGACCAAAGAGGTCCATGTGAAGCATATGAAGAGGTCTGGAACTAGTATGCACCTGCTTGGACTTGAATGAGACCTTGTGCTGCTTGCCTTTAAGACATGCAACACAAGAGTGGTCATTGTGGAAGGCCTTCTCAGGCAAACCATCAACTAAACCAAGCCTCACAAGTCTATTTATATTTTTAAAATTTATGTGCCCTAGTCTCCTGTGCCACAAATTACTTTCATCTACTGAGGCCTTAGCATAAAAACAAGACATATTTGCATTCACTTTAATCCCATTTAAATTCACATTATATATGTCCTTATGCCTAGGTGTTCTATACTCAATGTACTTCTCATCAGGGATCTTAAAATCCTTGCTTAACACCAAACACTCAGTATCAGTGAAAAGAACCTTATTTTTGTTATCACACACTTGTGATACACTAAACAGATTATAATCCAGTTCTTTTACCAGGAAGACATTCTCAAAACATAGATTATTGGTGAGAAGGGTTCCTTTTCCTATAATGGTGCCATAGCCCCCTCCAAAGTATACCTTATCACCATCTTGAATATGAGTGAAGTTCGTCAGATAGTCTTCCTTTCCTGTCATGTGCCTTGAGCATCCACTATCCCAATATCCATAATCATTGATCTGCTTTTGAATGCCCTGCACATAAAGAAAACAAATTAGTTTTCTTTTGGAACCCAAGTCTCAGAAGACTTGGATTCATCTGGTTGTTCAATAAGAACAGACTTAGTTCTCACAACAACCCCATTCTCATCCCTTTTAGGATGAAAAACCCAGTTAACCCCAATTGGTTTTGTAATGACCTTTGAAATGTAATTAAACCTA
The DNA here is from genome assembly GCA_025667525.1 of Glebionis coronaria. Classification (NCBI taxonomy): domain Eukaryota; kingdom Viridiplantae; phylum Streptophyta; class Magnoliopsida; order Asterales; family Asteraceae; genus Glebionis; species Glebionis coronaria. The sequence continues at coordinate 334,940,115 of CM046881.1, read as the reverse complement.
TTGCAAGTCATTGAAATTCCATTATTATTAGGGTTTTGATCTTTCTTGGGTCTCCATGTTAATCTTGAAGAAGCTTTAGACCCCTTACCTTGTGGTTGCAAATATTTAGGTCTGGTCACGTTTCTGTCAGCGTTGGATTTTGTCCTGTCAACGCTGAAATTACCCTTGTCAGCGTTGAACCTAGGGTTTGCTACAGGAACCCATTGCCTATTTGACCAGGTGTTTGTCTTTTGAAAAGGTCTTTGTCCATGAGTGTTAGACCTTCTAGAGAAGAATGGGGCAGGTCTAATCACTTGTGGACTTTGCTGCACACAAGGTCTGGGTCTGACAACGTTTGACTTCCTAACAACGTTGACTTTCTTTCTATCAGCGCTGAAATTATTCCTATCAGCGCTGGCTTTGGGAGCGTTGACACACTTGTATGCCAAATGTGAAAAGCTACCACAAGTATAACAGGCTTTCTTAGACACACTCTTAGGTCTACAAGCAAAGAAACCTGTTCCATGATTGTTAACTTGGCTCTTGGGTGACCTATTATTTCTATACATCTCTGCATATTTAATGGTAGGTCTTCTAACAGTGTTTGAGCCTAGGTCAACAGCTTTACCAGTAACTGGGTGAGTAACCTTAATGGGTGGTGATTCATTGGGACTTTCACATAGCAAACCTCCCTTAACAAATAATGTAGGGTTAGCTTTCTTCCACTCATTTAGGTCAGTCAGTTTTTGTTGATACTCTTCCACTGGAGTGACAACTCTTGGTGGAGGAATGATTTCCTCTTCTTGGCATTCTGGTATACCAGTCCAAGATAAATCCTTTCTAAGGACACCATAGAAGTCACCAGCTGGTGGTGGAACCAGAGAGTAATCATTCATCCCAATCCCAGTCATGTCCTTAGGATCCCTTTGTTTAGCTACACAGTCTCCTAGGGCTTGGGTGGCTTTATCAAATCTTTGAATCTTGAGGTCAACATTATCTTTATTCTTAATGGCCTCATCTAACTTAGCCTGAAGGTCTCTATTGACCTTTGTCATGATATTTCTAATATCCATACTACTCTCTAGCTCATGTTTTAAGATATTTATCTTATCTTTTAAATCAAACTCCATTTTCTTGTATTCAGAAACGGTTTTCTCAGTTTCAGTAAGAGCTAGTTGGTAATTGGACAATTTACACCTTTCAGTGCTCATATCATCTTTTAGTTTTAACACCTCTTTGTTAAGTCTATCAGTGTTTAGCCTACAACCTTTGCTACAAAAAGCATCATCATATACCTCATTATCAGATGAAGAGGAGGAGTGTGCCATGAGAGCATATTCAACATGCTCTTCTTCTTCAATATCAGCAATCAAAGCTTTGTCCTCTTCAGCATCCTTAGCCAGATAGCTCCAATCCCATCCAGTACCATCAATTCCTTGAACTGCAACCATGGCTTTGGAGTCTTGAGCTTTAACAACCTGACTTGAGGGTTTACCAGCATCAGATCTTATAGGAGATCTGCATTCCCTCATGAAGTGCCCCATACGATGATAGTTGTAGCATTCAACTTTGGATTTATCAAATCCAGCAGTGTATTTAGCATTGAAGGTCATCTTCTTCCTGAACCTTCTATTCCACCTATTTGCTCTTATACTAGCAAGAGCCATGTTCCACTTGATGTCCATCTCTTCCAAGTGTTCATCACTTATCTGCTCAAGGTCCTCATATGTAATCACTGAACCAATGGGCAAAGAAGCAATGTAAGCACACACAGTATCCAAATCCAAACCAGCAGGTTTAACTCTTGGGGAGTCATTCATGAATGTGTCAGCGTCTGAGAAAGAGACGTTGACAGGACTTGTTCCAGCGCTGACAAATGATGATCCAGTAACTGGATGCATAAAAGAGTCCTTCTGATTGAATTGACCTTCACTATGAGAGAAGAAGGCCATGTTGCTGGTGCTAGCTTTGCTTCCATGTGCTGAAAGAGTTTCATCTTCCAACAGTCTTAGTTTGTTGTAGATGTCATCAAACGAGGAGCTCTTGTAAGTATTATTGGCAAGAATAGATCTTGCCTCAATCTTCCATGCCTCACCAAGACTTTTCAGAAAGGTAGCATTGGTGTCAACATCACCAACTTGTGTCCCCATGAAGGACAACTTGCTTGTGATGTCAAGCAGTCTGCTTCTCACACTACTCAGTTTCTCATTGGGCTGAGCTTTGAAGACAGCATAATCATGCAGAAGTTGCTTTTTCTTTTCTTCCTTAGTGTCTGCATTACCACCATATGCAACTTCAATTGCTTCCCAAAGATCCTTAGCAGATTCATAGCCTCTATATTTGTGCTGATTTTCTTGTCCCAAAGAGACTTTCAGAATATTTAGGGCTTTCATGTCAACCCTTTTCTTTGCAATATCTTCAGCACCTACAGCTCTACCATCTCCAGGTTTTTCTTTCTTATCTTCATCAGGACATCCTTCAACAGCTGATCTTGCCGTATTGGCATCCTGAATCTTTTGAGCCTTATTGAATGAGTTTCCATATTCAATAATCTCCCAGAGTGTGTAATCAAAGATCCCCAGATATTGTTCAAAGTTGAACTTCCATAAGTCAAAGTTGGTTGTATCAAGCATGGGAATCTTGATGTTTGGTAATGGTAAAGAGGAGGAAGTTATTGCTTCAGACATGATGTTGTTAGGGTTTTGAGAAAATTAGGGTTTTGATGTTCGTGTATCGTTCTGGTGTTCTTCAAAGATCAAAAGTTCCTCAACAAGCTCTGATACCACTTGTTGATCCCAAACTTAGATCGATTAGCTTTGTGTATACAAGATTAGATCAAGTATAACACGTAGAGAAACCTTTGTTATATGCTTTGTGAATCTAAGTGTTATGCGGAATTTAACACTTAAACAAGAACACAAGATGTAAACAAAACTTTCACTTTGATTATGAATGTCGAACTTGCTTACAATGAAAGATGTTTACGAATGAAAACTTAATGAAAACTTGATACTAAACATTAACCTAAAGGCCTTCTTTTATAGACTAAGAAGCCTTGTACAATAAGCTACATATCAACTATTCTAGGTAAAGATAAACATAGAAAATACATTATCGTTTCTATCCTTACTAGAAGTATTCTAGAACATAATAAACGTGTAGCTTATATCTTCCATCAGTGCTTGTCTTCAATCTGTCAACGCTTGACTTTAACTTGTCAACGCTTGAGCTGTCAGCGCTCACTTTGTTCTTGTCAACGCTTGAGTTGTTCTTGTCAGCGCTCAAGTGATCTGGCCTTAATTTATTCCCAACATAATGATCAAACACATAATCAACCATGAAATCATAAAAATTTCAAAAGTTGATGCATGTGTACAAATTTTGTACCATTAGAATCACCTTACAAAATTAGGGAGTGGTCTTTAATTAGTTTTGGATGAATCAAATTATTTGTTGATGATCAAAGGGGTGTTTTGGGTTGGGAGCTCACGGCTAGGGTGAAGAAGAAAGGGGTGGTGGGTTTTTTTTTATTAAAATGAATGTGTGAGTGTAGTGGAAGTATAAAAATTTCTTTTTATATGTTGGTTGAGTGGAGGGACCATTGTATCAATTTTTGAAACTTTAGGACCACAAAATAAATACTTTGTTAAAAAGTGGGAAATGACTATTAGTCAAATTGACAAATATTTACGGGGTTCGGGTTTCTTAAAAATACTTTCTCAAAAGTTAAAACGCACCCAAATAAGATAATATGGACTGCCGACTCGACTTAACGCGACATTTAAAGAAAACATCGAAAACATCTAACATTGAAACAATCGACAGTAAAAATATGAAATACAAGAATTTATTACTGTGCCCGTTATCAATCTAGACTTAATAAAATGTAAAGATAAATATCTTTAAGTCGAAAGATTTAGCCCTCGGTTCTCGTTCCGTTGATTCAAGTAAACGTTTGTAAAAATGCACGTGGGTGATTTTAAACCAAAATATATGATTTAAATAAATATGGAATTATAAAATAAAAATAATTTTATAATTTCGAATAAGTACCAACAATGATTAAAATAATGAATACGAGTAAAATAATTACCATGAAAATACGAGATCTCACAGAAGCAACCCGAAACTCCTCCAACGAATCCATGATAACCCTAGCAGATGCCACATCACCATAAGTAAACAGAAAAAGGTCATCCGCAAAACACAGATTCATCAATTGAAGTTCGAAGCAGAACCGATGATACGTAAAGTTTCCCGCCATATCTGCTTGTATATGTAACATAAGCGTGAGCACTTCCATTATAAGAGTAAACAAATATGGAGAGATCGGATCACCCTGCCGCAAACCTCTCTTCCCTTTGAAATAACCATACAAAGACCCGTTAATGCTAATAGAAAAAGAAGTTGTGGACACACATTCCATGATCCAGCCAATCATTCTATCATGGAAACCAAACCCACCAAGAATTTGCCTAAGAAACTCCCAGTTTACCATATCGTAAGCCTTTTGAATATCTACTTTAAACGCACACCTGGGCTGACCCCGATTAAGATGGTAGTTATGCATTAGTTCATGAGTCAATAGAATGTTATCCGAAATTCTTCGCCCCGGAACAAAAGCCGATTGATTTAAACTCACCAAAGACTTTAGGCAGTCCTTTATCCTATTAGCTATCACCCGACTAATACATTTATATAAAACATTGCAGCAAGAAATCGGGCGGTAATAATTAATATACATAGAATCAACAACCTTAGGGATAAGAGCCAGGATCATATGATTTAATTCTTTTAGAAAAATACTGTTCGTGAAAAATTCCTTAATCGCGTTAGTGACATTAGCAGAGATAATCCTCCATGTACTCTTGAAAAACGTAGCCAAGAAACCATCAGGCCCTGGGGCCTTATCGTCTCCCATAGCAAACATAGCATCCCGAATCTCCTTTTCCGACACCTCCCGGATCATTGAAAGAGCATCAGCCTCAGAGAGTTTGTTTGGAAACAAATCTTCCTGATTCCAGTTTTGATTACCACCATCCTGTCCAAGAAAGTTAGTATAATGGTCAATAAATGCAAAAGCAATCTGATCACCATCTATCAACAGACCCGAGCTATCCACAACAGAATCAATGCGATTTCGAGCCACATTACTTTTCACCAGTTTGTGAAAGTACGCAGTATTTGCATCTCCAAGTTTCAGCCAATCTACTTTTGCCTTTTGATAAAGAAAACGCTCCTCCAACAAACAAACATCATTGTAAGCCTGGAGATATGCAGCAACATCATCTTCAAGCTCCGTATTAAGCGGGTCTGAATCAAGGGCAGTCTGAGCCATATCCAACTCACGACGGATCTGAGTAACATAAAGCGATAAGTTACCCTGATCAAAAAGAAGTTTTCGAAGAGGGTGCTTCATCGACTTAAGGCGTTTAACCACTTTATACATCCAAAACCCACTTATCTGCATATTCCACCCATCATCTACAATCTCCTTAAACCTCTGATTCTGAATCAAAACATTAAAAAACATGTATGGCCTCAGTTTTAGTTTAGTGATTCAAGGAATACGTAACATAGCCGGGGCATGATTAGACGTTCTATACGGCTGGAAAACAGCATTTGCACCCTTAAAAACATTGAAAAAATCCAAGTTTGCCATAACACGGTCAATCTTTTTGAGAATGCCATCATGACCACGCGGTTTCTGATTCCAAGTAAACCTTAATCCAGTGCTATTTACATCAGCCACACCAATAGTGTGAACACACTCTTGAAAATCACGCATACCAGTATCAACCATAGAAGCTCCCATCGACTTATCACTAACAGAAAGAGCAACATTAAAGTCTCCCATAATGCACCACTGTCTGCCACGAACATAATGAAAATGGGTTATAAGATTTTGCCATAACGTACGTCTATGGGTATACTTGTTGTGCGCATAAACAAACGAGAAAAAAACCTCCCTCTTATCATCCTTACAGAAAATACAAGCATGGATCACCTGTTCATCAAAGGCAATTACCACAACATTCACAACGTCCGCATTCCAACCAAGAATAATCCGAGAACCCTTGGAGCACAAATGACCATTTGAAGGCCAATTCCAACGCTTAAAAGTTTTAGTACAAACCGTTTGAAGCCTCACATCAGAAACATGGGATTCAAGAATAGCAACAACACATAAATCATTATCGAAAATAACTTGCCGAACCTCTTTTTGCTTAGGGGAAAGATTCATACCCCTAATGTTCCAAGAAGCGATATTATACATTCATGACCGTCTCATTAGGAGTGCTTGCTCCTATATTCAGTTTCTGTTCCAAAATCAATTCTTCCAACTCCTCATCATCATCTTCACAAGCATCTCCAGTGAAACCGACCTTCAAATTTAGGGAATTATTCTCAACATCAGCTCCTTTTTTACCTTCAGCTAAAGAACCAAAAGCATTCCTAGTTGGAATAGGAATACTATCTCTAGGAGGTCTAGTAGCCTTACTGGACGAAACTACACCACCCGCCACATTACCATCATTCAACACCTTATTCGGATGAACCCCCTTAGAGGTACCCGAATTATATTTTAGGCTTATAATAGAAACTTGTAACACCTTTTCCTAACTTAACACCATCAATCTTATGCCTCGGTTGCTGATTACTATTTACCTTCTTCTTAGTGACTTCCACAAAACCCTCATCCACTTGTGGTACTGTCTTTGTAGGTACATGTGGCAATGTGGGGCAAGCCTCACTAACATGATCAAAAACCTTACAAATATGGCACCTCAGTGGTGTCCATTCATACTCCATCTCAATAGTAGCCAAAGAGTGTACCTCACCGTCACCTCATGGAATAGCAATAACCATCGATTTCAGTAGTTCCTCCTCAGCCGACACCTCCACCATAGCTCTAGCATATTCATTCCTTCCTTACGATCGTAAACACATATTACTAGTGTATGTATCTAGCATTATGGGTCGTCCAATCTGAGTAGTGATCAAACTTAACCCTACCTCCGAATAAGCTACAATAGGAACATGTCTCAGTTTAACCCAAACGGGGGCCTTCTTTATTTCCCCCTTCTTTAATAGTGTACTAGGCGTCCAAACATTCAGGATCAACAGAACAAGTCGAATTAGCCATGGACCTCCCTCTAGTACTTTCTCCATCCCCTCCCTAGTCTGAAATTAGAAGAGAAAAAAAATCATCATCTAGCATTACCCGCTTTAGCCCATACTTCGCCCATGTGTTTTTCACATAGTTTTCAACAAGAGGAAAGGCGAGCCGCTTTCCAATGAAATACCCATAGAGAGTATTAGCGAACCGAGACCTGATTTCATTCACTGCCTGCAAGGGAATAGATATTCTCGCACCCTCGACATTTTCATCATTTCGCATCTCTTTAATCTTGACTTCCTTATGAACCACTGTTTGTTAAGCATTGCTGCAAAAGAACTTGCAAAAGAACCCCTAGGTTGCTCATTGTTAGGAACGACATGTTGAGTAGAGCTTTTCCGATTTATCACTTTATCTTCAATATTCAAAGCCCTAGCCGCCCTAAAATTATCAATAACTGAATAAACAGTCGAAGGTACGCTACCAGTAACCCCATTATTCATACTATGCTCCATCTCTCAAAAACCCTAAAAAACAAAAAACCACGAAACCCTAAAACACCTTAGGGCTCCAAAATGCTACAATCAATAATCACCTAGCCTGCTTCCATTATGGGGACAAATAATAAAATATTCAGAACCACACGAGAAACCCTAACACTACGAAAACCCAAAACTCAGACCCCAAGCGACACCCCCAAAACCCTAGCTATAACACCAAAAAAATAGAGAAAATTATCAGACCCTAGTTAATGACAATAACACACGATCCAACTGATCACAAAGAAGATAGAGAGGACAAATCCAAAGCCTATCGCTTATTGCAAGCTGGTTAATGTGATATTGAAACGAACCAAGAAAGATTCACCACACCCACGAACGAATATGATCACAAAGACACTAGGGAAGAACGAATCCAAGGCCTAACGCTTATCACAAACTCGCTGATGAGAAAATAATAAATCTACAAGATAATAAACGCTATTCAAAGGATGAAAACAGGAAGGATTTGATCAAAGGAGTCGAAGGAAATGGATCTGAGAATCGCCCATAGTTGAGAGAGAATTAGGGTTTTTTACACAGAAATTTATCTGTAGGTAGGTAGTCTTTTGATGTACTCAAACAACTGTACCACTATTTCAGATATGCATACTACATTCCTGTCTTAGAGTGGTTGTACTGATATCATATTGTTGTTTGCCAGAAATAACTTGTGTTGATGTTACATTATTACTCATTTATGCTTATATTATATTGTGAACTTTTGATAGGTTATCCAATTTGTTATAAACTTCATGCATATACATTTCCATGTAGACTAATATAATTACAATATTGACAAAAACTAATAAATCTCATTCTTGTATGATTATAGAATAATGGCTGCAAGAAACACACGATCAAACCCCTAAGGAGCTAATGTCACCATATTAGAAACCCAACTCAAAGTGCTCATTGGGCAAGGCATAGCTGATGCCTTGGCTGCTAGGGAAACTAATCCTAGCAGAAACCATGGTGACAATCAGAACTCCAATGCTAGGAGGAATGACAGAGCTTCTAGAGGGTGTACCTATCCTGACTTCATGAAATGTAAGCCCACCTACTTTAAGGGTAAGGAAGGAGTCATTGAGCTAATGCAATGGTTCGAAAGGACAAAGAATGTATTCCTTATAAGTGATTGTGTGGAAGTAAACAAAGTGAAATTTGCCACCTGTACCCTACTGGAAAGTGCTCTCACATGGTGGAATTCTATGGTTGCTACCCTTGGGCACGGCAATGCCTACAGGATGACTTGGACTGTTTTGAAGGAAAGAATTACTAAGAAATACTGTCCTCGTGGGGAAATAAAGAAGCTAGAGATCGAACTATGGAATCTCAAGTGTAAGAACCATGACATTGTAGCTTACAACCAGAAATTCCAAGAGCTGACTTTGATGTGTACCAGAATGTTTCCTGACGTGAAGGACAAGGTTGAGAAGTATGTTAGCGGTCTGCCAGACTCCATTCATGACATCGTACTCGCATCTCGACATACTACCGTCGAGAGTGCCATTGAGTTTGCCACTGAGTTAATGGATAAATGAAGCTATAATTATACGGAAAGGCAGACGAAAAACAAGAGAAAGGCCGACGAGCACTTCTGTATTCAGCATCAGACCCAACTACCCAAGAGGCAAAACACAAGTCAGGTCTACAATGCTACTACTACAGAGCCACCCCAGTATGGAGGTGACAGGCCCAAGTGTGCCAATTGCAATTTCCATCATTTCTGTGATAGGTCTTGCCTAAGACCAGGATCAAACGGCACCCTCGTTCTGATTGATAGGAGCAATACTAGCACCAACTTTAGACCCAACAACAACGGGAGTGGCCAAAACTTCTATGGGAATGGACAACAAGAAAACCGCCAACCCACTGGCAGAAATGGGGGTAGACAAGGTGAAGTTCGTTGCTATGGATGTGGAGAACCAGGATACATCAGACCCAATTGTCCAAAGCGGGCAAACAAGAATGGGAATAATAGGGGAGCACCGGCAAGATTCTATGTTATGGGGAATGCCAGGACCAACCGTGACTCCAAAGTAGTTACCGGTATGTTTCTTCTGAACAATCGCTATGCATCTATTTTATTTGACACCAGAGCCGATAAGAGTTTTATATCTACCGAGTTTAGTAGTTTACTAGACATTCCTCCCACCAAGTTAGACAACTGTTACAAGGTCGAATTAGCCGACGGTAAAGTCATTGAAACCGATACTATCTTAAGAGGTTGTACCTTGAATCTTTTAAATCATCCCTTCAATATCAACTTGATACCAGTGAATCGTGGTAGTTTTGACGTTATCATTGGTATGGATTGGTTAGCAAGTTATCACGCAACCACTGTGTGTGACGAAAAGCTAGTCCGTATACCATGGGGAGAAGGAAATTTGATCATTCGAGGAGACGGAAACACCGACAGGACTGACACCAGACTAAGTGTCATCTCGTGTACGAACGTTCAGAAATATCTGTTGAGAGGATGCCCTATCTTCTTAGCTCATATTTCTAAGACAGACGAAGAAGACAAACCCGGGAAGAAGCAAATCAAGGACGTGACAATTGTCCGTGATTATCCTGAAGTATTTCCAGATGATATACCCGGCTTACCACCGACTCGTCAAGTAGAATTTCAAATCGACTTGATACTAGGAGCAGCACCTGTAGCTAAAGCTCCTTATCGGTTAACACCATCTGAGATGAAAGAATTACTAGATAAACTTAAAGAACTATCTAACAAAGGTTTTATTAGACCTAGTTCCTCACCTTAGGAAGCTCCTGTACTATTTGTCAAAAAGAAGGATGGCTATTTCCGAATGTGTATTGATTATAGGGAACTGAATAAGTTAATTGTGAAGAATCGTTACCCACTTCCACGAATTGATGACCTATGTGATCAACTCCAAGGATCAGTTGAGGGTGAGAGAATAAGACATTCGAAAACCGCATTCAAAACTCGCTACGGTCATTACGAATTTCAGGTTATGCCCTTTGGATTGACCAACGTGCCAGTTATATTCATATGTCTCATGAATCGGGTGTGTAGACCCTACCTGGAAAATTCGTAATTGTATTCATCGACGACATACTCATCTACTCCAAGAATGAACAAGAGCACGGAGAAAACTTGGTACATGTACTGAAATTGCTTAAGGAAGAAAAGATGTACGCCAAATTTTCCAAATGTGATTTTTGGATCCCTATGTTTCATTTCCTTGGCGACGTCATCGATAGTGAGGGTATTCACGTAGATCTTGTAAAGGTCGAATCTGTGAATAATTGGGCATCTCCTACATCACCAATAGAGATTCGCTAATTCTTAGGCCTTACCGGATACTATCGTAGATTCATCGAAGGATTTTCGAAGAAAGCTAAGTCTATGACAAAGGTTACTCAGAAAGGTGTTAAGTTTGACTGGGGAGAGAAAGCCAAATCAGCGTTTTAGACAATCAAGTAGAAGCTGTGTAGCGCACCTATCCTAGCCTTACCGGAAGGCAACGAGGATTTCGTTGTTTATTGTGATGCTTCCCACAAAGGTTTAGGTGCGGTACTAATGCAAAGAAAGAAAGTAATCGCTTACGCCTCAAGACAGTTGAAGAAGCACGAGAAGAATTATACTACTCACGATCTAGAACTGAGATCCGTTGTTTTTGCCTTAAATTTCTGGAGGCATTACCTATACGGGACCAAATGTACTGTACACACCGACCATAAAAGTCTACATCAGATACTAGATCAGAAGGAGTTGAACATCCAGCAACGGCGTTAGATAGAACTGCCGGGTGACTACGATTGTGATATCAAATACCACCCTGGTAAAGCCAACATAGTTGCAGATGCACTAAGTCGCAAAGGGACTGATCCTCCCATGAGAGTACGAGCCCTGGTCATGACGATTAGCTTGGACCTACCCAAGCAAATCTTACAGACCCAAATCAAAGCTCAGGAACCGGAAAACCTCGAGAAGGAAGACATAGAGGGAATGCTTAGAACGAACCTTACCAAGGAGAAATTGGAGCCAAGAGCAGACGAAACATTCTGTTTACATGGAAGGAGTTGGTTGCCATGTTATGGAGACTTGAGACACGTGATCATGCACGAGTCTCATAAGTCTAAGTATTCTATACATCCTGGATCTGAAAAGATGTATCAAGATATGAAGAAGTTATATTGGTGGCCAAACATGAAAGCTGACATCGCCACTTACGTGAAGAAAAGCTTGACTTGTGCCAGAGTAAAAACGGAGCACCAGAGGCCGTCAGGACTACTAGTGTAACCCAAGATACCAAAATGGAAATGGGATAACATTACCACCAAAATCCCGACCTCTTCTCAGGGTTACGATACCATTTGGGTAATTGTTGACCGACTCACAAAGTCCGCCCATTTTCTAACCATAAGAGAAAATGACTCTCTGAACAAACTAGAAAAAGTGTACCTAAAAGAAGTTGTGGCTAGACACGAAATACCGGTCTTAATTATCTGTAATTGAGACGGTAGGTTCACGTCAAATTTCTGGAGGGTTAAAGACATAAATTACCAACGAACTTTACTTTTTTTCTCGATATTACAAATAATGAACATAAAATACTTATCTAGCTATTTAACTTTATGTTTATTTATAATATCACCATTGAAACTTGTTGGAACCGGCTATTATTAGTAACGTAAAATTGTTATATTCCACGTCATTTTTTTTGCCCACGTGTTGTTGACTTTCGTTGATTTTTTCTTGACTTTGTTCACATCATACCTGGATCAATCATACTCACTCAGATCAATCATACTCTGAAAACCCATCTCAAACAAAACCATCACAGCATACTCTTCCAACAACCCCGACCACGTTACGGTGGCTGCACCACGTTATGTGTTTTCACTTGGATCTAACAGGGTAACAACCGGATCTAACAGGGTAACCACCGTATTTAACCGGGTAACCATCAGATCTAACCGGGTAACCACCGGATCTAACCGGTTTACCACCTGATATAACCGGTTTACCATTATATCTAACCAGTTTACAAACTAGTTTCTGGTGGTGGGTCGTATAGTGGTGGTTTCCGGATAATGGTTGTTTTCCGACGACATGCTGGCTGACAACAAGAAAAGGATAAAGGAAACATAATTGGAATCAATAGAGAAAGTTGATTGAAATGTCAAGAGAGAGAGAGAGAGTGGTAGCGTACTTTATGTTAATTATTTTTAATATCGAGAAAAAAAAGTAAAGTTCGTTGGTAATTTATAGCTTTAACCCAAAGTTAAATAAAGCTAAACTTAAAATGACCTGTTAAAGCAAGTGACGTGTCGGTCATAAATGCCTTTTTACCTATTAAAAACGGTTAATAGGTAATATTATTAATAAACATAAAGTTCAATGGTTAGATAAGTATTTTATGTTCATTATTTGTAATATCGAGAAAAAAAGTAAAGTTCGTTGGTAATTTATGGCTTTAACCCATTTCTGGAAGGCTTTTCAGCAAGCCTTGGGTACAAGCCTAGATATGAGCACTGCTTATCATCCATAAATGGACGGACAAAGTGAAAGAACGATCCAGACACTGGAAGACATGTTGAGGGCATGTGTGATCGACTTTGGAAAAGGATGGGTTGAACACATACCTTTAGTTGAATTCTCTTACAACAACAACTACCATGCCAGCATCAAGGTTGCACCATTTGAGGCGCTTATGTAGATCACCCGTGTGCTGGGCAGAGGTAGGAGAATTTCAGCTTACCCGACCTGAACTGATCCAAGAAACAACGGAGAAGATCACATTCATCAAGAAGAGAATTTAAGCCGCACAAGACAGACAGAAGAGCTACGTAGACCAAAAGCGGAAACCTATGCAATTTGAGGTAGGTGACCGTGTTATGCTTAAGGTGTCAACTTGGAAAGGAGTTGTACGTTTTGGGAAACATGGAAAGATAAACCCACGTTACGTAGGACCTTTCAAAGTGATAGCCAGAATAGGTGAAGTAGTATACCGTCTAGAGTTACCCAAGAAATTGATCTGGGTGCACTCTACCTTTCATGTATCAAATTTGAAGAAGTTCTACGCGTATGAATCGTTAGCCATGCCATTAGAAGGATTCCACATTGATGATAAACTCCAATTTGTAGAAGAACCAGTAGAAGTCATGGAGAGTGGTCAAGAAGCTGAAACGTAGTCAAATTTCGTTAGTCAAGATACGTTGTAACTCCAGGAGAGGTCCTGAGTTCACTTGGGAACGCGAAGACTCGTTTAGAGCTAAGTATCCACATTTGTTCACCTAGTAGTGACGTCATCTTAAGATTTGAGGACAAAGCTAAAATAATGGGGTCGGATTGTAAAACCCCTGATTTTTATTTTTAGGATGACATCACCTCATGATTTTAATATATATTATCACCTTTGCATTAGATATTTTCATCTAACATCTACATCATACTTTATATAAGTACCATTTCACATATTTGATCACGAGAACTCTTCATATTATTTTTATATAATTATGAGCATACAAGCATTGCACTGCTCACTATGGCGACTTTTAAGCCACATGGAACTCATGAGCATTACATTATACTATTTTAGACTTTATATATCTAAAACCATGATCACAGTTAATTAAATATACCAAGTACCTAAATTCCCTACAAGATATATGTATATATATTCTCATTACACTATAATAGTTCTACAAGCCATAAAAGCCACCTTTTGACATTTCAACTTCACACTTACTAATTTTTATACATTTTAATAAGTGTCATATATTTTATTTTACTAAAACTATATATATTATGTATACTACTTATACTTTCACTATAAACCCTATACCTTAACTTAATCACCTTAGATTTAAACCTAGACTTACAATAACTTACCTAGATCACTTATAACTTCATAAGTTTATCAAATCAAACACAAAACTACCCTAAACTAATCCTACTAGCCGAATACCATGTGTATACTATACTTAGTCTTCTAGAAACCTTTGAATATAACATATGTTGTAACACCCCATTTTGATAAATGGAATGTCACGCGTAATTATGGCGTGTCATCAAAGCATACAAGGATAAATGTCTAAAACATTACATGACCATAGGGTAAACCGGAATCAAACATTGGTTCCCAAACATAAGCCCAAAACATAATAAATTAAATGAAATGAATGAAAGACTAAACAAGCATAAGTATATGAAGGCAAAAGGAGAAGAAGTCTATGGCAGCTTTCATCCTATGCACGTCCTCCAGATGCTCAAGTCCGTCCTAGAGTACCTGCCGTTTTGGGACATGGAAAGGAAAGTAACGGCTCAGCATAACGCTCAGTGCACGGATATAGACATAGTATAAATGACTAAAACATGATAAAGACTTAATAGCAGCGGAAGTGTATAAGTCCTGGAAAACCTGGAACATGTTCATAAAACTGGTTTTATAGTTTGAAAAGCCTTATGTTTATCTTATGAAAACTGTTTAACATATTTTACCATTAGCAAATATAGGTCATGAAAATCCACCGTGCATGAATACTTGGAGGGGTGACCTCATCATGCAAATTAGAGGGGCTGCCTCTAATTTAATATTCTAGTTTGGGTAGGAGAGATCAGCTCCTTATGAAGGATGAAAGGCACACACCACATTCACCATGAAATCCTGACTGTAAACATGTAACTAGGATGCACCCATACGCCCCACCTGATAAATATAATATAAATGGCCAAAAGTTGAAGGGACGCCACGAGCAATCACTCCGCCGTGGTGAAGTCATAACATCAGTGCCTCTAATGTTATGGTTATGGTACCTCCATAACTAGGTGAAACTGGTCATGCATGTATATGGCTTTAGGAATTCTAATTAAACATAAGCAATTCAAAAACATATAAAACAAATACTGGGAAAACAGTTGGCTGCATACGGGGAATCCTAATAAGGAAAGAATGTCCATACTGAAAGGACGGGAATCCGTACCTTATGTCTAGTGAACGAAGTAGATGAACTGAGAGGAATCCTACTTCCATATCACTAATGCTACATAAATACATACATGAATAAGTATCTGCTTACTAAATATGTAACTGGTTTTATGTCATGTCTTAGCTTATTTTGTAGGTTCTTATCATGTTTTACTGTTTTAAGCCTTAAACTGTGTTTATCTTATATTCTGTTTACCCTGATTAAGTATTTCTGGTATTTCATGTATTATTATACTTACTGTGTAATAATAAGCAACTTTCCAAAAATAGCAGGTTTCTTAAAATAGAATGTTTCCAAAAATAGAAAGTTTTCAAAAATAGAAAGTTACCAAAAATAGAAAGTTTCCAAAAATAGAAAGTTTCCAAAAATAGAAAGTTCCCAAAAATAGAAAGTTTCCATTATTAGAAATAAGCTGGTTAAATAAGCTAAGTATATACGCCTAAGTGTTTTCATGATTATTTTCTAAGTCATATGATATAATGTATAGTTTATTAATTATTTCATGTAATTAAAATAAACTATAGGTTAAAATATTTAATTAAAGAACATCATGTTTTTAATTAAATAAATTTAAATACTTAGGTTAAAACGTGTATTATTATTTATTAATAATATAACCTAAGTCATGTTAATTATATAATTATAACCATGGTTTTTAAATAATTAATTAATTATAAGTCTTAAAAATTATAAAATACTTAGGTTAATAATTTCATGTTTTTAATAATTAATATAAGCTAAGTCATGTTATTAAATTAATCATGTCATGTTCATTAATTTAATTTTAACATAAGATTATAAAAGAAAAATAATCTTAACATACACCGTGAACCGGATCTTGACTAAGAACCATGAACCGGACATGAAATCGACGCCATACCCCGAACCAATTCGGGGTTACCCTTGTCTTGTTGTAGCCGTGGGACCCACACCAACCAACCGGGACCATATGGTCTCGGTGGTGGTCGTGTAGCCAAATCGAGACCCTCTCGGGTTCGGTTTAGGCGCCGGCCAAAAACAAACACCCCTAAATCACCCTTTTTGATTTATTCCAAAACCAATTTCATGTTAGATCTATGATCTAATTAGGTTTAAAAAAAACATATCATGTTCTTAATTGTTTAAAAGATTAAATCAAAAGAAAAGGGTTAAAAGAATTACCGAATGCGTGGATCTAAACAATGATAAACAAACACGAACACTAGCTACAAATCCAAGATCAAAGACCAAATAAACACCCCCTTGGTGTGTTTATGGGTGGCGGCCAAAAAAGAAAAAGGAGGAGGAGGAAGAACTTTTTTAGGTTTTTGTAAAATCTTCTGTAAAAGTGAAAATGAGTAGTGGTTTTTCCTTTTTACCCTCTTTAGTGAAAATTGAGATGGGCTTGGCCCATCTTTCCCTTGTAGCCGCGGGTAGGGGCCCCACATGGGGTACCCGTACCGTTTTCCGTGTCTCGTTGTTTAATTACTCGTTCGTGATTAATTGTGTTCGCGTTTAATGTGTTCTCGTTAAGTAATTATCGTGACCTAATATATCTATTTACGCTCGTAATAAATATATATACGTAGTTAATAATAGTTCGTGATTTAATTACGTTCATGATTTCATGATCGCATGTTCGTGATTAATTATTGTCAAATAATTATTGCGTGCTCGTGCGTAGTAAATACTTATCGTGTTCTAACACGTACGTAATACGTAAAATCCTAACACGTAATCGTAATCATGCTATAATAGGATAGTTTTAATCTAGTACGTATGATCTTAAGGGTACTCTTCATGGTAAAAGCATGCGGGTTTTACATATGCCATTTACCAAAACCTTGTACAACACATTGTCCCCTTGACTTACCCTTTGTTGCGTCCAACATAACCACCAAAAGCCATTTGGTACCATCCTTTCATTTATGGATTGGTACTAAGACTAGTAGTAGGAAGATTTGTGATAGATTCACTTAGATATTTATTGATCTCTTCTTCTCTTTCTCTCGTGCACAATGCCTCACCATACAACCAAAACCATCTCTCTCTCTCTTGGCTATACATAACACATGAACCCAAAACCCCTCATATCTCACTCTCTCACTCACGGTATACATTAAACACACGCATACAAAACACTCCAACCCTCATTCAATACCCTAAATCTATGTCTCAAGCATCATAAGTGCTAGGATTGATTCCTACTACACCAATCTTAGGCATCAAGGCAAGAAAAGAAGTCCTAGGTCACGGCTAAGTTGTCATTCATGTAGATCTTTATGATTCTAAGGAGTACTAGCTAGTTTCATCTTTAGTTACCACTCTCACCAACAAGTAAGTGACACAACCTCCATTTTCATTTCCATTTTTTTTATAAACTTGTAAACATATAAGCATAATCACATATACTATTACACTTATGGAAAACATAATGAAAACCTCATGCACACGTAAAAAACTTGATAAACTAATATCCCTTTTTATCAAGTTACTTAATGTATTTATCGTTCCTCGACTCGACTCGAATTGATCAACAAATATATCACTAGAGACTTTTCGTTTTTGGTTAATGGTACTTGTTTGGTATCTATGTCTATTTAAACTAAAATGGGGAAAATTATTTCAGGCTAGGGAATATATAGAATTAAAAAGCGCAAATAGTTCATGATAGTTGAGTTTTTACCACCCTTTAGGAAAAGGATGACAAAAGTGGCAAGTATTAAGTGTCGGTTTAGGAAAACCAAGCACTAATGACCAATTAAGTTCGTTCTCAAGGAGGCTAGTGTGTTATGTGTGTAATGATATGGATTAATTTGTGATTATATTTGAATAAGAAGAATAGAAAGGGGATTAGAAGAGAATGACGGTTATGAAGACGGATTAAACTAAGTCTAAAAAGGCGTACACGTAAAGTCGTAAAAACCACCAAAATTAAAATCTTAACCTAAAAATTTCTAAAAATTACCAAAAATCCCTAATAATATTCTAAGAGTTTACAAAAAATCAAAACTTGCAAAAACCTTTTAATTAATTAGATAATGACTTTTTAATGCTAATTAAAGCCCTAAAAATCAAAATTAATTATTAAAAAGCCCTAAGCAAGATTTTAAAGTTTGTAAACCTCAAAAATACTCTAATTAAGCTAAAAACTATTTTTCAAAATTTTAAAACCAATTAAAACTATTTTTAAACAATTAAAAACTCCTAAAATCAATTAAATCTTAAATTAATTATAGAAAATAATTAAAAGACCTAGAAAATAATTGGAAAGTTGCAAAAATCCTAATCAAGTATTTAGAACCTAGGAAAAATATAAAAACCTAAAAAATCAGACTTTTAATTTTTAATAATAAAATAATATTAAAATAATATTAAAAATCCAAAAATTATAAAAAATTCTAAAAACTTGCAAACTAGCTTAATTTAACCTAAATAACTCAGAAATGAAAGTGAAATTACCTAAATACCCCTATTGGGCCTAGAAAATGGGCCAAACCCAAAACAGTCCCTTATTGGGCTTAATTAAGGCCCAATAAGAAAAGGTGTTCAAATTAAGCTCAAAAAGCACAGGTTGACTCAAAATTTGATTTTAAGCAACTTTTTCCAAAGGCCCAAAAGCTGAAAATGTGAAATAAGCTAACTTATAATAAGCAGCTTATTCTTAATGGGCTTTTTGGCCCATTAAGCCATAAGCTGTTGCCATAAGCTAAAATTTTACACACAACCTTCTTTTGACATAACAAAGACTTCTTCAAAAAGAATTTTCAAAAAATCCCACTTAATAAGCCAGAAACAAGTCACAAACTTATTCACAAAACGACAAAATAGTCGTTTTTATGATCTAGACCACCTCAGAAGCTGATTCAAGTTGCAAAATGTTTCTTTTGACAAAACTAAGCTTAAAAACCAAAGACCTTTCAAATAAGCACACTCAATAAGCTGGAAATTCAAATAAGCACTTATGTTAAAAGTCAAACAAGTTGGTTTTCTAGTAAAAAGTCAAAGTCAAAGTCTCATAAGCTCCAGTTCACTTAAATGGGTCAAATAATGAAGATCTATTACAAAAAATAAGTTGTTGCAAGTCAGAATAAGCTAGAATAGCTTATTGATAAGATGATGACAAAATTGCACTAGCAGGGGCTAGTTTTGGATGTTGAGCAGTGGAAACTTTTTCCACTGCTTGACTATTTTGACTTTTTGTCTTTAGTGACTTTTTTTGGAGATTCAGATTTCACAAAGGCACCCAATTGATCTTTGGATCAAAAGGAGTCAATCACAATCAAAATAACACAATCACTAACACCCAATTGATACAGTTTAATCAATCATTCATCAGACATTGCACAGACATGAACAATAAGCAGTTTAGCATTCAAGAGCAGTTTTAGCACAAATCAACCATCCAAATTCAACCAAATGCACACACAAGCTATAATAAACTCCAATAAGCAAGTCTAAACAGGTTTCATGCACTAGTTCAAAGTATTAAGCAAGATTCAAGCAATGAAAGTTACTGATGAACAATAACACATGCAGTTTTCTACTTTTGCTGATGTATTTGACACACAAGCCAATTTAAACACCTCAAATCTTTCAAACAGGTTATGTTAACTTTGTTTAAACCACTTTTATCCCTAAGCATGCATACACACTAAGTGTTCCCAAAATCCTAGGTAAAAACAAGCAGAAACAAGGTCTATATAGCAGATTGATTGATTCAAGTGTTCAAACCCAAAAACTTGCAGCAAAACACTCTCAAACAAAGGTATAGCAGATACAAAGCATAAACAACAACTTCCCTTAACACAAAAACAAATTACAAGCATAAACCAGTAGACCCAAACACCCCTTTAACTTTTTCAAATCAAAATTTTGAAAGGCACAATGAGATTTCAGGCCAACCAAGCATCAATTAACACTCAAACAAGTATAATAAACAGATTCAAGCAAGAACAAGCCAAAAAATTCACAAGAACAACAGTTTCATACAAATATCACCAAAAATCACAATTTAAGCAGATTTGGAGATTAAGTATGCAAACCTCATGGATGTACATCCACACCCACGAATTTTGAGCTTATGTGCTAGCAAGAACAAGCACAAGCTTCCACAATAAGCCTGCTAAGATTCAACAAGGGTTAAGCACAATATCATAAAAATCAGAAACTTGGAAAAACTTGATTAATGCAAACTTGTTACCCCACACTTGATTATCCCCAAGTTATAAGCCTCACCACACCTTAACCAACTCAGTTAGGATGCTATGATCAGCCCTATAGCCCAAGAATTCCAAGATTGGAACAAGACTTAGCAAAATATCAAGAAAATGAGGAAATATGCAAACTTTTGCACACTCCTCTTTGGAAAACATGTTTGAACTTTAAGAACTACAAAGCATATAACAAATGAAAGCAGTAAACAAGATTGGCCAATGACTTTTCTTCAAGATTTCAAACTCAATTTCATTAACTTAGAAATAGGATCTACAGAAACTTGAACCAAGGAAAAATCAAAAGCAAACTGAAATGTGAAGGCCTAAGTAGCTTTATATAGCCTTACAATCTATCTAGAAAGCTGATGAATAAGTAAAACCCTAGTGTTGAACTTCCAAAATTGCCCTTGTGAAGTTTGAACTCATTAGCTTCATGTGACTGATTCTTGGACGTATGTGGTGATAGCTGGCATGAAGATGTGATCAAATGGCTCATAAGATGCTTAGAAAGTAAGCATGAATGTGGGACGTTGGATTGTGGCCCTACTGTTTGTCTTCTTCCTCTCTTTGTAGCAGGGGAGGAATGTGTGGGACAAGTGAGTGATGTGGCAAGTATTATTAAGGTTGGGATGTGATTAGGGGAAGCTTAATCACTATTCTGGAAGGTTTTAACACTTAATTGTTGATGATGAAGAAAAACCCAAATTGTGTGAAGAACACTAAGAACAGGTTTTTAATCTGTTTTGGGGGTGGATTAAGTTTAAAAACTTGTTTAGGCGCCAAGATTAATTTAATCTTAAACCTGGTGAGTGGGATTGTGAGGTGGAGGAAGGAAGGCTGGTGATTGGTGGAGAGTGTGAGTGGGACAGGTGTCACCCACTCACTGGCCTAGGTAAGAATGGTTGTCTGCTAGAAATAGTCCCTTATCTCCTTTCTTCTTTTCACTTTGTAAATAACCAACCCAAAATTCGTTTCCTTTGTTAATGAAGTTTCAAACTTCACACTTTTGCCCCAAAAAGTTTTGTAAAATGATTTCAGGGGTATTTCTTGCCATATTTGAATTCTTCAAGGGCTGGTTTGGTATTTTCTTCAATGATAATGGTCTAGACTTGTATGGTTGACATTTTGGAGGACTGAAATTGCCAAGTCTTGATAATTGAGGGACCATTTTTGCCAAATGTTGAAAGTTGAGGGTCCTTTTTGTAATTTTGACAAACTTTAGGGACCAAACTTGTAATTATGAGGATACAAGGGTATAAAGTGTCAATTCTTCATAATTGGAGGACCCTTCTTCATAATTCTTCAAATCTTCAAGGGTTGATCTTTTGGAAAGTCTTCATTAGGGCTTGGTTCATTGTGCGGCTTCATTTCCCGTGTTCGTTTTTGCATGATTCTTGTGATCTTTTGTCATTATCTCAATATCCGTACCTAAAATACACAAGCAACAAACACAAGCATATATTTGGGTATTTTGATGATATTTAATGCATTTTAAGCCCTATTTGGAAGATGAGACTATGTATAAAAGCAGTCTCATCACTCCCCCATACTAAACCATTGCCGTGCCCTCACGCAATGCTAGAATAAAGTATCAAAGCATCTCCAAAATTCATTTTATTCTCTTTATTGAACTATAAACTAGCTACACTACTACTATTACTACTACTACTTGTGTTATAGACATAATGTATGATTTTCATCGCAAAATGGGACGTTTAGGTTCATAGAATAAGAACACGTGAATGCTTCGTTAGAAATAATTTCATCGTCCTCGATTTTCACCTTAATTCCATGCTAAGCGTGCAACGAGATCATTGTCATTATAAGTTAGTAATGCTAACACTACTCATATGCCCTAATCACGTACTTATTCTCCCATTATTCCTAAGTTGTATCTCTTATATTTTATTATGTCTTGAATGTTTCACGAGGATACATTGTTGACTTATGCGATAATAGAGATTTAGGTCTAAAAATAGAGTCCTAACGGTATAACTAAGACCATCAAATCAATAACCCCTCCTAATAGACGACGATGTTAAAAAATTAAGTTGACAAGAAGAATCGATTAACACGGTTTTATAACGGTTTTGAACATGAGACTTATTACCAAGACTTTTATACGCCCCCTAACGGAAGGGCCTTATTATCTTTGGTTTACCTCCATCTTTTATTCAACTTCGCCATGAAGCTTTTATTATGACTTCGGTCTTGCCTTTCCTTTTATTATCCGCCTCATCGGTGGTTTTATTAGCCAAAGACGTATATCCTCACGCTAAGGCGAATTTTGGATCTTTAAAGCTTCGAAGATTAAGGTTTGATTCACTTTCAATTTTTGCATAGATTTTAGGCCTTGTGGGGCTTCAAATTGTTTGCTAGATTTAGGTGAGCACTTGAAATCTTATTATTGGGTGAAGCTTTCGATTATTGGGGTGCCAATACTTCAAAACCATGACGCTGGCGATACCTTAATGTCTTCCCAATTTAATTACACGGAAGCTACTAGAAAAGACTAGAAACCCAACAATCCCAACTAAACCGCTAAGCCAATATTTATTAAGCAAAAAATATTTACATGCGAAGGGAGAATAAGCAAACAACGAGAACACATGAGTTTTTGAAAGAATACGAGTACTCTACGTTTAGCATAGTAACTTATAATTAACTCTATCATTTCTCGTCCTCATTTAAGAGACTTAGCCTAATGTGTAGTTAAGGAATCAAAGCTAAGTGCTCAACACGCACGGTCGAGTCAAAAATTACTCTTATTCTCGCCATCGGAAAATCTACATTCGTGTCTTCAAACACTTATAAAACATGAGAAAAATTTAAAATTTGGCCATTTTTAGCCTTATTTTGCAACAAAAATGATAACAAAAAGATAAACTTTGGAAAGCGTGAAGGTTTGGCAAGGCAAGTATCTATTCACCCCCCCCATACTAAAGTTAAACATTGTCCTCAATGTTTCGAGTCTAGGGGTGCAAACACCCCCATACTAGAGACGTAGTCGAATGCCTAATCTAGCATGGAAAGGGTGTAACCAATAAGTAATAGCCGTTTATGAAGTGTGCTAAAAACCTAAGGTTAGAACATCAAAGGATATATCATGGATATTGAGAAATGTCTTCAAAGCAAACGATCGAGTGCTCCCATAAAACGAACACGAGAGGCTCCAATCGTGAAGATCATGATCTAAAAACCACATATCACAAACAACCACGGAACAAAGGTTGGAAGGGCACAAATCCCCACACATAAGCTACATTAGAAAGCGATAATATGTACATAGGATAAGCATGGGACTCCCCCACGAGGCACCTCGTTTTTTTATTACCGAGTCATGAGCTCGACTCGATCCCCTCAATACTAATTATCATTGGGGAAGGTGACTTGGTCGAGGTAGTTCAAGGATGTAACTTCCCCACCAAAGTAGTGCTTCAACCTATGTCCATTCACCTTGAAGTTAGGACCACCATCTTGAGCTAGCTCGATGGTCCCATATGGAAATACTTGAGTCACGGTGAATGGACCGGACCAACGGGATTTCAATTTTCCGGAAAAGATTTTTAATCTTGAATTAAAAAGCAAAACTTGATCCCCAATGTTAAATACCCGGTTTTTAATTTTAGAATCATGCAACTTTTTAGTTTTTTCTTTATAAATCAATGAATTTTCATAAGCAATATCCCTCAATTCATTCAAATCATTTAATTGCATTTTCCGGTGTTTTCCCGTGGTCTCCATATCATCATTACAATGCTTTAGGGCCCAATAAGCCTTGTGTTCTAACTCGATAGGCAAATGACAATTCTTTCCATACACAAGCTTATAGGGAGTGCACCCAATGGGTGTCTTATGAGCGGTCCTAAAGGCCCATAAAGCATCGTCCAACTTATCCGACCAAGTTTGTCGGTTTTCCCCCACGGATCTCTCCAAGATCCTCTTCAAAGCTCGGTTTGAAACCTCGACTTGCCCACTTGTTTGTGGGTGATAAGCCGTAGAAAGACGATGTGTAACCCCATATTTCCTTAAGACTCTTTCGAATTGGTCATTACAAAAATGGGTTCCACGATCGCTTATGATCGCACGAGGGGTTCCAAACCGAGCAAACAAGCTTTTCAAGAACTTAACTACCACACGAGCATCATTAGTGGGCAAGGCCTTCGCCTCCACCCACTTAGATAGGTAGTCAACCGCAACGAGAATGTACTTATTACCACGAGATGATGGGAACGGCCCCATAAATTCTATGCCCCAAACGTCAAAGATCTCACATACTTGAATGATATTTTGTGGCATTTCATCTTTTTGTGAGGCTTTTCCTTGTCGTTGGCATGCATCACAAGACTTCACAAGAATTTGTGCATCTCGGTAAATAGTAGGCCAAAAGAAGCCGGCATCAAACACCTTCTTAGCCGTGAGATTAGCACCGTGGTGACCACCCGTGGGTCCCTCATGGCAAGCTCTAAAGATATTAGAAGCTTCGGTGCCAAAAACACAACGTCGGATGATTTGATCCGCACAAGTTCGAAACAAGTAAGGGTCGTTCCAAAAGTAGAACTTGACGTCACGAAAGAATTTTCGTTTTTCTTGAGTCGTCATACCCTTAACGATGAAGTTACCCGCATGGTAATTTGCAAAATCCGCAAACCATGGGGTAGAAGAATCAAGCTTAGAATTCACTACACCAAGTGTCTCGAGCGGAAATGTTTCGGTGATTTCCTTGGGCTCGTAAACACTTTGGTGAGGATCTTCCAAACGAGAGAGATGATCGGCCGATAGATTCTCGGCTCCTTTTTTGTCAACGATTTTGTGATCAAATTCTTGAAGGAGGAGAATCCAACGAAGTAATCTCGGCTTTGCATCTTGTTTAGCCATGAGATACTTGATAGCCGAATGGTCCGTATACACTATGCATTTCGTCAAGACGAGATAAGGTCGGAATTTCTCAAATGCATACACCACGGCAAGGAATTCCTTTTCCGTTGTAGTGTATTTAAGTTGAGCCTCGGTCATCGTCTTGCTAGCATAGTGAATAGGCAAGAAGTGCTTATCATGACGTTGCCCCAAAACGGACCCTATAGCGTAATCACTAGCATCACACATTAGCTCAAAGGGGAGGTTCCAATTTGGAGCAACAAGAATGGGAGCTTCGGTAAGTTTCCTCTTAAGGATCTCAAAGGCTCGTACACAATCTTCGTCAAAGACAAAACGTGCCTCTTTTTCAAGAAGATGTGTAATGGGTCGAGAAATGTTCGAGAAATCCTTGATGAATCGTCGATAAAAGCCCGCGTGGCCTAGGAAACTCCTAACTCCCTTGACGGTTTTGGGATGAGGTAATTTGGCGATGACGTCTACCTTAGCTTGATCTACCTCAATCCCCGCTTTCGAGACCTTGTGCCCTAAGACGATTCCACTCTTAACCATAAAATGACACTTTTCCCAATTGAGCACAAGGTTGGTTTCCTCACAACGTTTTAACATTCTCTCTAGGTTCGACAAACACGAAGTGAAAGAATCACCAAACACGGAAAAGACATCCATGAAGACTTCCATCGTCTTCTCGATCATATCATGAAAAATAGCCATCATGCATCGTTGAAAAGTTCCCGGTGCATTGCAAAGTCCGAATGGCATTCTACGATAGGCAAACGTTCCATATGGACACGTAAACGTAGTTTTTTCTTGATCACGAGGATCGATGGGAATTTGGAAGTAACCGGAAAAACCATCTAGAAAGCAATAGAAATCGTTTCCCGCAAGACGCTCCAACATTTGGTCCATGAAGGGCAAGGGAAAATGGTCTTTTCGAGTGGCTTCATTTAACTTTCGATAGTCAATGCACACTCTCTATCCGGTCACGAGTCTAGTGGGAATCAACTCGTTGGCATCGTTTGGAACAACGGTCATCCCTCCCTTTTAGGGACACAATGGATATAACTCACCCAATGGCTATCGGAAATAGGGTAAATCATTCCCGCGTCAAGGAGTTTAAGGACCTCCTTTTTGATGACGTCGTGAATCTTGGGGTTCACCCTCCTTTGACTTTGGATTGTTGGCTTGAAATCTTCCTCCATTAAGATTTTGTGGGTACAAAACTTGGGATCGATCCCCTTAATGTCGGATAACTTCCACGCAATCGCCCCTTTGTGAGCCTTTAGAACATCGACAAGTGCGGTTTTTTCATCATTCGAAAGATCCTTTGCAATAATAACCGACAACTTGTCGTCCTCCTCCAAATAGACATATTCGAGGTGAGGAGGTAAATCTTTCAACTCGAGGATAGGTAGTTCCTCAAGTGAAGATTTGGGCTCGATACTCATAACCTCCTCGGGTGGAGGAAATAGGAAATCGTTGAGAAAATCCTTGATAATCGAGAAGTTCTCATCGTTGTCGAGGTCTTCGTCACAAGTACGTGGAACATTGCATTCTTCCAACGTAAAACCACCACCTTCAAATGGAGTGAAGGTTGGTGTCGAATTATCAAGAATTGGATCCAACATAGTGGGATTGCCACTAGTTTCTTCATCACCAAAACCTAGAACTTCTTGTGAAAATTCCTCGCAAACCACGTCAATCATATCAACGAGGTTTATGGTTGCAACGGAATAAACATGAGAAATTTGAGAGTTTTGAGTTGCGTTTATAACAAGTTCCTCGTCGTTGAAACATAAGGTGATCTTTCTAGCATGCACATCGATCAAAGCCATAGACGTATCTAAAAACGAACGACCTAAAATGAGAGGAACTTGAGCATCCGTGGGGATATCAACAACAATGAAGTCTACGGGATAGTAGAACTTCCCCACTTTCACAAAAACGTCTTCCGCCAAACCACATGCGGGAATTGTGGAATGGTCGGCCAACTCGATAGACATTAGTGAAGGAGTAAGATTAGGAAGATTGAGCGACTTGAAGATTGCAAGTGGCATCAAGTTAATGCTAGCACCAAGATCGGCCAAGGCGAAGCATTCTTCCATGTCTTCGATTGCACAAGGGAACAAAAATTTACCGGGATCACCGACTTTTTGAGGTATGCGATTAAGATAAACCGACGAACAACTAGACAATTGGTGCAATTTCTCCTTGTTGTTCAACATACTCTTAAAGTTAGCGGCAAATCGAGGCATCATGACCAAAGCATCGGCGAAACTCACATTAAGGTGTAAATCATGAAACATTTTCATAAAAAGCTCAAATTGATAATTGTCGCGCTCTTGACGTTTCTCCTTCCTAAGTCTCGATGGATAGGGCAAGGGTGGTGTGGGTTGAGGCATAGTAGGCATAGCCTTTGGAATCTCGGGTTCCAATGATGGTAATGGGTCAACCGTAGGTGTGGTATGAGCGGTACTTCGTGGGATTGGGACATGCTCCTTTTGGACCACCACCTCGGGTTCTTCCTCAATTGCCTCCTCCGTAGGAGCAATTGGTTGAGGAATCGGCTCCTTAAGTGTCTTACCACTACGTGTGGTAATCACTTTCATCTCACCCTTAGGGTTGGATATGGTGTTACTAGGAAGACCACTTGACGACGGTTTACACATTATTGCCTCAAACATAGACTAGATTTTATCTTCAAAATTAGATTGCCTCAATACGGCTTCGGTTTGCCTTTTCTCGGCCTTAAGCATCTCTTGTTTAATCTCATGTTGCCCTTGTTCCATCTTTTGTTGGTTTTGTTGCAACCTAGTGACATTTCCTTCCATCTTGTTGGTGTGGATTTTAAGTTCATTAGCTAACTCATTTTTCAACTCTTTCTTCAAGTTGTTTTTAAACTCGGATCTTAGGCTAATGATTTCTCTTTGAATATTGTCAAACCTAGCATCATTTCCACTAGCATATTCAACAAACTCACTTGGAAGATCTTTCAATGTTTGCAAACTTTTGTTATTATTTTGAAAATCATTTTTGTTTGAAACTTGATTATTAGCCCCTTGATTCCCATAGTTTCCCTTGTTGTAATTGTTCTTAAAACCAACTTGATTTTTGCGATAGTTGTTAGCATTTTGATTTGTTCCAAAACTCGGTGGAGTCATTTGATTAGAGCGGGAAACTTGACCGTTTTGGTTGTAATTTCCCGTGGCCGCGAAGGCACTCGAAGTGTTACCACCGTTGGTAATGCACTCGGAGAAATCATGACCTCCACCACAATACATGCAAGAAACCTCAACTGCTTTAGCCGTAGCGGGAGCACTTGGTTCACCAACTTTAAACTCAATCAAAAGTCCTTTCAACTTATCAAAAATCTTGTTTTCCAAGTTCGCCTCAATTTGGCAAGCATCGATGGTATTATACAAAGAAGGTGAAGCCGAAGACGAAGCCTTACGAACACTAGACGTGCTACGAGGACTATACACCTTAGATCTATTTTCAATTATCACCAAAGCTTCCTCAACCGTTTTACACAAAAAATTACCACCCGCGGCGGCATTCAAATAATCCCTTTCATGATCATTAAGTCCATTGTAAAACGTGTCAATTTGATGCAAATCGGAAAAACCGTGATGAGGACATTCATGTAACATTTCCTTAAACCTATTCCAAGCCGTTGAAAAACTTTCATTAAATTCTTGTGAAAACTTTGAAATCTCGTTTTTCAAGTGCGTAGTCTTAGAGGGCGGAAAAAATTGGTTCACAAACTTAGACACGAGATCCTTCCACGTCAATATAGAATTGGGTGGCTCTTTCTCTAACCAAATTTTTGCGGGCCCCGCTAAAGAATACGGAAAAAGCATCATCTTAATCGAGTCGTTAGAGATATCCTTAAACTTGCAAGTAGCGGTAAGACGATTGAATTGGCGGATATGGTTGTGTGAATTGTCCTTCTCATCACCACGGAATTTGTTGTTTTGAATCATGGACAACAAACCCGTCTTAACCTCAAAATTCTCCGCAAGGATTGCGGGAATCACAATAGCCTCTCCATAACCCTCGGTGGGTGCTTGAAGTAACTCCATCATAGTTCGATTCGCCATGGTTGGTGCTTCTCTTACAATGGGTTCGTCAATAGGAGACTCCTCACTAGAATTGTTGGGAGTGGGAGTTTTGTTCTTTCGTTTACGTGCACGTCTTGCTTGATTTCGAGTTAGCATAAACGTCACGTACAACGAGGGGATGAGCAAAGAAGATTCTTTTTGGTGTTTTGTATTTTTTCAATTTTTTTGTGGTTTTTGATTGTATTAACCTTTTTGGAGATTAGTGAAATGTATTAAGTAGACAAAAATCTACAAATCTCCTCCTTAATCAAATCTCTTGATTAACGAAGCCTCAAGGAATGAAAACGATCACGTGGAGTGAACGCCTTCGATGACTTTAGAACGATGGTGGAACACCAAATCGTTCAAGAGGGTTTAATCAATAGAAACCAAGAAAATATATATGATACTTAGTAATACTTTGGGCGGCAAAACCCTCGATTCACTCTCAGAATCAAATACTTACAAGCAAGCGGGAAACGAGGCGGCGCGAAGCACTTAAGAGCCTTTTTCCTTAGGATATATTTTATAATATCCGCCTTATACCCACCTTATAGTTTGTATTTTCAAGATTAAGCTTCACGAAAGTATTTATCTATTTTTGCCTTTTTCTTTGGTTTGAGATTCGAATACAATGATTGGGTAATGACCTCCCAAGTCAAGGTTGTGATTTCTCACGTATTTGGAGTACTTGTGAATTTATTGTTCTACGTATACAATATAGTAATAGTATTCACACAAAAACCGAAAAACGATAATACGTATTAGTAGAGTGCTACTAATACAAATACTAATTATGGTTAGTATAAAAACAACAATGCCAAATCAAAACACAACACGCCTCCCCGGCAGCGGCGCCAAAATGATAGTTGAGTTTTTACCACCCTTTAGGAAAAGGATGACAAAAGTGGCAAGTATTAAGTGTCGGTTTAGGAAAACCAAGCACTAATGACCAATTAAGTTCGTTCTCAAGGAGGCTAGTGTGTTATGTGTGTAATGATATGGATTAATTTGTGATTATATTTTAATAAGAAGAATAGAAAGGGGATTAGAAGAGAATGACGGTTATGAAGACGGATTAAACTAAGTCTAAAAAGGCGTACACGTAAAGTCGTAAAAACCACCAAAATTAAAATCTTAACCTAAAAATTTCTAAAAATTACCAAAAATCCCTAATAATATTCTAAGAGTTTACAAAAATCAAAACTTGCAAAACCCTTTTAATTAATTAGATAATGACTTTTTAATGCTAATTAAAGCCCTAAAAATCAAAATTAATTATTAAAAAACCCTAAGCAAGATTTTAAAGTTTGTAAACCTCAAAAATACTCTAATTAAGCTAAAAACTATTTTTCAAAATTTTAAAACCAATTAAAACTATTTTTAAACAATTAAAAACTCCTAAAATCAATTAAATCTTAAATTAATTATAGAAAATAATTAAAAGACCTAGAAAATAATTGGAAAGTTGCAAAAATCCTAATAAAGTATTTAGAACCTAGGAAAAATATAAAAACCTAGAAAATCAGACTTTTAATTTTTAATAATAAAATAATATTAAAATAATATTAAAAATCCAAAAATTATAAAAAATTCTAAAAACTTGCAAACTAGCTTAATTTAACCTAAATAACTCAGAAATGAAAGTGAAATTACCTAAATACCCCTATTGGGCCTAGAAAATGGGCCAAACCCAAAACAGTCCCTTATTGGGCTTAATTAAGGCCCAATAAGAAAATGTGTTCAAATTAAGCTCAAAAAGCACAGGTTGACTCAAAATTTGATTTTAAACAACTTTTTCCAAAGGCCCAAAAGCTTAAAATGTGAAATAAGCTAACTTTTAATAAGCAGCTTATTCTTAATGGGCTTTTTGGCCCATTAAGCCATAAGCTGTTGCCATAAGCTAAAATTTTACACACAACCTTCTTTTGACCTAACAAAGACTTCTGCAAAAAGAATTTTCAAAAAAGCCCACTTAATAAGCCAGAAACAAGTCACAAACTTATTCACAAAACGACAAAATAGTCGTTTTTATGATCTAGACCACCTCAAAAGCTGATTCAAGTTGCAAAATGTTTCTTTTGACAAAACTAAGCCTAAAAACCAAAGACCTTTCAAATAAGCACACCCAATAAGCTGGAAATTCAAATAAGCACTTATGTTAAAAGTCAAACAAGTTGGTTTTCTAGTAAAAAGTCAAAGTCAAAGTCTCATAAGCTCCAGTTCACTTAAATGGGTCAAATAATGAAGATCTATTACAAAAAATAAGTTGTTGCAAGTCAGAATAAGCTAGAATAGCTTATTGATAAGCTGATGACAAAATTGCACTAGCAGGGGCTAGTTTTGGATGTTGAGCAGTGGAAACTTTTTCCACTGCTTGACTATTTTGACTTTTTGTCTTTAGTGACTTTTTTGGAGATTCAGATTTCACAAAGGCACCCAATTGATCTTTGGATCAAAAGGAGTCAATCACAATCAAAATAACACAATCACTAACACCCAATTGATACAGTTTAATCAATCATTCATTAGACATTGCACAGACATAAACAATAAGCAGTTTAGCATTCAAGAGCAGTTTTAGCACAAATCAGCCAGCCAAATTCAACCAAATGCACACACAAGCTATAATAAACTCCAATAAGCAAGTCTAAACAGGTTTCATGCACTGGTTCAAAGAATTAAGCAAGATTCAAGCAATGAAAGTTACTGATGAACAATAACACATGCAGTTTTCTACTTTTGCTGATGTATTTGACACACAAGCCAATTTCAACACCTCAAATCTTTCAAACAGGTTATGTTAACTTTGTTTAAACCACTTTTATCCCTAAGCATGCATACACACTAAGTGTTCCCAAAATCCTAGGTAAAAACAAGCAGAAACAAGGTCTATATAGCAGATTGATTGATTCAAGTGTTCAAACCCAAAAACTTGCAGCAAAACACTCTCAAACAAAGGTATAGCAGATACAAAGCATAAACAACAACTTCCCTTAACACAAAAACAAATTACAAGCATAAACCAGTAGACCCAAACACCCCTTTAACTTTTTCAAATAAAAATTTTCAAAAGCACAATGAGATTTCAGGCCAACCAAGCATCAATTAACACTCAAACAAGTATAATAAACAGATTCAAGCAAGAACAAGCCACAAAATTCACAAGAACAACAGTTTCATACAAATATCACCAAAAATCACAATTTAAGCAGATTTGGAGATTAAGTATGCAAACCTCATGGATGTACATCTACACCCACGAATTTTGAGCTTATGTACTAGCAAGAACAAGCACAAGCTTCCACAATAAGCCTGCTAAGATTCAACAAGGGTTAAGCACAATATCATAAAAATCAGAAACTTGGAAAAACTTGATTAATGCAAACTTGTTACCCCACACTTGATTATCCCCAAGTTATAAGCCTCACCACACCTTAACCAACTCAGTTAGGATGCTATGATCAGCCCTATAGCCCAAGAATTCCAAGATTGGAACAAGACTTAGCAAAATATCAAGAAAATGAGGAAATATGCAAACTTTTGCACACTCCTCTTTGGAAAACAGGTTTGAACTTTAAGAACTACAAAGCATATAACAAATGAAAGCAGTAAACAAGATTTGCCAATGACTTTTCTTCAAGATTTCAAACTCAATTTCATTAACTTAGAAATAGGATTTACAGAAACTTGAACCAAGGAAAAATCAAAAGCAAACTAAAATGTGAAGGCCTAAGTGGCTTTATATAGCCTTACAATCTATCTAGAAAGCTGATGAATAAGTAAAACCCTAGTGTTGAACTTCCAAAATTTCCCTTGTGAAGTTTGAACTCATTAGCTTCATGTGACTGATTCTTGGACGTATGTGGTGATAGCTGGCATGAAGATGTGATCAAATGGCTCATAAGATGCTTAGAAAGTAAGCATGAATGTGGGACGTTGGATTGTGGCCCTACTATTTGTCTTCTTCCTCTCTTTGTAGCAGGGGAGGCATGTGTGGGACAAGTGAGTGATGTGGCAAGTAGTATTAAGGTTGGGATGTGATTAGGGGAAGCTTAATCACTATTCTAGAAGGTTTTAACACTTAATTGTTGATGATGAAGAAAAACCCAAATTGTGTGAAGAACACTAAGAACAGGTTTTTAATCTGTTTTGGGGGTGGATTAAGTTTAAAAACTTGTTTAGGCGCCAAGATTAATTTAATCTTAAACCTGGTGAGTGGGATTGTGAGGTGGAGGAAGGAAGGCTGGTGATTGGTGGAGAGTGTGAGTGGGACAGGTGTCACCCACTCACTGGCCTAGGTAAGAATGGCTGTCTGCCAGAAATAGTCCCTTATCTCCTTTCTTCTTTTCACTTTGTAAATAACCAGCCCAAAATTCGTTTCCTTTGTTAATGAAGTTTCAAACTTCACACTTTTGCCCCAAAAAGTTTTGTAAAATGATTTCAGGGGTATTTCTTGCCATATTTGAATTCTTCAAGGGCTGGTTTGGTATTTTCTTCATTGATAATGGCATAGACTTGTATGGTTGACATTTTGGAGGACTGAAATTGCCAAGTCTTGATAATTGAGGAGACATTTTTGCCAAATGTTGAAAGTTGAGGGTCCTTTTTGTAATTTTGACAAACTTTAGGGACCAAACTTGTAATTATGAGGATACAAGGGTATAAAGTGTCAATTCTTCATAATTGGAGGACCCTTCTTCATAATTCTTCAAATCTTCAAGGGTTGATCTTTTGGAAAGTCTTCATTAGGGCTTGGTTCATTGTGCGGCTTCGTTTCCCGTGTTCGTTTTTGCATGATTCTTGTGATCTTTTGTCATTATCTCAATATCCGTACCTAAAATACACAAGCAACAAACACAAGCATATATTTGGGTATTTTGATGATATTTAATGCATTTTAAGCCCAATTTGGAAGATGAGACTATGTATAAAAGCAGTCTCATCAGTTCACATAAATTTACTCTAAAATGAAAAATAAAATTATACTACAATTTAAGATCCAGATTATACTAATTAAATCTAAAATGCAACAAAAATATATTATAATTAAAAATATTAATTACTCTAAATGCAAAATTAATCTAAATACAAGCACGTAATAACAAGTAAAAGTGACAAAAAAATGAAATCACAAAGATAAACTAAATATAAAGCGTAAAGCTTTAACCTTTTTATCTTATTAATCTTTTTAGATAATAAAGTTTGAAGTTTTATATATTAATAAGCTTGATAATCACAAAAAGGTGTAAACCTTATACTAATAATAAGCTTATCTAAATGAAAACTAATTTTTACAAATTTTATATCTATTTTTAAAGCAATAATAATTTTTAAAACTAATTAAAACGATTTTTAAGAAAGAGATACTATTTAAAAACAATTTAAACTATATTAATCTAATTAACTGAACTAAAACAATTAAGCTAGATATTTAAAAAGGAAAGAACTATAGTACCCGTGGTCCGAAGAAAACGCTCTAAACATAAGCAACACAATATGGCCCGTAAAGTACACGGCCTCCCATAAGCAACAAAATATGGGCCGTAAAGTAAACGGCCTCCCAAATAAAACTCGAACCAAATCTATACAAATCATAAGCTCTTTACCAAACTTATTTAATCGATTCGCCAAGATAACAATAACACAAGATGTTAGAATAATAAGCAACTATTAATATTTTATACAGAGATTCAAACAAAACTAATAGATCTAGAATATTTTTAAGTTTTATAAAAATTTATTCATTTTTAAACTAAAAATCAATAGATTTACACTATTTTATCAAATACCTAATAGATCTAAACTAATTTTTTTGGTTTTATAAAAATACTTTAATTTTTAAAATTAAAACTTATAGATCTAAACTATTTTTATAAAAAAAAACTAATAGATCTAAACTAAAAGTAAATAATTCAAAAGATAGCTTATTAATAAGTTGTAAGCCTAAGCTTAAAACTTATGCGATTCAAAAAGCTTGAAAGATAAATGAACAAATCACCCATAATAAGCTAGATCTTGAAAATAAGCCCACAATAAGCTTGAAATAAGATAACTTATTTCAAACTTATATATAAGTTTTAACTTATTTGGAAAAAGTTATAAAAAACTAATCCCAAAATAATAAGCTAGATTATTAAGAAAAGATTAAGAAAGGTAGAATGAGAATAAGCTAAGAGAATAAGCTAAACATAAACTTTTATTAATATGAAAGTTCTTAATGATAAGCTAGTACAAAGTTGAAAGGAAATACATTTAAAAAACAAGAAATAAAATTGACATTATTTAGCTACCTAAAATCTACATACAAAATGAAGAAAAATGAGGTGCTATTTATAGTTTAAGTCCAGGTGCTTGGGGTAGATTAGTCTTTTTAGGCTTTTAATCACCTTCTCTTCTTTAACTTGAGGGAATCTTGGTCATTTGTTGGTGATGATGTGTTTCCACCAATATCATGAAAGGTACTTTTAGATAGACTAATGGGAGCACTTCACATTGATCACCATCTTCACCTTTCATTATTATTTTATCCAAGGGCTCTTGATTAATCTTCTTTAACAAATCCACCATCTTTAATCTTCTAGAATCATGCATCTAATTACTCACAAAAGAAACACACATGCTACTTTTTTCTTTTTAATATTTTTGTGTTAGTTTAAAAATAGATAAAAATAGATAAAAATAAATAAAAATAAAAATACTAAAACTAAAAATATTTAAAAATCAAAATTAATTATTTCAATACTAAACTAACTATTGTAAAATAAAAAACTTTTATTTATTTAATTTTTACTAAAGATTAAAAAAATGTTAAAATTAGAATAAAATAGTAGAATATGCGAAATGCAAACCGAGACGAGTTACGCGGCATGGCCGGAAACGTTGGCTTCGTAATTTTGTGCTCTTTCCATTCCCGTGCTTGTTTTGTTGTTTTCTTGACCTTTTTCCTTGGTGATTTCTCGACATCCGTGCCTCTTAATACTTTTGGTCCCTTGAGCATGTCTTTTATCTTTTTATTCAATAAAAGCCCATGAAATCTCGTGTTTTCTTCATTTATGATCTTTTGCACCTATTTTACACAAACAAACAAATCCACGCATAATTCCGACATTTACGTTTATAAATACACGTTTTGGTTTGGTTTTTTCTTGTTTTAAGTGGTAAAAGGATAAGTGTTTTCACACTTATTAAATTCTCCTACACTTGACAATTGTAATGTCCTCATGCGATGCATTAATTTTAGAGCAAGATTAACATTTTTTTCATAATTAACCCATCTTGGCCTTTATTACGATATACTATTACTACTACAATGAAAATAAATAAACAACGGTGAAAAGATTAAAACTTTATTCAAGGAAATAAAAGACATAACAATTTTCAATTAATTTATTTACTTTGAAATTGTTTGATGGAAGAAACTCGTAAAGAAATATAAGACTTAAATTAGGGCTTTTGGTGTCATGAATATTTATCACCCTCAAGTTTCACGTTCCCCATACCAAGTGTAAAAACGAGATCATTGTTATTACAAGTTTGTAAAGATAACACTTACTTATGTGGTTTAACTATTCACTTAGACCCCCTTATTCCTATGGTGTATCTCTTATATTTTTTTTTGTCTTGAATGATCACGAGGATGCATTTTTGACTTATTTCGATAATTTATTAAGGCCGAAAATAAAGTAGGACGATTTAATCAATAGTTAGCTAAAGGACAAAAT
Source organism: Glebionis coronaria (assembly GCA_025667525.1). Lineage (NCBI taxonomy): Eukaryota > Viridiplantae > Streptophyta > Magnoliopsida > Asterales > Asteraceae > Glebionis > Glebionis coronaria. The sequence continues at coordinate 334,902,615 of CM046881.1, read as the reverse complement.
ATTTTAAAACGACTTCTCGAAATATCATAAAGTTCATATCTTGGCATTACCCGTTTCACGATTTGGGACCTTTCTCAGACCGATATTTGGCATTGACTTCAAACTTCAAATCTTGAGAGACGATCTTGAAATTATGGTTTTCTCTTCATTTTGGTATACATCTTTATTTGGAGTGAGAGGTGCTTCAAACGTTGACCACGACTTCTTCATTTATCCTTGTCTTTATTTAGGATTTTGATATACAACGATCCGCCTCCTTTTCGGACTTGGATCTATTTATCCTCATGCCTTGTAAGGGCCTTTTTGGATAGACTTTTCCGCAACCTTATTGGGAGAATTGCTTCTCGTCGTGTGTCTTGATCCTTCATATTGCTTTGGATTAATGATCTTCACATCATCTTTGGATACACCAATCTTCGCGTCCCGCTTCAATAAGTTATGCCTTGGCTATGAACTCTAATTAATCCCGAGCAATTATTAAACGATTATGAGCTAGAAGCTAAGTAATTTTTCAAATCGTACGACCTTATTTATTACATTTATCTATTGAAAAGTATTGGGAGAAAAAGCTTATAATTAACTCACATAAGTTCATGAAAGAATACGTAACTTATAATTAACTCTATCTCGTTCTCCACAATTTAAAATCTCAAGGAAAGAGACTTGTGGATGCTTAGCCTAATTAACCAATTAAGTTCCATATGGTTAAGGTACTAGCTAGAGTAAACTTAAATAACTAAACTCGGGTTGAGTCAAAATATTCACGACGGGCCTAATATGTCAAAACGTATAAACTCGTTAAAACAATTTTATTTATTTATTTTCTTTTAGACTTTATTCATGAAATGGAATATATACATATGATGGTGATGACAAAAGGAAAGAAGATAATAGAAAATAAATGAAAATTACTATTAGGACAAAATAGATCAAAAATTTTGAAAAATGTCGAAAAATATTAATTTTCCGGTTAAAATGAGGACATTTTTAAGGGAAAAACCCACTTATTACTTCGATAGAAGTCCCCCCTATACTTAATATAAACATTGTCCTCAATGTTTAAGCATGTGGGAGAAGTCTCCCCTACACCTAGGATATTGTGCACGTTTGTTTAAATCGAGCTAAGGAAGAGACAACTAAAGTGATTACATTTATTCAACTTAGTTATATACAAGTATGAATCACAATAGTTTTGGATAGAACCGGTATCACGAGTACACGGGATCACGGGTCGCGTCAAAAGCAACAAAAGTGGATCATAAAAGCACATATCGCTACACAACATCACAAAACACAACCTACTTGGCTCCCCTACACTTATGGGATGAAAAAGGTAAAGACAATCTAGCCTAGTTATACGATGCTTGATTTATTTATTACGAGTCTCTAGCTCGACTCGATTCCCTAAATATCATCGTTCAAATGGGAAAAATCATGGAAAAACCAAGATTTCAAAGGGAGGAAAATCTCTCCATTATAAAGGGTGAAACACACTCATATAAGGAAAACCCTAGGAAGGTCCACTGGGGTCAAACATATTCCATCTCGAAAGGAAATAAACCCCAAGGTGGTAAAGCACACAAGTATAAAACAAGAGGGGTATCCTTAGTAAATAATCTCTTACAAGGAATGGTATAGTGATATGGTAATGATAGCACTAAAGTCTCTATTCCCGGATCAAACACATTTTCCTTAAGGGGAAAATAGCAAGAGGTGTCTTCCTTAAAGCTCAAAATGTTATCGAAATCCAAAGTAGGAGAGTCTTCCTTTTCCAAACTCGATGTGAAAACATAAGAATCATCAGAGTCATAAGAAAACTCATCCTCGTGAGGGAAATAGGAATTTTGAAAGATATCTAAATCCTCCTCAAATGGAATATCCTCTAAAATAGGGTCAATCTCTAAAGGTGGATGATCCTCTTCAAATGTCCTAACTCCCAATATAGGAGTATAAGAGTCAAAGTGAGACTCAAGAATGGGAGGATCACTCATAGAGATGAGATCACTTAAAGAAGTATCGTCATCATAGTCATCGTAGATTGGGGTATCAAAGATTGGAGGCTCTAAAGTTGTCTCCCTAAGATCTAAAGGAAAGTGAGCACTTGAAGAAGTGTCATCACTATCGGTATCGTAAATGGGCTTATCTAAGAGTGGAGGCTCAAAAGTATGGTTCCTCTAAATCCAAAATAGTGTGATCACTTAAAGAAGAGACATCACTAAAATCATCATTAGCTTCCTCATTTTCTTCAAAAAGTGGATTATCATTTGAAGTTTCAAAAAGTGGATTTGAATGTATCACAAAATCATTAAGGTTAAACTTTTTAGTTTTAAAAGGATTGATAAAACTTTCTTCATTATCAAAATTAAGCACATCAATCATATTGACTGATTCTTTACCATTTGATTTGTTTGTGATTTTTCCCATATTAAAAACTTGTTTATCATTCCTAACCCTAAGAATTAATTCCCCTTCAGCTACATCAACTAATGCTTTTCCGATTCTTAAGAATGGTCTACCAAGTATTAACGAAATACGAGGATCCATCTCATAGTCAACTACGACAAAGTCCACGGGAAAAGTGAATGTACAAACTCGAACAAAAACGTCCTCAGCAATACCAACGGGGTATGCGAGAGTTTTATTGGCTAACTCGAGAGTCATACGAGTCGGTACAAGGTCGGGTAATGATAATTTTTTCCACACACTTAAAGGCATTAAATTGATACTAGAACCAAGATCCGCTAAAGCCATACAATCCTCAATTTCGGGAAATGAGCAAGGTAACACGAATCAACCGGGATCTCCTAGCTTTTCGGGAAGCTCTTTGAGGAGAATCGCGGAACAATTCTCATTTAAACGAGTGTTAACAAGCTCTACCATTTTTTATTTCTTATTGAGCAAATCTTTGGACATCTTAACAAATTTGGGCATTTGAGCAAGAGCTTCAACAAGGCTAATGTTAAAATTCACTTGTTTATTAATTTTCAAAAAGTTGGAAACGTGAACGTCATCCTTGGTAAGCAACTTAGTCTTGTCCAACCTAGAGGGATAAGGGATATTGGGCTTAGAAGTTGAAGGTTGAGAAGTAGAAGGACTCGCTTCTTGAACAACCTTAGGGTTAGGCTCATTAGGCAATGGAGAACTAGTACTAGGAGTGGTAGTGGGAGGGATCACCGAAGGAGGAGTAGGATTACTCATTGTTACCTCCGGGCCTTGTCTCTCTTTTATGGGCGAAGATATGGAAGGTCCAACTAAAGTGGCTCCACTTCTAGTAGTAATAGCACTTACATTAGCTCGAGGGTTAGTCTCGGTATTAGAAGGTAAGGCTCCTTGGGGTCTTGCATTTCTTTAAGCTTACGGTCTTGGTCATTAAGTTTTTGAAGAACCAAGTCCATTTGAGAAGTTGTAACATTCCCTTGATTAAACCCTTGATTACCTTGATTATTAAACCCTTGATTTTGAAAACCTTATTTTTGATATTGATTAGCATTTTGAAAGCCTTCATTATTAAAACCTTGGTTTCGCCCTTGAAATTTACCTTGATTAAAACCCCTCATATTTGAATTCTCTTGAAAGTTACCCTTTTGTGGACCTTGGTTCATTGGTAGGTATTGGGGATTGGTTAACAATTCTGAAGGTGGTCTAACATGAGGTTGAAAACCGAGGGGAGCCAAATAGTTAGTAGATTTATAAGACAAATTATTAACATCCACATTAGGTTTAAAATGAATTGTTGTCCCATATTCTTAGATAATTAAACAAGAAAGAAAGGTAGATAAAATATGAATTCTAGAGAGAGAAAGTAGTGATAGAAAGTAGAGAGAAGTGTGTGAAACTTATGGAGGATTAGATTAAGAAAAATGAATCAACCAACACCCTTCCTAACATGCTAGGAATGGTATTTATAGCCTTTGCCTACATGTGGCTTAATGGGCTATAGTTTGATTGGGCCAGGCTTGAATAAATGCTTCGTACCTTGAAAGAGGCCTTTTAAGCTAGCCATCAAGCCCGTAATGTCACGACTATTTTAACTAACTATTACAACGTTCTAATAAATATTACAATATAAACCTATGACCGAACATTCTTGTTTGACTCAATATTTTTTTTGAGGCTAACAATCTCCCCCAATGTGAGGTCATTCCTCTTCGGTATTTGTAGATCAATGGAGATTACGAATTTCGTCATAAATGAGTCTTGAACGTGTAATAGTAGTCTTGTTCCTTCATGCTGTGATCTTTGAGCCTTTATCGTTGTCTTTCGACTTTGTATTTAAACTTGAGATCTTGAAATTATCCTTGACTTGTCTTTGCCATCTTGCGATCTTGTGTCTTCATCCACATGCTCATACTTCGCACCATCTTGAAAGCTTGCTAACAATCTCCTTTGAAGAGAGGCCATTCCTCTACATTAATTGATAAGAAATATTTTGATCATCAGAGTTGCGGAAGTCTTTAGCTTTCTTGATTGTTGAATGTCTTTGGGCATGAGTATGTGGTTTTTGAATCTTTGACTTTACTGAGTACACCGTAATGCCACCTTCTCGAGACAAAACATAGACACGGACTGAATGGCTTTGACATTCTTCCTAAATTGGTAGCGTTTTACCTCCGGTCGGTGAAGACCGTTACACGATATTAAATATCGTACCTGTGATTAGGTAGATTCAATTAAGAATCTCCGTGATAGAGTTTCGCGGCAGTACTAGCCGTTCTCTTTATTCAACCGTCTCAAAGCAAGACTGCGAACATAAAGAGTGGATCAATTGGATAAATATCCGCTTGATTAAAGTCGTCAATTTAAATTCCTGGAACAAGTTTGATTCATTAAGAATCTTACCATTGTTGCTTTCCAGTTGCCACAAGCTTGGTTCTTAAGATCTCGCAAGTTACCTACCGTAGCGCTGTTTAATGTGGACGCTAGAAGGATTTACATTCGTCACTATGAATATTAACAAATATCACTGTGAATGTTCTGGCAAGACCATAGATATATTGCGTAGAAGCCTGAAACGAGTTTAAATCAATGAAGAAACAAACCACTGTTGCTTTTCAGTTTTACATATGTTCAATTCATAAAGAATCTTACACATGACCTACTGCAGTGCTGTTTGATGTTAACACTGGAAGGATTTACACTCATCATTGTGACTACTATGTAGTATCACTCTGAGTGTTCTAGCAATATCGCAAGGATATAGCGTAGGACTCTCTTGATCTTCATCCGTGTGTCCTAACGAGATTTGATTGATCTCTTGGCTCTAGACTCGATTTGTGCACTTTTACTAGTCGGAGGCTGGAGCAGATGCCACCTATTTAATATCAACTATCTTGGAGTGAGAAAGTCAATAGAATTCATGTTGATCTCCGTGACAATAAAACAAACTTCTTTTGAGAGAAGTCTGAGTCAGCTGAGGAGGGGTTGTGCATTACATCACTGGGTCCATGATGTGTTGACCCGTTTCTGTCTAAGTTGTATGGAGGGCTAATTTCTTTATACCCTTTATCCTTTCATTTATTTTTCATTCTTCAACCCTTCAATGCTTACCAAGACATCATTACTAACACCTTGTTGTTATTGTTCCAGTGTTAGCTTCAGTACTTAGTCTGCATTCAACTACGTTTACATTCTACTCCATCTTTCCTAAGGACTTCTAATAATCTATTGGATTGTCCCTGGGAAGATCCCTCCGGTTCTGGTTGGATCATAGGACTTAAACCTAAGCACCCTTTTGACACCAATAACGTCGTGAATTAAAGATGTTGTGGGTATTTGATCGAAACCATGAGTGCTTGAGTCTTTAGATCACATTTTAATCTCATTTTCTCCCCTATCTCTAATATATAAAATCGTTTGATATTAGAGATACCAAATTTGATTAAAATATATTTTGAAAAATAGTCTTGAAAAACCTTCGGGAGAAGAATGTGTCAAACTAGCATGAATTTGGAACGCTCCCCCACAAAAATTGATCCAATTAAATTGTCATTGTGAGGATGTGATCCACATTTCACTTTTTGAGGATAGGAGTTGTTGAACACACAATTTTTGAAAGATTTTGAATAATCATTGAAAAACTCTTGAAAAAATTGTGTTCAACGCTTTTCGAAAAACTCTATTTCTTTTTGGTGAAGAGGTTTTTCTAAAGCATAAACTTGAGTTCATAGACTTTAAATGTCTTGACAAATACACTCAAGTGTAAGAAGATTTAACTTCTTTTGCTGAGGGTAAGAGCACTAAAATGTACACTCCCCTGTGAATATAGATCCGGGTTGCAATCTGAAAGTGATACAAGCCATTGTGTTGAGCTTAAAACGTTGAATGTTTTGTGACAAGCGCAACCCAAGATAGATTGCTCTACCCATTGTTGTAAATATTTTCCAAAAGAGACAATTTCCTTTATAAAAGATAGAAATAACATGTTTTGAAAAATATTTACAACTTTCATTCGAGCTTTATGTACCACACCCGTGTCGTTATTGAGCGACATTTCTAGGTACGTCCATATTATCGATACTGAAAGACATGTCGAGAAGAATATTTTTGGGTTTTCAAAGATTTTTTAATTTTGTATTTTGCTTTTTCATTAATCTTTACATGTAGATGTTTGATAGATGAATCAAGCTGGCTTCTTTGCCAGAATCTCCAGTTCTGCTGGAGTCAAACATCTCATACCAATTTGCCTAACTAGATACGCAAACCTCTCTTTCTAAAGAGCTTTTGTAAACAAGTCAGCTAATTGGTAATCAGTTCCAACAAAGTATAATTCAACGATACCCTTTTCAACTTGTTCCTTAATGAAGTGATACCTGGCATCAATGTTCTTCGTGCGGGAATGCTGTACCGGATTGTAGGAGATGGCTATGGCGGACTTTGAGTCACAGTACATAGGTACTTTATCAAAGTGGAAGCCATAATCCGTGAGTTGTGTTCTCATCCAAAGAACTTGAGCACAACACGCAGATAGAGACACATACTCCGCTTCGGCTGATGACAGTGACGTGTAATCCTGCTTTTTGGAAGACCATCCCACAAGCTTATCTTGACCTAGAAATTGTGCACCACCAGAAGTACTTTTTCATGTATCAAGACACCCTGCATGATCAGAATCTGAATAGGCCGTTAGAAAGAAACCGGTTTCCCTCGGGTACTAGAGTCCCATGTGAATGGTATTTTTAAGGTACCAAAAGATCCGTTTAACCTCCTTGAGGTGCTTTTCAGTAGGTCGTGCTTGATATCGTGCACAACAACACGTATCATGTGATATATCTGGTCGGCTTGATATTAAGTACTTGAGGGAGCCGATCATGGAACGATATCTCGTTTGATCTATGGCATCTCCCTCCAAGTCAGCATCTAACGATGTGGTTGATAATGGTGTCCCAACAGGGTCACATGAGGCCATACCATGCTTTTTGATTATCTCTTGACAATACTTAGCTTGGCTGATAAAGATACCACTTGGGGATTGGTGAACTTGAATTCCTAGAAAGAATTTTAGTTCGCCCATCATTGACATTTCAAATTTGCTGTGCATTACTTTTTCAAACCATTATGAAAGTTTTGGGTTTGTAGACCCAAAAATAATGTCATCAACATAAATCTGCACAAGAAAAATGTCATCCCCATATTTATAAGTGAACAAAGCTAGATCAATGGAACCTTTTGAGAAACCTTTGGAGACCAGAAATTTCGAGAGCTCGTCGTACCACGCCCTTGGAGCTTGTTTGAGTCCATAAAGTGCTTTGTGGAGACGATACACCTTGTCAGGATAATGAGGATTGACGAATCCTTCCGGCTGTGTGACATAGACTTCTTCCTTCAAAGGACCGTTAAGAAACGCCGTCTTTACGTCCATTTGATAAACGATGAATCCCTTATGTGCAACATAAGCAAGGAAAATCCTGACCGCTTCCAAACGAGCTACTGATTCAAATGATTCTTCAAAATCAATACCCTTTTTTTGGCCATACCCTTTAGCCACTAGCCTTGATTTATTCTTGATGATCGTGTTCTCTTCATCCATCTTGTTTTTCCAGATCCATCAAAGATTTAAAGGTATTACATCGTATGGTCTGTCAACAAGTTCCCAGACTTAAGTCTTTTAAATTGTTGAAGTTCATCCGTCATCGATTCAATCCAAGCATGATCAACCATGGCTTCTTTGATATTTGTTGGTTCACCTGTACTCACGGCGAGTGCGAACATACAAACATCGCCATCGGTCTCAAGTTGTTGTCTTGTACGAACGGGTTGTGAAGGGTTTCCAATTACTTGAACCAAAGGATGATCTCGGGTCCAATGATGTGTTGAAGGATGTCGTTGATAAAGCGTATGCATATTTGACGGATCAACATGGCGAGTAGAAGACTCTCCAGTTTCGTGTACTGGTGTACCGAATGGGTTGATAAAATCGTCTTCGTCATTTAATGCATTGTCTGCCTGATTTGTGTTCTCTGGAGCAATGACAGTAGTTGTGGATGTTGTAGGAGCGGTTGTTGATGTAATATTCTGAGGAGGTAAATTTGCAGCAACCCGTGTTGAAGTAGATGAGGTTGTATCCTTTTGGTGACGATGATCGGTATCATCATTCGTATCATGAGTGATAGCGAAAGACTTCGATACAACATGTTTCTCCCCTGTGAAATATTCATCATACATTGGTCCATATAACATTTCCAACTCTTCAATTGTCGTGTTGACTGTCATATCTTCTCTTGGAACATTTCCTTGAACCAGCTTTGAACTTGACGGTTCATTGTTGTGGTCTTGAGTTTCGAGTTTCGTGCGGGTTGTGAACGGAAGTCGTTTGTTGTTGTGGATCGGGACTTAAACTGTTTTGTTCAAGTGCCATTTCTTGTAATTCATCAAATCGGATGTGAATAGTCTCGACTATCAATTTTTTTCTCTTGTTGTAAACTCTATATCCCTTAGACTGAGTTGCATGTCCCACAAGAATACATGCATCACCTTTCTCTTTCATCTTGTCTAGATTTTCACCATCGCGAATAATGTAACACGTACATCCAAAAACATGAAGGTGTTTGAGTGAAGGTTTTAGATCATGAAATATGTGATATGGTGTCTTTTCGTGTCTTGGGATAATTAAGGAACGGTTTTGTGTGTAGCATGCAGTTGACACGGCTTCGGCCTAAAAGTATAGTGGAAGTTCTAAAGCGGATAATAATGTTCGAGCAGCCTCAACTAAAGTACGGCTTCGTCTTTCAACAACACCGTTTTGTTCGGGTGTTCGAGCAATAGATGTTTCATGTTCAATTCCTTCAGCTTCAAAATAATTTCTCAGAGTTGAATTCAAAAATTCTGTGCCTCTGTCACTATGAACCACTTTTACTTGAGCTTGAAGACAACGATGTATCAGTTTAAGGAAGCTGATGAGAACTTCGGGTGTTTCATCCTTGGACCTCAAGAAGTGAGTCCATGTGTACCTTGAGTAATCATCGACTATTACTATACATATTTCTTCCCATTGATACTATGAACACGCATGGGACCACACAAATCTATATGAAGAAGATCTAACCGTCCTTTAGAGCTTGGTGTAGTTTTTGTCTTGAAACTACTTCGTTTATCTTTTTAAAGCTCACAAGAAGAACAAAGATGATCTTTGATGAATTTCAAGCTTGAAGGCCTCTCACAATATCTTTCTTGAAAAAGCAAGTTGATGGTATCAAAATTAAGATGAGATAAACGTTGATGCCATAACCATGCCTGAGTCGATGAAGCTTTAGACATGAAGCAAATTGGAGTTGATGAAGTTGTGTCTTGAAGTGAAATAGTGTAGAGATCAGTACCCCGTGTACGGGTAAGTAAGTCATTCCCATCATAATCACGAACAAAACATGTCTTCTTTCTGAAAGCAACCTCCGAATCCGCATCACAGAATTGACCAACCGAGAAAAGATTGTGATTGAGCCCTTCGACGTAGTATACCCTTTTGATCGTGATATTTCCCTGAACCAAATCGCCATATCCTAGGATCGGTGCAAATTGATCATTTCTGAATCGGACCGTACCCAAGAACTTCTCCACGAAGTTAATTAGAAGCTTGAGATTCCCTGTCATGTGCTTCGTGCATCTAGAGTCCCGTATGAAGAGAATTATTTGTATCACCTGTAGAAGAGTTAGAACATGATGGAGCATTTGCTAATTTGGATACCACAGTAGTTGTGATTGTAGAATCATTAGTGTCCTTAGCAACAATTAAAGGCATACTAACACTCGTTGTCACATTTTCTGTCCTAACTTTAGGCATCCATTTATATCCCGGAGGACATTGAATTGCAAACCACCATTTCCAAGACTTGCTAGCAGACTCATATAATTCCCTAATTCTGCTTCTAGGGTTCTTAGTGGTTAATGTTCATTTTTTTACTAGTTGAAAAAGTTCGTTTTCTCGGTATCTTCTCGAATTGATTTCCGGCTTAAAGTATGACTCTGTTGTTTTTGGTGAAAAAGAATATTTTGGTTGTTTTAAAATTAAAGTGCGAAACTTAAAAGTAAATGAGTTGAAAGTTTATCTAAGACTAATTAAAATAAAGCACAAGTATTTAAAACGTGACTGAAATTAAAGGGGCACTAAATGTAAATGAAACAAACTTAAATCTAACTAAGGCAATCTTAAAACGCGACTAAAACTTAAACTAAGGCGAGGCTAAAATAAAGCTAAGGCAAATTAACTTAAAGTGCAAGTAAGGAAAAAGGTGGGAAAAATAAAGCTTGAGAATAAAAGACAGTAATTTAAAAAGAAAGACTAAAAAGAACCTGACAGAAACCTTGATTCGGAAGTTCAAAACTTCCGAATGAAGCTCCCTTGATTCGGAACTTCTAGACTTCCGAATGAAAACAATTGATTCGGAACTTCTAGACTTCCGAATGAAGAACCCTTGATCCGGAACTTCTAGACTTCCGAATGAAGAACCCTTGATGCGGAACTTCAAGACTTCCGAATGAAGAACCCTTGATCCGGAACTTCAAGACTTCCGAATGAAGAACCCTTGATCCGGAACTTCAAGACTTCCGAATGAAGAACCCTTGATCCGGAACTTCAAGACTTCCGAATGAAGTCTTCTTGGTATGGAAGTTGTGGCTCGTTCGGAACTTTTCCTTCGTCCGGAACTTTCCTGGAAATACAGTAACAGAAACAAACAAACCCCGAAGAACAGGGGGATACAGTAACAAAGAATCTATCCACAAATTAATCGAAATCAAACAAAAGATTTAACCAAATTAATAACAAATCATTCAATAATCATAAACAAACAATCTAGATCAACAAACATAACCAAATTAATCAAAACCCACTTGATCAAAATCATAAAAACTCAAGAACATGAACAATGAAGATAAAGAACAAATCAAACAAGAAAGGTAGAAGGAGATTAGCAATAAGATAAAGATTAACAACAATTAAAGGTAAACTTACTTGGAATTAAAAGAGAATTAAAGGTGCGTTACATGAGAATTAAAGTGCATAAAATTAAGGAACAAGAAAAATGAAAATGGGGAAGAGAGGCTTGTCAGGCCTCCAACAACTACAAATGAATCTAGCCTATTCTATTTATAGGGAGATTATGGAGGAACTTAGGAAGCTTCCTCCCTCTTTCATCTTTCTCTTAATTGCACACTTAAGTCCTTGATCTTTTTAATCTCTTGTTAATCTCTTAATACTTGGACTTTGTCTTGGGATTTCTTCAACTCGTCTTGATTTTTCTTTATAAACAAGACTCGAGTTCTTCGGGTTTTTTAGTAAACTTCCGTCCTTTGACTTTTCCTTCGATAAATCTTCAGAATTGGTCTTGGACTTCCGTTCTTTTTCCACTCTTGATCTTTCGACTTCATCTTTCGTCTTTTTCTTCGATAAAAGCCCGTGAATGCCGTGTTTTCTCCACTTTTCACCTTTTCATCCTAAATCACAACAAAAATACAAACCACGCATAATTTCGACATAAATGACATAAAATACACGTTTTGGCTCGGTTATTATTGTAATTAAGTGGTAAAAAGGATGGGTGTTTTCACACCTATCAAATCCCCTACACTTAACCATTGCAATGTCCTCATGCAATGCATTAGTTACAAAGCAAGATTACAATTTCCATCATAGTCAATCCACGTTGGCCTTTATTAAAGAGATAAATTATAAACATACAAAGTAAAGAAATCAAAAACATACCTTGGGTTTTGAAAATGTTATGAATGATCTTCATCCTCAAGTTTTCACTTTCTCCAAACCAAGCTTAAAAACGAGATCATTGTTATTATAAGTTAGTAAACTAACACGAACTCATGTGGACCAATTATTCACTTAGACTCCCTTATTCCTAGGTGTATCTCTTATATTTTATTAATGTATTGAATGATCACGAGGATGCATTTTTGACTTATTTCGATAGTTATTAAGTCTGAAAATAAAGTGAACGATTTAATCAATAGTTAGCTAGAGGACAAAATCTTTTAAAACTGCTTCTCGGGACCTCATAAGGTTCATATCTTGGTATAACTCGCTTCGCGATTTGAGACCTTTCTCGGACCGATATTTGGCAGCGACTTTATACTTCAATTCTTGAGAGACGTTCATGAAATAATGGTCTTCTCTTCATATAGGAATTTCTTTACTTGACGTTTTGAGAGATTAATACTTGGACCACGACTTATTCATTTTTCTCCAATCTTTATTTTGGACTTTGATATACAACGATCCGCCTCCTTTTATGACTTGGATATATTTATCCTCATACCTTGTTAGGGTCTTTTCGGATACACTTCTCCATGACTTTTGGGGAGTTTTTGCTTTACGTCGTGTGTCTCGATCCTTCATATTGATTTTCGATAAATGATTCTTCACATCACTTTTGGATCTTTAGCAACAAAATATAGCCCTCATGCCTTGTTAGGGCCTATTTGGACTCGCCAATCTTCGCGTCCCGCTTCAATAAGTTATGCCTTGGCTATGAACTCTAATCCATACCGAGCAACTTTTAAACGATCTTGGGCTAGAAGCTAAGTAACTTTTCAAATCGTACAACCTTATTTATTAGCAGATAAATTATTAGCAAGCGATGGGAGAATAGGCTCATAATTAACTCACATAAATTCACGAAAGAATACCGAACTTATAATTGGCTCTATCATCTCTCGTTCTCCACAGTTTAAAATCTCAAGTAATGAGACACGTGGATGCTTAGCCTATTAAATAAAAGTTTTGGGTTTTCGAGTCGCCTATAGGATCTTACGAATTCTTAGACTTTTTCAAGTTTAGAAATCGCATTTTAAAGTTCCCTTGATAAACGACTCTCTAGGATCAATTATAGGAACTTGCGAAAATTTCTTGTTCTTAACCCGTGAGAGTTAAGACTTTCGCGTTTTATAGCTCCCTATATAAAAGCCTAGCAAAACTTGACTTAAACACGTTAAGGATACTAGCTAGAGTAACTTCGATAAGTAAACTCGGGTTGATTCAAAAGATTCACAACGTTTGAAAATTTAAACCACTTTATTAAACATTTATTCTAATAAAGAAAGAAAATAACTATACAAAGGGAAAAAACTAATAGGCAAAAATCGATCAAAAATTTTGAAAAATGTCGAAAAATGATTTTCTGGTTAAAGTGAGGACAAATACAAGGAAAAGACCACTTAACTTCGATAGAAGTCTCCCCTACACTTAACATAAACATTGTCCTCAATGATTAAGCTTGTGGGAGTAAACTCCCCTACACTTAGGACATTGTGCACTTTGTTTAAATCTTGCTAAGGAAAAGACAACTAAAGAGATTTCTATGTTAATATTGTAAAACATAAAATAGTAAATCGAAAAGAGTTTAGGATAGAACCGGGAAAAAGGGAACACGGAGTCACGGTTCGTCAAAAGTCAGCAAGAGTGTGTCTTTGAAGCTCTAATCCCTGCACATGATAAGAAAGAAAGCAAGAAACACCACGGGGCTCCCCCTACACTTATGGTGAAAATAGATAGATAATTGGGTTGCCTCCCAAAAAGCGCTTGTTTATATTAACCGAGTCACGAGCCTGACTCGTCCCCGAATTAAATGGTCCATGGGGAAGCCTCGAATGTAATACCGGGATCAAAGAGCTTGTCCTCGTTCCCGGTTGACATCAACAAAGGAGGGGCGGGGGGATAAGTCTTGAAAGGGAGAAAGGTCCTTTCAACATACGAGAAGTATGTGAAATCGAGGTCCACGGGAGGTGGGGTGGGTAAAGTAAGCACATTGTCCTCCCCCAAAGACAATAGATGCTGAGCAAGCGGCAAAGCCGTATTGTTATCAATCATAGCATAATCAATATCACCTCCCGGGTCAAAGCACTCATCCTCCGAAATAATGGCTAAAGGGGAGGATGAAAGGTGCTCGGGAGGGGGACTTGGGACAATATCTTCTTGCAGCAAATTATCAAAAATAATGTCCCTATCCGTGTCAGAATCATCAATACCTGGAGGGATGGAGTGGATGTCGATTTCTTCCAGCAATTGGTCATTATCTTCAACGGGAGGAATAGATGGAGATAAAGACTTGGAAAGAGAAGGAGAAGTCAACGCTTCGATTTGAGCAATAAGAATGTGAACTTTCCGTAATCTATCGCGAAGAAGCAAGTCTTCCACCTCATCCACAAGATCATGTTCATCGGTGAACTTCTCATAAACCGGAGAAAATAAATCGTCATCACCCGCATCTCCCGGTGGAGATTGAGAAATTTCAAAAGTGAAATTCTCATAGCTTGGAGAAAAATCGTCATCACTAGGATCGACCTCTTCCGTAAGAGCAACGTCGTCCTCAGGCTCCATAGCAGGTAAGTCACAAACCTCAACATCCAATAATTTGTCGAGACCAACATCATTAAGCTCATTCAACGAATCAAGATCGTTAGACGCAGTAGGAACATCGAGAGTAGGAGCAGCAACTTCAGAGGATGTGTTGAAAGTGCATACAGCATCGTCGTCATCATCATCATAATAGTATTGATGCACAAGAGGAGGGGTATAATCACTAAGATTAGATACTTGCTCTTGTTGCAGTCGCTTTTCCTCCGCCCATGCTTCTTTTGTAAGAACAACGACTTCTTGAAGTTGTAGAATGATGGAGTGTAGTTCGTCATTCAAAGTAGTGTGTTGTGGGTCAAGATTAACTTGTTGAGAGGATTGATGATTGAGGGTGTGATGTGGGGGCTCAAAGTGTTGAAAACCTGAATTATAGCATGGTTGTGGCTCATAGTAGTTCATCGGTTGGGAAGAATTAGAAACCGGGTTTGGTTCATAATAATCCATTGGTGAAGAAAACTGAGGACACGGATTTTGCTCATAATGATTCATTGGTTGACAATAATAGGTATCGTGAGGACCCCCACAGTTGTTGCAAACCAGGTGTGGAGAAAAATCAGGTGCGTCTTGTGGATAGCTATTATCATTGTCATAATTGTACCCCGGTTCTTGCCCGTGACCATACGGGTATCGAACCGGGCACGAAACATGCCAATGAGAATCGCTTCCACAATAGATGCACGGGGAAATAGGAGGTGGGTTCAAAAAGAATGAATTAGTTGAGTTACACACGGGACAAAATCCGAATTGTGTGTTGTCGATATCGTTTCCGCACCGCTCACATGTGCACCATTGACAAGAGTTGTTCCCAGATAATTGTTTCCCACACCGGACGCAATGGACATAAAAATCCATAAAGAAAGATAGATGAGCAAGAAGAATATTTTTGGTGCAAAACTTTTGAAAAAGAAATGCTTTTTATGATTTTTCAAATGTTTTTGGATTTTTGAAAATTTTTGGACACGAAAAATAACGTTCACAAGTGAACGGATCCCAAAAGCCAACGCGTCTCTCACAAAAAACCGTTAATCTTCACGAAAAGAGCCGGCAGCGGCACCATTTTAATGTTCATTTTTTTACTAGTTGAAAAAGTTCGTTTTCTCGGTATCTTCTCGAATTGATTTTCGGCTTAAAGTATGACTCTGTTGTTTTTGGTGAAAAAGACTATTTTGGTTGTTTTAAAATAAAAGTGCGAAACTTTAAAGTAAATGACTTGAAATTTTATCTAAGACTAATTAAAATAAAGCACAAGTATTTAAAACGTGACTGAAATTAAAGGGGCACTAAATGTAAATGACACAAACTTAAATCTAACTAAGGCAATCTTAAAACGCGACTAAAACTTAAACTAAGGCGAGGCTAAAATAAAGCTAAGGCAAATTAACTTAAAGTGCAAGTAAGGAAAAAGGTGGGAAAAATAAAGCTTGAGAATAAAGGACAGTAATTTAAAAAGAAAGACTAAAAAGAACCTGACAGAAACCTTGATTCGGAAGTTCAAAACTTCCGAATGAAGCTCCCTTGATTCGGAACTTCTAGACTTCCGAATGAACACAATTGATCCGGAACTTCTAGACTTCGGAATGAAGAACCCTTGATCCGGAACTTCTAGACTTCCGAATGAAGAACCCTTGATCCGGAACTTCAAGACTTCCGAATGAAGAATCCTTGATCCGGAACTTCAAGACTTCCGAATGAAGAACCCTTGATCCGGAACTTCAAGACTTCCGAATGAAGAACCCTTGATCCGGAACTTCAAGACTTCCGAATGAAGTCTTCTTGGTATGGAAGTTGTGGCTCGTTCGGAACTTTCCTGGAAATACAGTAACAGAAACAAACAAACCCCGAAGAACAGGGAGATACAGTAACAAAGAATCTATCCACAAATTAATCGAAATCAAACAAAAGATTTAACCAAATTAATAACAAATCATTCAATAATCATAAACAAACAATCTAGATCAACAAACATAACCAAATTAATCAAAACCCACTTGATCAAAATCATAAAAACTCAAGAACATGAACAATGAAGATAAAGAACAAATCAAACAAGAAAGGTAGAAGGAGATTAGCAATAAGAGAAAGATTAACAACAATTAAAGGTAAACTTACTTGGAATTAAAAGAGAATTAAAGGTGCGTTACATGAGAATTAAAGTGCATAAAATTAAGGAACAAGAAAAATGAAAATGGGGAAGAGAGGCTTGTTAGGCCTCCAACAACTACAAATGAATCTAGCCTATTCTATTTATAGGGAGATTAGGGAGGAACTTAGGAAGCTTCCTCCCTCTTTCTTCTTTTTCTTAATTGCACACTTAAGTCCTTGATCTTTTTAATCTCTTGTTAATCTCTTAATACTTGGACTTTGTCTTGGGATTCCTTCAACTCGTCTTGATTTTTCTTTATAAACAAGACTCGAGTTCTTCGGGTTTTTTAGTAAACTTCCGTCCTTTGACTTTTCCTTCGATAAATCTTCAGAATTGGTCTTGGACTTCCGTTCTTTTTCCACTCTTGATCTTTCGACTTCATCTTTCGTCTTTTTCTTCGATAAAAGCCCGTGAATGCCGTGTTTTCTCCACTTTTCACCGTTTTGTCCTAAATCACAACAAAAATACAAACCACGCATAATTTCGACATAAATGACATAAAATACACGTTTTGGCTCGGTTATTATTGTAATTAAGTGGTAAAAAGGATGGGTGTTTTCACACCTATCAGTGGTGGAGTCTGATGCATTACTTTTCTTAGTGGGAGTTGCACCAGAATGCTTCACTTTGCATTTGGGTTTACTAGTACTAATAGGCATCGCAACTTGCTTCTTAGTTCTAGTATCTACGCCTTTGACATTATTCATAGCACACATAGAATGAATAACATTAACACATTTTTCACATTTGACACAAACAAATTTAACATTCAAAGCATTCAAATCATTCAAAGCATCCAAATCGTCATTACACGTGATTACAAACTTTTTATTCTTAAAAACATTCAAATTCCTAGGGTGTGCTTCTACTTCCTTCATCTTCCCCTGACTCTTGTGTTTCCAGACCTTATCATTCACTTGGGTGCACTTAAGCTGAGGCCGACTAACACTAGTAGTGGAGACAACTCCTGTAGTAGAAGACACATGAGTATTAGTGTTTTTAGAAGTCTGAGGCGAGTGACTAACTTTGTTTGTGGGTTTAGTGGTCATTCTATACATCCCTGGTTTAATCACATTATTGTGCTTAACGCTTGGTGCTTGAGTATTCCTTATGGGTTGAGTCTGTGGTAACCTTTCCTTTCCAACTATCTTGGGGGCAAACACAGGTTTTACAAACGAGGAATTTGAGAAAGCAGATGGTTTTCCCAAGATAGAGGATCTATTCACTTTAGAGGCATTGGGTTGTCTAACAACAGGTTTATTAACGCTAGGTTCCACAACTTTCCCACCCATCTTAGCAACGAGTTTCTTCAACTCTGCTATAGCGATGTATTTTTCTTGTAACTGAACTTTCAAATCCGAAACATCAAGACTTTTTTCGTTTAGTAATCGACATGACTCAGATAATTTTACTTCCAAAGGTGTATCATTTGAAAAGCTGCCAACTTTCTTTTGTAAATCAAGTTCAAGTGAGTGACAATGTTTTTGAAGATAATCATATCTATGTTGAAGTAACGAAAACTCTTTTCGGTCAACTTTATTCGAAAGCTCAGTTTCAAGACGTTCACATTCTTTAAATTGATCAAGATATTTTCATGCAACATCAGAATATTCATCAATATCAGCACAAGATGTAAAATAAACACACATAATATCTTTTGAGAGACATTCATGTAAGAGTAGATCACATGCTGTAGAAAACTCGTCTCTTTCAGGTTGATGGTCGTTCACTTCTTGTTCAAGAGATTCCACATATTTCAAATCATCAAACATTTCTTGCTTAATTAATGTTTCAAATTCTAAAATATGTTTTTGCGTTCTTTCCGCAAGCGGAATCAAAATACTTTTCCCAAGCACAGTTATATCGTGAGGAATTTCTTTATCTCTTTTCGAAAGTTCACGTTTTTTCCAGTCATCATCAACAACCTTTGTGAAATTTTCAATGTTACTCTTGAGAATACTAAGTGCTTGCTTACTCTTGCTTACAGAAGCTTTAAATGTCAAGTAGTCTATAAATTTTGAAACATTAGTTTTCTTAGTGGCAAAAGCTTGTCTCCATTTCATTCTTATTTGTTCACATTCGAAAAATATTTGCTCACGAGTTTTCTGTGTTTGCGGTTTGAAAAGACCATAAAGACTGTTTTCATAAGCATAATTATATGGTTTAACAAATTCTTTATTAACTTTTGGTCTACTCTCTTCTTCCACATCGTTTGTCTCTTCACTATCGGGCCCAACGACAAGGCAATCAAGATCGGTCCATTGGGACTCATCAAGATATAAGTGCTGATTCGCAGATTGAGCTTGCTCAAGGTACTTAGGATTTGAAAAACTAGGTCTATCCTTGAAGAACGAACGAGGTGCCAATATTCTCATGGTTTGAATTGATTGATTAGTTTTGTAAACAATTTCCTTGTAAAAATCAATTTGAGTTTCAAGTTCCACCATTTTGTCGATGTCATTCACTTGTTTAGTTTTGAAATCCTTTTCCATCTTTTCAACCACAACTTTCTTTTCATTAACAAGTTTAGTTTTATCCTCTTGAAGAAAACCATTTACTTGAGTTAGCTCATTGACTTTAGTGGTAGCAAGATACGTTTTGTGACGTTCAGTACTCAAAGAGGTGTTATAATTACGTTTCTCTTGTTCTAGAAGATTAACAGTTTCGTTATATTTCTGTTGAAAATCATCCTTTTTGACATTAATTAAACACCCTTTGTACCCCTCAATCTCATTGGTCTTTTGAAGAAGCTGAGCTCTATAGCTATCAATGGTCTCACTAGAATTAATTAGAGCAGCTTTGCATTCTTCAAAATTTTGAGTGAGCATAGCATTTGCCTTCTTTAATTGCTTTTGACTCTTTCTAGTTTCTTTGACATCTTTTTGTAAAGAAGCAATTAAGTTAGCAAGAGCAATACGCTCCTCATCATCATCATACTCATTTGCATGTTGATCATCCTCAGACTCATTATTGCACGTGTCTGATGAATCGGGTGTGGTATTGCTATCAACCGTTTCCATCAAACATGTGTCATTAATGGCTTTGGGTAGCTCACTATGCTCATGAATATTGTCAAACACATTATATTCCTCTTCAGTGTGTACCTTATCGATTGGCTCAGTATCAAAGATATGACCATTGTCATCTTCAGTGACGTTGAGAACTTCTTCAACCTTTGCCATGTACGAGTAATGTGCTTCAAGTTCTTGGTCGGAGGCTTCATCATCAGTGTCATCAATCATTGCTCCTTCCTCAGCCAAAAATTTAACCCCAGCTTCCATCTTCTTGCATAGCAGCATCTTTTACTTATGATAGCCAAAGTCCCTAACCCGTTTCGTCTTCCTACATTCCTTTTCCATATGCCCATAGCCTTGACAATTAAAGCACTGAATCCCACTTTGCTGAACCACTTGAGTACCAACAGTTTCCCTATTCCCAGCAGTAGTAGCAATCCTCTAAGCATCATACTTAGAAGTTTGTCGATCATACCGTGCAGAACCCTCAACATGTGTTGGATTACGTCAATCATACCTTGAAGGACTTTCATCACGTTGACGTGTTTCATACCTTCGAGGAGTCTCAACATATTGATTCCTTGTATTTGATGATGTTCGAAGATTGTTGTTATCTCCCTATCCTTGTGAGCTAGTTCTTCATCACTGTCCTCTTCAGATGATGGCTCAGGTGATGGTGATGGTGCTCTTGATTCTTTGTCTCGTGATCTTGTGGGAGCTGAATACTTAGATGAAGTGGAGTATCTTGGTGAAGAGGATGTGGTGGAGTATATTGGTGATGAGGATGTAGTTGAGTATGATTTTGGAGCACGAGAGTGATGATCTTGGACATGGTTAGTGGTAGACACCAAATCAAGTGGATTAGCAGTCTTTGCTACCCGTTCAGCTCGAAGTTCATTTGCCTCATTCTGAAATTATTTCAAAATGTCAAAGAGCGTATGATAGTTGACCTCGTCCAACTTATTTTGTTGTTTCACCAATGTTACAAATTGTGTCCACTCGGGTTGAAGTTGTTGTAGAAACTACACATTGACTTGCATAGTGGAGACTTACAGATTGTTTCTTGTCATGTCATTCATCATCTTGTAGAACCTTGAGTAATATGAATCAATTGATTCCCCATCCAATGAAGTAAACTTACCAAATTTCCAGAACAAGTTAGTTTTGACATCTTGCTTGTTTAGTGATTCTCCTTGTTGCAAGTGTTCAATGGCAAACCACATTTCTTTTGCAGTAGAGCATGCATCAACCGTTGAGTAAATATCATCTCCAATTCCACTGAGAATCAAATAGATTGCTTCTTTCTCTACATCAATCCAAGCACGTTTCTCTTTGGAAGTGTTCTCATATGTTTCCTCAATTGTTTGCTCATCGGAACCAGTCGTCGAGTCGGTTGCTGGAATTGTAGGAATGGTTATTGTAGTGAGAGTATAGGGTCCTTCTTTGATGCAACGTCGAAGAACATCACCATTGGGTTTAGTGTCAAGATATCGAAGGAATCGTGATTGCCATTGTGCATATCGACCATTCACTAGCATTGATGGTCTCTCTTTATTACCCGCGACAATAATGTTCTTATTTGTCATACGATATTCTTGAGTAGAATCCATCTCGATAATCTTTGAAGTGTAGAAGTGAATAGGATCCAAAGTATATGAGGTGTGATTGGATTGTGGTTGATATTCCGAGAAACTATGTGAAAAACCCTAAATAATGTCGTCTTGAGGAACCAAAAATTCTTAAACTAAAAAACACACGAGTTAAAAATTTTCAAAAACACATTTTTCGAAAATTAGCAAAGATTTTGCAATGTAGATAATCAATTCCGCAATTATGGTGCAAGGTGACACAAATCCACAAAGTTAAAAGGTTATAATTCCGCAATGCTAAGAAAACTTATGATTCCGCGATGTCTATAGGTTATAATCCGCAATCCCACTGAAAGTATAATTCCGCAATATAATTATTGAATTAATTCTGCAATCCAATTATTGAATTAATTCCGCAATCACAGAAAACATTCAATTTTGCAATCACTGAAAATATACAATTCTGAAATCACTGAAAACAATCAATTCCGCAACCACAGAAAACATTCAATTTCGCAATCACTGAAAATATTTACACTACAATAAAATGAAGCTATTGTAGTATTTTAGAAGCAACACTTTGAAGATTGTTTCCTTATAGACTTCAATAATAATAAATCAACATTTTACTAAATAAGTGTTGCATTTCAGGATCTAACGCAACATTTTTTCTAAGTGTTGCATGTTTTATTGTAAAATACAACACTTTACAAAAGTGTTGCATTTTTTAAAGAAAAATAAAACACTTGTGCTTAAAGTGTTGCAATCTTATTCGATAACGCAACAATATAGAAAAAGTGTTGCACAAAAGCATTGCATATACATACGTTTTAGATCACGAACGCTAAGATGATTTTTATTAAAGGTTATGATTTCTAAGGTTACATGCTTACTTTGTACATATACAAATCCAAACACCCTTTTTATCATGCCTCAAATTGATTACTTAGGTTGTATTTATGTGGTGGTATTGAGAACACGGAGCAAGGGTTGAGCATCAGGTCATACTGAAACTAAACCGGGTAGACCAAAACCAAAATGTATGGAAAAGCTGGACCGAAACCAAACATAATAGACTTCAGGTTGGCTCGGGTTTTTTTAATTTATTGCAACAATAAAATGGCCAAAACGCAAATACTTAAGCAATAAAATGTAAAGCGCAACTTCCATATAGCAATTATCGTTGCAACTTAAAAAAATGAGTACTCATATCAACAAAATGAGTAGCCTTATAGTAGCAACTTTAATTATATTACAGTCAAAATGCATAAAGAGTATCCAAAATGCAAATACATTAGCCAATGCGCAACAACAATAAGTAAAGTGGATTTAAATTGCCTCAAGTCATCAAACATCCTCATTATGATCCATAAACTACATTTGGAGCTTCGATATTTTTTTCATTCCTGTGTCTTATGAGAAGCATGCACGAGACAACTCCTTTCAAGTTACCTCATTTCCCGTTAAACTATCCTGTTTGAACTATACAATCTCAATGTATAATGACCAAGAATAGTGGTAAAGTCAAATATAGAATGAGCAAGAATAGTGGTAAAGTTGGTAAAGGGAGCAATTCGAGCACTTGGTAACCTATACCTTTCACCTTTGCTAGAAAACTTATAAGAGCTTTTTCGCTAGTGATAGGTGTGTAAACACCCATCTTTTCTACAACTTAATTACAATAATAACCGAGCCAAAACGTGTATTTTATGTCTTTTATGTCGGAATTATGCGTGGTTTGTGTTTTTGTTGTGATTTAGGACGAAAAGGTGAAAAGCGGAGAAAACACGGACATTCACGGGCATTTACGGACTTTTATTGAAGAAAAGGATGAAAGACGAAGTCAAGAAGTCAAAAGTGCAAAAAGAACGGAAGTCCACGACCAATTCTGAAGATTTATCGAGGAAAAAGTCAAAAGACGGAAGTTTATCAAAAGCCGAAGAATTCAAGTCTATTTTATTGAAGAATTTAAAGACGAGTTCGAAGAAATCCCGAAGCCAAAAGTCCCTTAAGTCCAAGTTTAAAGAAGATTAGAAGAAAAGGACTAATGACGCAATTAATGAAGATTAATAAAAGGAGGGACTTAAGCTTGTAATTAAGGAGAAATGAAAGAGGGGAGGAAGCTTCCTTAATCCTCCCCTATAAATAGACTAGGATTGTTAACATTTCATTTTGTTGGCTAAGTGTGACAATTAGCTCTTCCACCATTTACTTATCTTGTCATTTAATTTCTTGTCAAATTTAAATACCTTGTCTTGCACCTTAAATTCATTTAATTTCAAGTAAGTTTTCCTTTAATTATTGTCAATCTTTACTTTATCTTGTCAATCTGTTATCTACCTTTCTTAATCTTTGATCTTTGTGTTTATGTTTATGTTCATGTCCATGCTTTTATTTTGATCCAAGTGTTTTTTGATTATTGTGGTAAAAGTTGTTTGATTTCTTGTTTTAAATTGTTTGTTTATGCTATCTATTGATTCGTTACTGTTTAGTTTAAATCGTTTGTGTTTATTTTGATTAATTTTTGGTTATATCTGCTGTTACTGGATCCCCTTGTTCTTCGGGAGTGTTTGTTTTGTTTCTGATCTTTCCAGGAAAACTTCCGAACCAAGAAGGAGGGAAAGTGTTCATTCGGAACTTCCAAAGTTCCGAATCAAGGTTTCATCCAGAAGATTTTAAGCTCAACAAAACTTCCGAGTCAAGCTTGTTCATCCGGAACTTTCAAAGTTCCGGACGAAGTGAAAACTTCCGAGTCAAGAGTATTCGTTCGGAACTCCAAAGTTCCAGACCAAGGGTTTCATCCGGAACTTCTCAAAAGTTCCGGATCAACTCAAAGTTCCGAATCAAGGGGTAAGTTCCGAATCAAGGCTTTTCATTCGGAAGTCTTAAATTTCCGGATCAAGCTTCATTCGGAACTTCTTAAAAGTTCCGAATAAACTTTCGGATCAAGGGGCAAGTTCTGATTCAAGAAGTGTTCATTCGAAAGTCTGAAACTTCCGAATCAAGGGCTTCATTCGGAAACTTCCGAATCAAGGGTGATCAAGAAGTTCCGAATCAGCAAAGTTCCGAACGAAGGATTGTTTTGGATAAGTGACATATTCAGATCAATTAGTTCCGGATCAAGGATTTTGGTAATATTCCGAGCGAAGAAGAATCATTTCAACTGAAGGTGACATTTCGGACGAGTGATTGTTCCAAACGAAGGTTTATTCCGAATGAGCTGTATTCAGGTTCTTATTAGCTTTTGTCTTTGATTTTTATTTTCAATCTTTATTTTTCCTGCCTTTTATTTAATTGCACTTTAAGATTATTTGCCTTAGTTTTATTTCAGATTTGCCTTAGTTTTAGTCGCGTTTTAAGTTTGCCTTAGATAGATTTAAGTTTACTTCATTTACTTTAGCGCCCTTTAATTTTAGTCACGTTTTTAATACTTGCACCTTTATTTTAATTAGACGTAGATTACTTTAAGAGCACTTTTACTTTTAAGTCTTTGCACATTTATTTAAAAACAACCAAAAATATTCTTTTTCACCAAAGATCAAATGAGTCACACATAAGGCCTAGATCAATTCGTTAAGATACCGAGAACACGAACTTTAATCTTAATTTTTATACGGGCAAAAGCCGTGTATCAGCTAGTTAGAATGTTACCTTTTATTGCGTGGCACAAACAAAGTATCAGTAGTTTAAAAAATTGTGATAATTAAATGATAATCAATAGTGTTTGGCATTATATATAAATTTTATACCCACATTTTCCTCCAATGGCGAGACGACATCAAGGTAATCATCTCAGTTGTTTCCACTCGAAAACCTCAACTTCTCCATTTAGATACAATATATTGACCCTATTTAAGGCTTGTTCAGAGGTCGAACAAGTAGTCACATTATGTAATTAGCTAAACATCGGTACTTTATATCCGCTGAAGCTACAACTCTATTCTGAATAGTATTAATCCTGGATCAGATCTTTTTCCTTTTGTAATAGAGTTGTAACTTGGCCTAGGGCATGTCAAATAACCTATAAGATTTCTTAATCAGTTTCTTTAGGTATTGCGACAAAGAGTATACATATATAAAAAATAATTTATGATATAATTAGGCCAAGGGTAATGGTTTTTTAGCAATGTGGGGTTGGGTTCTATTAGTAATCTTATACAATTAATTAGAAATTATGGATCACAACTATTTAGAAATATAGATAATACTATAATAAATGCCATTACATACTAAATTAGCTCAGGTATTTGGTTGTTTGTGTACTAGTATGCAATATGCATTTGGTTTGTGTGCAATCAAAAGGGGCGTTTGGCATTTGGTTTGTTTCAAATTTCATAATATGTATTTTTTGTTTGTGTAATACACAAAATTTATCTATCAAAAGGGTGTTTGGTTATAAAGTACTGCTACAGCAAGGGAGTTTTGGTTGCTGCACCATGTGGTTACTTTTTAGTTTCCATAGAATTTTGAATCTGTATGTATTATCTCAACTTGGCATACTTTTTCAAGAAAAATAGATACTGATTGGATGATGCTAGTTATGATGTCATTTAATGGTTACCAAAGACTACATTGCAGCAAATATTCATTTTCATGACAGCAGAAGAGGTTGGGGCAAAAGCTATAGACAACAACAACATTCCGACTAATTTAATGAATCCTGGTTTTGGGTACTGAAATCTCAATTATGTGTTTATTGTTTGTGATGTTTTAAGGTCCTATAAATCATAATGTGCAAAATTTCATTCTATCTAGAGCTGCTTATTTTGTTATTAGGCTAAAACCCAGAGATGTGAATTTTAAATATAAAGGCTACAATGACATAGTTTACAAGACCTAGGGTACTGATTATAATTTCGTTATGTGCTTAAACCTCAGGCTTCCAATTCTTCCCTAATTGTTTGTTGCTCCTAAAAGTTGAACACCTTTTCTGCATTTTGTAGTAACGCTAGATTACTCTTGTCCAATTTGCTATCTGGCATATGCAAATTATATGATTTACTATTATTATACAGTTATGTTCAGACTATTTCAAAAGATTTTTAAGTATCTTATGTATGAGGTTTATCTTTATGTATTTCAAGGTCTGAAATGACACCTACAAGTGCCTCATAATCTACTTGAATATGAGTTACAGGTTGGTTACTTTCATGAAATAATAACTATTGTTTTTCCATATAGACTTTAGATGTAGCGGATAAACACCTTAAATTTTTACTGATGTTATGTAGGAAAATGAGAGATACAAGATTGTGAACGTATCACAGTATAAACACATAAGTCGCAGATTGTCAGAAACATGAAACAAGTACCACTGAACACACAAGCTGCACTAAGATAGAACCTTGATACATAAAATAACATATAATTACCTTTTGTTCTTCACGCTCTGTAGCATAAAAAATTTCACCCGTGATTTGCGTTATCTTCTTTCTTCTCCAATTAGCTTTAGCTTTTCCACCGACTTTCTGAAGTAGGAAAGAAATAATCATGAATAAGCTCACCCCAACCATTGCCTATAAGTAAGGGGTGTTGTCGGGTCGGGTTGAGTTGGGTTGAGTTGGGTTTTGTTTTTAAAAGACACACATGAAACCCGACCCGATAAGTAATCGGATAATCGAGTTTGGGTGATATTCTGGTTGGGCTATGTCGGGTCGGATGATTCAGTATATTGGGTCACACTATGTACATTGCTAAACAAAATAATACATGTAGCTTTCATGTGATATTAGACTTACAATGCCTTACATTGATCAACTAAACAAGGAATGTGATCATTGATAAAAATATGTAACTATACTATCTGTGATACACATGTAATAAAATTTTCTTACAGGATTAAACTAAACGTGTGTGCTTTATTAAACAAATTATACATGATACCACAAATTACAAGTACTAGTGAGAAACCAACATTTGATAATATTCTGGACCCAATTGGGAACTAAATCGCATCTTAATTCCATCTATATTTATTGAACAAAGATAATTAGAGACAATTTATACACCACTTAAAACTTGTATTTGCATTGAGGTATAATAGATTTGTTTAGGAAAAATAAGCATTACTAGGGTCCCCCATCTGGTTTGACCAAATTCTCATGAAATGGGTCAATTGGCTTGTTGGTTTCTTATCAATGGGTTGCTGGTATTCGTAGAAAAAGATACTACTACGGTCCATATCAGGTTTGACCAAATTCTTTGGCCTAGATGTTGAAAATCTTAGTCTTCTACATCTCATGACTTGTACTACCAAAAAACTTGCAATAAATAATTATTCTAAAAGAGTAAGGGTTACTGTTAACCATACAAAAAGCAACATAAACAATACCTTCATCGTCACTAGACTGGTTTGACGCCAACTTATACACATGTTCAACTTGTTGGTTTCATTGCAAATTATAATGACCATTCTATTATCCATCCTTGATGATATCACCACAAATTACCTGGACACAACAACAGAAGTATCAAACATCCCTCTTACCAGTTACTTGGTTTCATCACTTAATTTAATAGTTCTAGACAAAAATCTACAAAAACATATGCATATCCATATATATAACAAATAAAGAGGAAATAAAGAAACAAGATCCTTAATCTTTACAACTTTGAAAATCATACCAACGTTTGATTTCTACCACATTAGCATCATATCAAGATTATGTAATAAAAATTTCACCTTTCTCTTGTTAGGGGTGTGATTTTTCCAATTAGGAACAAGATGAATATCCAAGAAGATATGAGGTGAAATTGTGAGGAAGTAAGAAGATTAAAGTGAAATGGTCAAACCGAAAAAAACGTGAGAAAAAAAGTGCAGTTGCTTTACTTTGGGGGATAAAAAAGAAGCGAGATTCACTTGAAAATTAAAGAGGGATAAAAAATACGCGGGAATCACTTGAAAATTGGGGGATAAGAGGGAGGTAAGAAACATGAGTGAAAATAGCGTTAAAATATTTTTTCATATTTAAGAAGATATTGTTTTAACAAAATTTTTATTTCTGGATGGGGAGAAGGTCGAAACTCGAACCGATCTGGTTGGGCTTGGATGCAGGTTCGAGTTGGGATGTTCTATTTTTCGCGGTTACGGATCTGGGTTCTACTAATTCTTAGGGCTGAGCACGACATACCTAAAACCGACTCATTACTGTTTAGTTTAAATCGTTTGTGTTTATTTTGATTAATTTTTGGTTATATCTGCTGTTACTGGATCCCCTTGTTCTTCGGGAGTGTTTGTTTTATTTCTGATCTTTCCAGGAAAACTTCCGAACCAAGAAGGAGGGAAAGTGTTCATTCGGAACTTCCAAAGTTCCGAATCAAGGTTTCATCCAGAAGATTTTAAGCTCAACAAAACTTCCGAGTCAAGCTTGTTCATCCGGAACTTTCAAAGTTCCGGACGAAGTGAAAACTTCCGAGTCAAGAGTATTCGTTCGGAACTCCAAAGTTCCGGACCAAGGGTTTCATTCGGAACTTCTCAAAAGTTCCGGATCAACTCAAAGTTCCGAATCAAGGGGTAAGTTCCGAATCAAGGCTTTTCATTCGGAAGTCTTAAACTTCCGGATCAAGCTTCATTCGGAACATCTTAAAAGTTCCGAATAAACTTCCGGATCAAGGGGCAAGTTCCGATTCAAGAAGTGTTCATTCGGAAGTCTGAAACTTCCGAATCAAGGGCTTCATTCGGAAACTTCCGAATCAAGGGTGATCAAGAAGTTCCGAATCAGGAAAGTTCCGAACGAAGGATTGTTTTGGATAAGTGACATATTCAGATCAATTAGTTCCGGATCAAGGATTTTGGTAATATTCCGAGCGAAGAAGAATCATTTCAACTGAAGGTGACATTCCGGACGAGTGATTGTTCCAAACGAAGGTTTATTCCAAATGAGCTGTATTCATGTTCTTATTAGCTTTTGTCTTTGATTTTTATTTTCAAGCTTTATTTTTCCTGCCTTTTATTTAATTGCACTTTAAGATTATTTGCCTTAGTTTTATTTCAGATTTGCCCTAGTTTTAGTCGCGTTTTAAGTTTGCCTTAGATAGATTTAAGTTTACTTCATTTACTTTAGCGCCCTTTAATTTTAGTCACGTTTTTAATACTTGCACCTTTATTTTAATTAGACTTAGATTACTTTAAGAGCACTTTTACTTTTAAGTCTTTGCACATTTATTTAAAAACAACCAAAAATATTCTTTTTCACCAAAGATCAACTGAGTCACACATAAGGCCTAGATCAATTCGTTAAGATACCGAGAACACGAACTTTAATCTTAATTTTTATACGGGCAAAAGCCGTGTATCAAATGGCGCCGCTGCCGGCTCTTTTCGTAAAGATCAACAGTTTTCTGTGAGAGACACGTTGCTTTTTAGGATCCGCTCACTTGTGAACGTTATTTTTCCTGCCTAAAAAAAAAAAATTCAAAAAACTCATAAAAATTAAAAATTGATAAAAAACCATAAAAAATAAAAATTTCAAAAATCCAAAAAAGATTTTATCTTTCTTGTGTATATATATTGTCTTTGTGTTTGGTTTTATTTTCTTTTGCATTTTCAGGTGTATGCGTACTAGATCTTCTAATTATCAAGAGCCCGAGCCTCAAGAAGATTTAGATATGGCAGGTGTTAACAACAACAACATTCCACCGAACCTCAATAATAATAATAACAACAATGCTCTTCCACAGCCCGATCTTCGGACCATGGAGGAACTTTGTCAACCAACAATGTTTGGGCGAGGAGGACCGATTGCGCCGATGCAAATCAACGCTCCTGAGTTTTCGTTGAAGCACCACATGATTCAGTAAGTGCAAACAAACCCATTTAGAGGATTGCCTGATGATGATGCCAACAAACACCTCGACAAGTTCATTACAATTACACAAAGCATGAAGTTGCCTGGGGCCACAATGGATGTTCTTCGCCTACAACTCTTCCCACATACTTTATCGCATCATGCCGAGAAATGGTTCGATCGTCTCCCGAAGAATTCTATTCACACTTGGGATGACATGACTCAACGCTTTCTATCGCGCTACTTTCCACCATCCATGGTCACGAGCCTTCGCAATCAGATCAGCGGTTTCATGCAAGACCCTGATGAATCTCTTTTTGACGCTTGGGAGAGATATAATGTCTTGATCGACCGTTGTCCAAACCACAACATGCTTCCCGTCACATTGATTGATACTTTCTACAACGGTTTGACTTTTCGAGATCGTGATACGATTAATGCAGCCGCCGGTGGCACACTCGTGAAAAGGAGACCCGAGGAGTGTAGAGAGTTAATTGAGAACATGACTACTCACCACAAGAACTGGGATTCCTCTGATCTTCTAGGAACAACCCGAGAGTCAATGTTTCCTCTACCTCAGCAAACCCTGAGATGACCGAGCTCACCCGCATGATGGCCGAAATGAGCAAAAGTATTACGCTTCTCGCTTCAAACCAACAACAACAACAAGTTAAAGTGGTTGCTAATCCTTGTGAAACATGTGGCGGTCCTCACTCATACACCGATTGTCCTTCAACACAAGGAAATCCGGAAAATGTGTATGCAGCTTACGGTAATTATTCACCGGAAAATTACCAAGCTAGACAACAAGGGGATAGAAATCTGCTGAGCTACCGTTCCAACAACTACCTTTCACCTGGTTTTTCTCCTCAAAACCAAAACCCCGCCACCAACTACAACCGAAGCAACCAAATCCCACCAAGAGCTTCTAATCCTTATAATCCAACCGCCCAACAACACCCACCCATTAATCCCGATGTTGACGCCATCATGAGAACTCAAGGTGAGCAAATCAAGAATCTACAGAGCCAAATAATCAAATTGAAAGGAGATATATTGAAGCAAGGAAATGACATCAGAACCGAGGTTCGTGATAATATTCAATCCTCCTTCATCACTCAAACGACTGAATTAAAGACTCTATTGACTAGTTTCTTGCCCGAAGCTCAACCTTCTTCTTCGGGTTCTCTACCTTCAAACACCGTCACCAATCCGCGAGCTAATGTGAGTGATATAACTACGCGTAGTGGAATTACCATTGTCAATCCACCTCCTCCACCACCATATATCCCTACTCCTCCTACACCTAGTGTTAGTACACCATTACCGTCTCCGCCTCGTAATGACGATGTATCTCGGAAGGACCCTTCAACATCACAACCTTCACCAACTACACCTTCACCGTCTCCCTATCAACCCAGAATCCCATACCCTTCTCGCATAGGCAAGACCAACGAGCTAACCAAGAATGACTGTCAAGTATCGAAATATGTGGATATGCTATCTAAAATGACCATCAACATTAGCCTTGTTGAAGCACTTTGCCACATGCCGAAATTTGTCAAAGCATTCAAGGAATTGCTTAGCAAGAAAGAGAAGCTAATTAAACTCGCCAACACACGATTAAATGAAAACTGCTCTGCAGTCCTTCTTAGAGAACTTCCGGAAAAGCTTGGAGATCCCGGTCGTTTTGTGTTGCCTTGCGTGTTCAACAAAACTGAAGAATTTACTGCCCTTGCTGATCTCGGGGCTAGTATTATTTTGATGCCACTAAGTGTTTGGAAAACACTATCATTACCCGACCTCATTCCAACAAAGATGACTCTCGAACTTGCAAATCGCACTCTCGCTTACCCCGTTGGTATAGCCGAAGATGTGTTTATCAAAGTTGGCACATTTACTTTCCCGGTCGATTTTGTCGTAGTTGATTATGAAACGGACCCTCGTATTCCTTTAATACTTGGTCGGCCATTTTTGAGAACCGGACGAGCTTTAGTAGATGTGGCCGAAGGTGAGTTAATCTTACGAGTCGGGGATGATTCAAAAGTTTTTAAAATGGGGAAGCTTACAGGCAAATCCTTTGGAGGCCGAGAATCAGTGAATATGATTAATGTGCTCGATGACTTTACCGTCTATGACAATCCTCTATTCGATTCTTCCATCGATAATCCACTTTTTGACGATGATATGGATGATTCTTGCTCTACTTTGGAAGCTCCTCCCATTTATGGTTCTCCACCGGTCTTTGATGCTTATGATGATGATGATTCTAGCTCAGATTCGGATGATTTTGATTGTACTTCTGAGTATCCCGAGCTGTCCACATATGATGATTTTGATGAGGCTGATACTCTCTCGAGCGATTCTTCACATGATGAAGATCCTCCGCCATCACTCGATCCTACTTTGGACGATTATTCATTTGAGGAAGATTTCTCTGAATTTCTCAACACATACTTCCCTCATGAGAGTGATGCCCCTCCTTTGGACTTTGAAGATTATCGACTTGATCCTACTTTGGATTTGAAGCACATTCTGTCAAAGGAGAAGAAGCCGGTCGACACCGAAATCCGTTGCACATATGATATGACACCTCTTTGTCCCACTTCTGAGGACGAGGTTATGATTCTTTGCGGATCTTCTTCATACTCGGCTGAGCCTGAGTGCTATTTTCCCTTAAAGGAAAA
This sequence comes from Glebionis coronaria, assembly GCA_025667525.1. Lineage (NCBI taxonomy): Eukaryota > Viridiplantae > Streptophyta > Magnoliopsida > Asterales > Asteraceae > Glebionis > Glebionis coronaria. The sequence continues at coordinate 334,869,542 of CM046881.1, read as the reverse complement.
GGTGTTCGACCCCGGTATTGAAGTCTTTAAGACATCTCAGTATCCACCTGATGAAATAAAAGGAAAAATCTTTGGACCCATTGAAGACATGCTTGCACCACTTCACCCTTGCTCCCACCGTGCTCCATCACTGCTTAAGGGAACCTTGCCTACTCTTCTGTGGCTTGCCTTGTTCGCCTTAAGCTTGTGTTATTTGATGGATGAAAACTATGTCTTCGATCCTGGTGGATATGTTTTATGCTTCTTCCGTTGATGATCAAGGTCGAGTCAGGCTCACGACTCGGTAAACAAAAACCAAGCACTTCTTGGGAGGCAACCCATGCATCTATCTTTTCTCTTTCTTTATCATAAGTGTAGGGGGAGACCCTTTGGTTTGCTTTCCTCTCCTCACTTCTTAATCAGGGATTCGAGCTTCAATGATCCACTCTTGATGATTCTTGCCGACCCGTGATTCCGTGTTCTAATTCTTCCCGGTTCTATCCTAAACTCTTTTCGATTCACTATTTTATATTTTCTCAATATTAAAATAGGAATCTCTTTAGTTGTCTTTTCCTTAGCGAGATTTAAACAACGTGCACAATGTCCTATGTGTAGGGGAGTTTACTCCCATATGCTTAAACATTGAGGACAATGTTTATCTTAAGTGTAGGGGGGACTTCTATCGAAGTTAAGTGGGTTTTTCCTTGTATTTGTCCTCATTTTAACCGGTAAATCAATTTTTCGACATTTTTCAAAATTTTTGATCTATTTTGGCTTATTAGTTTTTCCTTTGCAAAGTTATTTTCTTTCCTTATTAGAATAAATGTTTAATAAGTGGTTTTAATTTTCAAACGTTGTGAATATTTTGACTCAATCCGAGTTTACTCTAGCTAGTATCCTTAACGTGTTTAAGTCAAGTTTTGCTAGGCTTTTATATAGGGAGCTATAAAACGCGAAAGTCTTAATTCTCACGGGTTAAGAACAAGAACTTTTCGCAAGTTCCTATAATTGATCTTAGAGAGTCGTTTATCAAGGGAACTTTAAAATGCGATTTCTAAAACTTGAAAAAGTATAAGAATTTGCAAGATCCTATAGGCGACTCGAAAACCCAAAACATTGATTTAATAGGCTAAGTATCTACGAGTCTCATTACTTGAGATTTTAAACTGTGGAGAATGAGAGATGATAGAGCCAATTATAAGTCCGGTATTCTTTCGTGAATTTATGTGAGTTAATTATGAGCCTATTCTCCCATCGCTTGCTAATAATTTATCTGCTAATAAATAAGGTTGTACGATTTGAAAAGTTACTTAGCTTCTAGCCCCAGATCGTTTAAAAGTTGCTCGTTATGGATTAGAGTTCATAGCCAAGGCATAACTTATTGAAGCGGGATGCGAAGATTAGCGAGTCCGAAAAGGCCCTAACAAGGCATGAGGGCTATGTTTTGTTGCTAAAGATCCAAAGTGATGTGAAGAATCATTTATCGAAAATCAATATGAAGGATCGAGACACACGACGTAAAGCAAAACTCCCCAAAAGTCATGGAGAAGTGTATCCGAAAAGACCCTAACAAGGTATGAGGATAAATAGATCCAAGTCATAAAAGGAGGCGGATCGTTGTATATCAAAGTCCAAAATAAAGATTGGAGAAAAATGAAGAAGTCGTGGTCCAAGTATGAATCTCTCAAAACTTCAAGTGAAGAAATTCCTATATGAAGAGAAGACCATTATTTCATGAACGTCTCTCAAGATTTGAAGTATGAAGTCGCTGCCAAATATCGGTCCGAGAAAGGTCTCAAATCGCGAAGCGAGTTATGCCAAGATATGAACTTTATGAGGTCCCGAGAAGCAGTTTTAAAAGATTTGGTCCTTTAGCAAACTATTGATTAAATCGTTCACTTTATTTTCAGACTTAATAACTACCGAAATAAGTCAAAATGCATCCTTGTGATCATTCAAGACAAATAATAAAATATAAGAGATACCCCTATGAATAAGGGAGTCTAAGTGAATAATTGGCCCACATGAATTTGTGTGAGTTTACTAACTTATAATAACAATGATCTCGTTTTTAAGCTTGGTTTGGAGAAAGTGAAAACTTGAGGATGATGATTATTCATGACATTTCCAAAACCCAAGGTATGCTTTTGATTTCTTTATTTTGCATGATTTTAATTTTCTATCTCTTTAATAAAGGCCAACGTGGATTGATTATGATGAAAAGTGTAATCTTGCTTTGTAACTAATGCATTGCATGAGGACATTGCAATGGTCAAGTGTAGGGGATTTGATAGGTGTGTAAACACCCATCTTTTCTACCACTTAATTACAATAATAACCGAGCCAAAACGTGTATTTTATGTCTTTTATGTCGGAGTTATGAGTGGTTTGTGTTTTTGTTGTGATTTAGGACGAAAAGGTGAAAAGCGGAGAAAACACGGACATTCACGGGCATTTACGGACTTTTATTGAAGAAAAGGATGAAAGACGAAGTCAAGAAGTCAAAAGTGCAAAAAGAACGGAAGTCCACGACCAATTCTGAAGATTTATCGAGGAAAAAGTTAAAAGAAGGAAGTTTATCAAAAGCCGAAGAATTCAAGTCTATTTTATTGAAGAATTTAAAGACGAGTTCGAAGAAATCCCGAAGCCAAAAGTCCCTTAAGTCCAAGTTTAAAGAAGATTAGAAGAAAAGGACTAATGACGCAATTAATGAAGATTAATAAAAGGAGGGACTTAAGCTTGTAATTAAGGAGAAATGAAAGAGGGGAGGAAGCTTCCTTAATCCTCCCCTATAAATAGACTAGGATTGTTAACATTTCATTTTGTTGGCTAAGTGTGACAATTAGCTCTTCCACCATTTACTTATCTTGTCATTTAATTTCTTGTCAAATTTAAATACCTTGTCTTGCACCTTAAATTCATTTAATTTCAAGTAAGTTTTCCTTTAATTATTGTCAATTTTTACTTTATCTTGTCAATCTGTTATCTACCTTTCTTAATCTTTGATCTTTGTGTTTATGTTTATGTTCATGTCCATGCTTTTATTTTGATCCAAGTGTTTTTTGATTATTGTGGTAAAAGTTGTTTGATTTCTTGTTTTAAATTGTTTGTTTATGCTATCTATTGATTCGTTACTGTTTAGTTTAAATCGTTTGTGTTTATTTTGATTAATTTTTGGTTATATCTGCTGTTACTGGATCCCCTTGTTCTTCGGGAGTGTTTGTTTTGTTTCTGATCTTTCCAGGAAAACTTCCGAACCAAGAAGGAGGGAAAGTGTTCATTCGGAACTTCCAAAGTTCCGAATCAAGGTTTCATCCGGAAGATTTTAAGCTCAACAAAACTTCCGAGTCAAGCTTGTTCATCCGGAACTTTCAAAGTTCCGGACGAAGTGAAAACTTCCGAGTCAAGAGTATTCGTTCGGAACTCCAAAGTTCCAGACCAAGGGTTTCATCCGGAACTTCTCAAAAGTTCCGGATCAATCAAAGTTCCGAATCAAGGGGTAAGTTCCGAATCAAGGCTTTTCATTCGGAAGTCTTAAACTTACGGATCAAGCTTCATTCGGAACTTCTTAAAAGTTCCGAATAAACTTCCGGATCAAGGGGCAAGTTCCGATTCAAGAAGTGTTCATTCGGAAGTCTGAAACTTCCGAATCAAGGGCTTCATTCGGAAACTTCCGAATCAAGGGTGATCAAGAAGTTCCGAATCAGCAAAGTTCCGAACGAAGGATTGTTTTAGATAAGTGACATATTCAGATCAATTAGTTCCGGATCAAGGATTTTGGTAATATTCCGAGCGAAGAAGAATCATTTCAACTGAAGGTGACATTCCGGACGAGTGATTTTTCCAAACGAAGGTTTATTCCGAATGAGCTGTATTCAGGTTCTTATTAGCTTTTGTCTTTGATTTTTATTTTCAATCTTTATTTTTCCTGCCTTTTATTTAATTGCACTTTAAGATTATTTGCCTTAGTTTTATTTCAGATTTGCCTTAGTTTTAGTCGCATTTTAAGTTTGCCTTAGATAGATTTAAGTTTACTTCATTTACTTTAGCGTCCTTTAATTTTAGTCACGTTTTTAATACTTGCACCTTTATTTTAATTAGACGTAGATTACTTTAAGAGCACTTTTACTTTTAAGACTTTGCACATTTATTTAAAAACAACAAAAAATATTCTTTTTCACCAAAGATCAAATGAGTCACACATAAGGCCTAGATCAATTCGTTAAGATACCGAGAACACGAACTTTAATCTTAATTTTTATACGGGCAAAAGCCGTGTATCAGCTAGTTATAATGTTACCTTTTATTGCGTGGCACAAACAAAGTATCAGTAGTTTAAAAAATTGTGATAATTAAATGATAATCAATAGTGTTTGGCATTATATATATATTTTATACCCACATTTTCCTCCAATGGCGAGACGACATCAAGGTAATCATCTCAGTTGTTTCCACTCGAAAACCTCAACTTCTCCATTTAGATACAATATATTGACCCTATTTAAGGCTTGTTCAGAGGTCGAACAAGTAGTCACATTATGTAATTAGCTAAACATCGGTACTTTATATCCGCTGAAGCTACAACTCTATTCTGAATAGTATTAATCCTGGATCAGATCTTTTTCCTTTTGTAATAGAGTTGTAACTTGGCATAGGGCATGTCAAATAACCTATAAGATTTCTTAATCAGTTTCTTTAGGTATTGCGACAAAGAGTATACATATATAAAAAATAATTTATGATATAATTAGGCCAAGGGTAATGGTTTTTTAGCAATGTGGGGTTGGGTTCTATTAGTAATCTTATACAATTAATTAGAAATTATGGATCACAACTATTTAGAAATATAGATAATACTATAATAAATGCCATTACATACTAAATTAGCTCAGGTATTTGGTTGTTTGTGTACTAGTATGCAATATGCATTTGGTTTGTGTGCGATCAAAAGGGGCGTTTGGCATTTGGTTTGTTTCAAATTTCATAATATGTATTTTTTGTTTGTGTAGTACAAAATTTATCTATCAAAACGGTGTTTGGTTATAAAGTACTGCTACAGCAAAGGAGTTTTGGTTGCTGCACCATGTGGTTACTTTTTAGTTTCCATAGAATTTTGAATTTGTATTTATTATCTCAACTTGGCATACTTTTTCAAGAAAAATAGATACTGATTGGATGATGCTAGTTATGATGTCATTTAATGGTTACCAAAGACTACATTGCAGCAAGTATTCATTTTCATGACAGCAGAAGAGGTTGGGGCAAAAGCTATAGACAACAACAACATTCCGACTAATTTAATGAATCCTGGTTTTGGGTACTGAAATCTCAATTATGTGTTTATTGTTTGTGATGTTTTAAGGTCCTATAAATCATAATGTGCAAAATTTCATTCTATCTAGAGCTGCTTATTTTGTTATTAGGCTAAAACCCAGAGATGTGAATTTTAAATATAAAGGCTACAATGACATAGTTTACAAGACCTAGGGTACTGATTATAATTTCGTTATGTGCTTAAACCTCAGGCTTCCAATTCTTCCCTAATTGTTTGTTGCTCCTAAAAGTTGAACACCTTTTCTGCATTTTGTAGTAACGCTAGATTACTCTTGTCCAATTTGCTATCTGGCATATGCAAATTATATGATTTACTATTATTATACAGTTATGTTCAGACTATTTCAAAAGATTTTTAAGTATCTTATGTATGAGGTTTATCTTTATGTATTTCAAGGTCTGAAATGACACCTACAAGTGCCCCATAATCTACTTGAATATGAGTTACAGGTTGGTTACTTTCATGAAATAATAACTACTGTTTTTCCATATAGACTTTAGATGTAGCGGATAAACACCTTAAATTTTTACTGATGTTATGTAGGAAAATGAGAGATACAAGATTGTGAACGTATCACAGTATAAACACATAAGTCGCAGATTGTTAGAAACATGAAACAAGTACCACTGAACACACAAGCTGCACTAAGATAGAACCTTGATACATAAAATAACATATAATTACCTTTTGTTCTTCACGCTCTGTAGCATAAAAAATTTCACCCGTGATTTGCGTTATCTTCTTTCTTCCCCAATTAGCTTTAGCTTTTCCACCGACTTTCTGAAGTAGGAAAGAAATAATCATGAATAAGCTCACCCCAACCATTGCCTATAAGTAAGGGGTGTTGTCGGGTCGGGTTGAGTTGGGTTTTGTTTTTAAAAGACACACATGAAACCCGACCCGATAAGTAATCGGATAATCGAGTTTGGGTGATATTCTGGTTGGGCTATGTCGGGTCGGATGATTCAGTATATTGGGTCACACTATGTACATTGCTAAACAAAATAATACATGTAGCTTTCATGTGATATAAGACTTACAATGCCTTACATTGATCAACTAAACAAGGAATGTGATCATTGATAAAAATATGTAACTATACTATCTATGATACACATGTAATAAAATTTTCTTACAGGATTAAACTAAACGTGTGTGCTTTATTAAACAAATTATACATGATACCACAAATTACAAGTACTAGTGAGAAACCAACATTTGATAATATTCTGGACCCAATTGGGAACTAAATCGCATCTTAATTCCATCTATATTTATTGAACAAAGATAATTAGAGACAATTTATACACCACTTAAAACTTGTATTTGCATTGAGGTATAATAGATTTGTTTAGGCAAAATAAGCATTACTAGGGTCCCCCATCTGGTTTGACCAAATTCTCATGAAATGGGTCAATTGGCTTGTTGGTTTCTTATCAATGGGTTGCTGGTATTCGTAGAAAAAGATACTACTACGGTCCATATCAGGTTTGACCAAATTCTTTGGCCTAGATGTTGAAAATCTTAGTCTTCTACATCTCATGACTTGTACTACCAAAAAACTTGCAATAAATAATTATTCTAAAAGAGTAAGGGTTACTGTTAACCATACAAAAAGCAACATAAACAATACCTTCATCGTCACTAGACTGGTTTGACGCCAACTTATACACATGTTCAACTTGTTGGTTTCATTGCAAATTATAATGACCATTCTATTATCCATCCTTGATGATATCACCACAAATTACCTGGACACAACAACAGAAGTATCAAACATCCCTCTTACCAGTTACTTGGTTTCATCACTTAATTTAATAGTTCTAGAAAAAAATCTACAAAAACATATGCATATCCATATATATAACAAATAAAGAGGAAATAAAGAAACAAGATCCTTAATCTTTACAACTTTGAAAATCATACCAACGTTTGATTTCTACCACATTAGCATCATATCAAGATTATGTAATAAAAATTTCACCTTTCTCTTGTTAGGGGTGTGATTTTTCCAATTAGGAACAAGATGAATATCCAGGAAGATATGAGGTGAAATTGTGAGGAAGTAAGAAGATTGAAGTGAAATGGTCAAACCGAAAAAAAACGTGAGAAAAAAAGTGCAGTTGCTTTACTTTGGGGGATAAAAAAGAAGCGAGATTCACTTGAAAATTAAAGAGGGATAAAAAATACGCGGGAATCACTTGAAAATTGGGGGATAAGAGGGAGGTAAGAAACATGAGTGAAAATAGCGTTAAAATATTTTTTCATATTTAAGAAGATATTGTTTTAACAAAATTTTTATTTCTGGATGGGGAGAAGGTCGAAACTCGAACCGATCTGGTTGGGCTTGGATGCAGGTTCGAGTTGGGATGTTCTATTTTTCGCAGTTACGGATCTGGGTTCTACTAATTCTTAGGGCTGAGCACGACAGACCTAAAACCGACTCAGAACGGTAAACCGGACCGTATTGGACCGAACTGAATTAGTCCGGGGTATTGGACCAACTCGGTCCGGTCCGCTTCGGTCTTACCAAAATCTCGTCGATTATGGCTAATAAAACCGGACCGGACCGAGGACCGAACCGAAATATATTAGGGTATTTTGATTGTTTTTCATTGGTTGGAAAAAGACTCGAGATGAGTGTGGTTAATACTTAATTAAGCACATTAGCAATTACTAGTAATTCCCCAATTGACCTCATTCTTGTTTTTTGCTAGCTTTAGTCTTGAACAATACAACTATCTCACTAAACGTCGAATATCCCTAGTCAGTAAAAATGGAATGAGTCTACTTCTTTGCTAGTTTTTCTTAACTTTATACCCATAATTATGTCAAACGAAATTTAATTATGGATATCCTATACCTGCGGGTAGACACCAAAAACCCGATGGATAATACTAATCGGGTACATGTCGTGTATTGGGGCTGATGCGCGTTTGAATATTATAGACGGGTACGGGTTCACTAACACCCAACCTAAACCCGACCTGTTGACATCCCTAGTCACTAGGTAAGAAGATCGACCATTGGGTCAACCTGTCAAATAACCAGTTCATTGATTCGACCAATAAGTCAACCCGTTCGAGTCACCAGGTTACCGGTTCGACCAACAGATTAATTAGCATATCATTAACTATTTACCGCGAGATAATTTTCCGAAAGCAACAAAATGTAGCCACAATGAAAAAACAATCAAAGTATTTAAGTTGTCAAATGGAACTCAATGAAACAACTTGACAAAGTGCTACTCAGTAGGAGGATAGAAACCACCTGATACAAAATGGTTTAGTAAATATGTTTTTCCTTACTCTGCATAGTTTTCATTTGATTGCTTATCCTTAGGTGCATATGCTAGACATCTCGATAAAAGTGCACTGCATTTGTAAGCACCTTCTTTAGGGTATTTTGTCCAAGTCACGGATCTATTATTTCTGTTAAATTTCTTCTTTTGAAATTGACTTGCACATGTTATTAGATAATCTTTCTCTTTCGGCCATTTTCAATCTATTAATCTCAGGCATGTTAACGTTTCTAGCAACACCATTCCAAAAGCATAGATTTCCCTCGTCTCACTCCACTGACCTTCAACTTGAATCACTGTACGAGATTGCTTTTTTTGTTTAAACAAACTATCATTCATGTAAAATGAGAGAAATTAAATTAAGTGGCGAGTGCACTGTTTACTCTTTCTACGATCACATATTTGAATGGAAGATTTAAACATAATAACTACTAATGTATTATTATTAACTACATTCGTTTATATGTTAATGAAGCTGATGAGGAACTGGTTGAAGATGATGAGAATGAAAACATAGTGTTTGAAAATTACAATAATGAGACAGAATCTGATAATGGCAATGAAGATGAGTTTCATAATGCGGATGTTGAACTCGAAATATTTCAAGTCCCCATATTACAACAGGGAACAGGTTTAAATTATATGCTGATACTTATGATGACACTAAAAAGCTAATTGTAAGATATGATATATATACAATTGTACTATTAATTAGTAGTAACCAGCTTGGTAAACTTTTTCCCTTAATAACGAAGGAACGAATGATGAACTATAAGGCTCTAGAAGAAGAGGGAAGTGGTGAAGATGAAAGTGCATCTGTAGATCCTTTTCTGGCTTTGATGAACAAAGAGTACAATGGAAATCATATAATGTTTGGGAGGGGTGTTACAAGCAAGTTAATAAAGAAGGTGAATGCGAGTGAGACATTATATATGGTCCCTGGGGAGCTTATGGAATATGTGAGAATTAACATAGATACTGAATTAAATGGGTTGGTTGAAATGCAAAACATATTGAAGATGACCATGAATAGAAGAAGCTCGAGATAGCAGAGGAATATAAAAGAAATACGTCTAAGTTAGAAGATAGGCGTAAAGACATTGAAGACCAACGTGAAAAATTAGTTGAAGATGCGGTCGCGAAGCTTATACAAATACCTCCTAGAGTTGTTAGAGAGTATTTACCATGAGTTATTGTCTATGTTTGGTTCAAGGTACGTCCTTCTTATTCAAATTCCATACAAAACATGCTCTAAACATTTTACATGGCTAAATGTGTTGGACTAGTCCAGTTATATTTAATAGGGCGCATTGGTTTAGAAAAGAAGCTATCTTGATATTAGGATGAGTAATTGACATATGTGAGGGGTTAAGGGTTTCTATTATGTCGTTTAAAGACACAATAATACATGAAGTAGCATAACTAAAGTAGCACAACCTGTAACATACGCTATAGTAGAACATGTAGCAAACGTGTAGCAGATTCTGTTAACCTGTTGTAGCAGAATGTGTAGCAAAACCATTATAGCAAACACTTAAGAAATGTGTTAGTTTTAAATTAAAATATCGTCTATTATGTAATAAAAATGTTATCTTTGTAATAAACTAGTTAAAAGACCACAAAAGTATAGTGGTTCATACTAACATCTATATTATTATTATTTTGCCTTAATATCTGTTTATATAGATATTCATCACGAGCGTAAACTAACAGTATTTTCTATCATTTATATTTTGGACCAGGCAACGTTGTTTTATAATACTTCAAGCTGCATGTTGAGATTCGAAAAGATGAAATCAAGATGTCTAGCGTTATAGTTTGGTTGCTTTTTCCTTTGTTTACTAGAACTTTTATGTTGTGTTTCTTACATTGAACAATTTGTCAAAGTACAATCCGAATGTTATCTATGGTATTTTAGTATTCCTATTGTTATGGTTGAACATCAGAATAATTATTAATGCATTATTAGACCTTTTTCCATTTTGAAGAATCTGTATGATAAAATATCGCATATACCTAGCGGTGTATTGTGCAAAACGATGTTGTTACTGATTATTTATAAAAGTGTCGCCTATATGAAAGAATACTCACAAAATGAAGTGTTGCATAACAGTAAGGAAGTGTTGAAATTTAATCTAAAAATGTTGTGGTTGTGCGAAAAATGTTGCATTTCAATTTAGAAAAGCGTTACACTTAAGTAAAATAACTGTTGCACTTTAGTGTAAAAAGTGTTGCACTTTGGTATATAGAGTGTTGCATTTTAGTGTAATGAGTGTTGCATTTCAGACTGAAAGTGTTATAGTTGACTCATAAAAGTGTTGTGTTTGAGTGTAAAAAGTGTTGCACTTTAAAGTATCACATTTGGGAAACATAAGCAACACATTAAAAAAGTGTTGCACATTCTAACTAAAAGTGTTGCTTATAGCTAAAGCGACGTTGCATAACATAGAACTTGATAAAGTGTCACATTATGCATAATGCAACACTTTAAACACATAATACAACACTTTACGAGTGTCACATTAACTCCATTTTGTAGTAGTGTCAATTCCGCAATGCTTGGAATGTGTAAGATTCCGTAATAATGAAATATTCAATTTCGCAATGTGAGTAGATATTGCGAAATTATTGGCAGACTTCCTAAAAAATAGGATCTTGGATGTACTTTTGATTATACGAGGTTTCAAGGCAAAAACAAAGCCAAACACCACAAAATTTCACGTTTTTAACCAATCTAAGTAACCCAAATCACTACCACACCTATGTAGTCGATTTGTCTACTCACTAACACCACGAAAGCGCAAATTTTTTTGATGACTCGAGCTTAAATATGAAGAAAATCCCACGAAATCAATAGGAGAACCAAAAACAATCACGTATCTACCCCGTGGCGATTGATACAAATTGTTGTCCCATATTCTTAGATGATTAAACAAGAAAGAAAGATAAATAAAAGATGAATTCTAGAGAGAGAAAGTAGTGAGAGAAAGTAGAGAGAAGTGTGTGAAACTTATGGAGGATTAGATTAAGTAAAATGAATCAACCAACACCCTTCCTAACATGCTAGGAATGGTATTTATAGCCTTTTCCTACATGTGGCTTAATGGGCTATAGTTTGATTGGGTCGGGCTTGAATAAATGCTTAGTACCTTGAAAGAGGCCTTTTAAGCTAGACATCAATCCCGTAATGTCACGACTATTTTAACTAACTATTACAACGTTTTAATACATATTACAATATAAACCTATGACCGAACATTCTTGTTTGACTCAATATTTTTTTGAGGCTAACATGAACCCTCTCATTAATGTTGTAAGCATACACTTGTTGTTGAGATTGATCATAAACCTTATCACAATTTAAGGACGGAGGTGGTCCACCACAAGTCTCACAAGACTCACTCATGGCATGAACGTGCCTAGTGGGAGGGGTATCGACTTTTAAAGCAAGTTTTGTCACAATTGAAGTAAGCTCTTTAATTTGATTATTAACCTTACTATCACTAGCACTAGCCATAGTAGCCCTTACACTCTTAGTTTGAACTTTGGCCTTGTTTTCAATTATATTCCAAGCATCGTTCATTGATTTAACCAAAATAACCCCCTCGAAGCACTATTTAGTGGGTCTTGGTCATTCAAAGTTAATCCATTGTAAAAAGTATTAATTTGATGAACTTTAGTAAAACCATGTTGAGGACACTTTCTCAAAAGCTCCTTAAATCTATCCCAAGACTCACTAAAAGTTTCCCCATATTTTTGCTAAAAAGTGATTATGTCATTCCTTAAAGCCGTGGTACGAGATGGTGGAAAGAAGTAGTTAATGAACTTGGTCTCTAAATCCACCCATGTAAGAATACTTTGGGGTGGTTCCTTATCAAGCCAAATCCGGGCTTGTCCCTCGAGGAAAAAAGGAAAGAGCAACAAATGTATTGCCTCTTGATTCACCCCATTGTATTTCACCGTGTTGGTCAAATGTATGAATCTCTTAATATGATCGTGAGGGTCATCTTGGGAACGACCTAAAAATGGTGTAGCAGAAACCATTTGAATAAAACCCGTTTTAATTTCAAAATTATTCGCTCCAATCGTGGACACCACAACCACGTCATCATTGCCCTTCACGTGGGATTGCAAGATCTCAATCATCGATCGTTTATCCTTTGCCATCGTATTGTCGAAAGCTCGATTCTCGGGATCGGCTTGAGAGACGGTCTTTTTGTTGTTCTTCTTCTTTTTGAAAGAATTAGAAGTATTTGGTACACCACTCGGTATGTGTGCACGCGCGCGAGTGCGCATACAACTAAACACGAGGAATGAGGTAGGAGACCTCGATCGACTTTGAAAGGGAAGAAATTATCCCCCTCGAGGTTCAATATGAAAAAGCTACAAGAAAATATATACGTAATACTACTTGGGTGGCAAAACCCTCAATTAGCATTCCTTCTAAAAATACTCACAAGTGAACGGGGGGAATGAAGTGGCGCGAAGCACTTAAGTACCTAGCTTCCCTTAGAGGGCCTTTTATAGCACGTCGCCTATCTATTCACCGTATAGTTCGTATTTTTTCGAATTCTTACTTATTGAAAGTATTTATCTATTTTTGCCTTTTTATTTTCTTTGATAGATACACGTATATGGAACCAGAACGCCTCCAAATACGGGGTATTGCAAGCAATACTTATGGAATATTGTGTATTGGGGTTCTTATACGTAATATATATAGTAAAAAGATTTTTTTTTGTATTTTTTTATCTTTTTAAAGAAAATATATTCACAATAAAAGACAAGAGAAATCGAAATAGGAAAAATAATAAACTTAAATATTATTGGTGTAATACTTTAGGAAAAGTATAACGTTTTGATTTTTTAATTTTTTTTTGTTGCAATTCTTAGGAAAGAATATGCTTTTGTGATTTTTTGTATTTTTTTTTGTATTTTTATCTTTTTATTTTTTTTATATTTTTTATTTTTTAACAAGAAAAATAACGTTCAAAAGTGAACGGATCCCAAAATCCAAATCGTATCACGAAAAGTCGTCAATCGTAACGAGATCAATGCGACAGCGGCGCCATTTTAATATCCTTTTTTTATCAAGTTATTTCATGTATTTATCGTTCCTCGACTCGACTCGAATTGATCAACAAATTTATCACTAGACACCTTTTTTTTGGTTAATGGTACTTGTTTGGTATCTATGTCTATTTAAACTAAAATGGGGAAAATTATTTTAGGCTAGGGAATATATAGAAATAAAAAGCGCAAATAGTTCACATAAATTTACTCTAAAATGCAAAATAAAATTATACTACAATTTAAGATCTAGATTAAACTAATCAAATCTAAAATGCAACAAAACTATATTATAATTAAAAATATTAATTACTCTAAATGCAAAATTAATCTAAATGCAAGCACGTAATAACAAGTAAAAATGACAAAAAAATGAAATCACAAAGATAAACTTAAAAATAAAGCGTAAAGCTTTAACCTTTTTATCTTATTAATCTTTTTAGATAATAAAGTTTGAAGCTTTATATCCTAATAAACTTAATAATCACAAAAAAATGTAATCTTTATACTAATAATAAGCTTATCTAAATGAAAACTAATTTTTACAAATTTTAAATCTATTTTTAAAAAAATAATAATTTTTAAAACTAATTAAAACGATTTTTAAGAAAGAGATACTATTTAAAAACAATTTAAACTATATTAATCTAATTAACTGAACTAAAACGATTACGCTAGATGCTTAAAAAGGAAAGAACTATAGTACCCGTGATTCGAAGAAAACGCTCTAAACATAAGCAACACAATATGGCCCGTAAAGTACCCGGCCTCCCATAAGCAACAAAATATGGCCCGTAAAGTACACGGCCTCCCAAATCAAACTCGAACCAAATCTATACAAACCATAAGCTCTTTACCAAACTTGATTAATTGATTCGACAAGATCACAATAACACAAGAGGTTAGAATAATAATCAACTATTAATATTTTATAAAGAGATTCAAACAAAACTAATAGATCTAGAATATTTTTTAAGTTTTATAAAAATATATTCATTGTTAAACTAAAAATCAATAGATCTACACTATTTTATAAAATACCTAATAGATCTAAACTATTTTTTTTGGTTTTATGAAAATATTTTAATTTTTAAACTTAAAACTTATAGATCTAAACTATTTTTATAAAAAAACTAATAGATCTAAACTAAAAGTAAATAATTAAAAAGATAGCTTATTAATAAGTTGTAAGCCTAAGCTTAAAACTTATGTGATTCAAAAAGCTTGAAAGCTAAATGAACAAATCACCCACAATAAGCTAGATCTAGAAAAATAAGCCCACAATAAGCTTGAAATAAGATAACTTATTTCAAACTTATATATAAATCTTAACATATTTGGAAAAAGTTATAAAAAACTAATCCCAAAAAAATAAGCTAGATTATTAAGAAAAGATTAAGAGAAGTACAATGAGAATAAGCTAAAAGAATAAGCTAAACATAATATTTTATTAATATGAAAGTGCTTAATGATAAGCTAATACAAAGTTGAAACGAAATACATTTAAAAAGCAAGAAATAAAATTGACATTATTTAGCTACCTAAAATCTACATACAAAATGAAGAAAAATGAGGTGCTATTTATAGTTGAAGTCAAGGTGCTTGGGGTAGATTAGTCTTTTTAGGCTTTTAATCACATTCTCTTCTTTAACTTGAGGGCATCTTGGTCATTTGGTAGGTGATGATGTGTTTCCACCAATAGGATGAAAGATACTTTTAGATAGACTAATGGGAGCACTTCACATGGATCACCATCTTCACCTTTCATTATTCTTTTATCCAAGGACTCTTGATTAATCTTCTTTAACCAACTCCACCATCTTTAATCTTCTAGAAGCATGCATCTAATTACTCACAAAAGAAACACACATGCTATTTTTTTTCTTTTTAATATTTTTGTCTTAGTTTAAAAATAGATAAAAAATAAAAATAAAACTACTAAACTAAAAATAGTTAAAAATCAAAATTAATTATTTCAATACTAAACTAACTATTATAAAATAAAAACTTTTATTTATTTAGTTTTTACTAAGATTAATAAAATGTTAAAATTAGAAATAAAATATTAGAATATGCGAAATACAAACCGAGATGAGTTACGCGGCAAGGCCGGAACCGTTGGCTTCGTAATTTTGTGCTCTTTCCATTCCCGTGCTTGTTTTGCTGTTTTGTTGACCTTTTTCCTTGGTGATTTCTTGACATTCGTGCCTCTTAATACTTTTGGTCCCTTGAGCATGTCTTTTGTCTTTTTCTTCAATAAAAGCCCGTGAAATCCCGTGTTTTCTTAATTTATGATATTTTGTACCTATTTTACACAAACAAACAAAACCACACGTAATTCCGACATTTACGTTTATAAATACACGTTTTGGTTTGGATTTTCCTTAATTTAAGTGGTGAAAGGATAAGTGTTTTCACACTTATTATAAACCAACCCTAGATGAAGCTATAAACCCACGACTTGGAATTATGTAGGAGTTACCATGTTCATTTTGGATCTAAGAAATGCTAGTGTAAATCCTTGCTTAAATTTAAATGAATCCTAGAAAACTAGAAAACATAGGTTTGCTTAAATCCTAGAAAACTAGAAAGCATGGAAAGGTTGTAATCTCATAAGCTCTAGTGGAGTGAGCCTTAGAAATAAGCTCATACGCCACAAAATCCATAAGCCCAAACCCACGGCTTAATATTAAGCCGAGCCTAAATAATTATCTCACTAGGCCCAATAACTTTTTTAGCTTATTTTGGTATAAGTTAGGTGTTTATATAATTTTTTTTAACTTGGATAAGCCCAAAATGTAAGCCCACAAAAGCCCAAAACAAATCGGAGCCTTAATGGGCCTAACCGAGCCCATTAAGCCCTCAAAACACTATTTAGATACTTTTTGTGCCAAAAGTATAACATGGTGAAAGTATAAGCTTATTTTGTAAAGTCGTAAAAGTTATTAATCATTTTCGTAGCTTTTATTAAGTATAAGGGCTGTTTTGTAATTTACGTAAGTTGAGGGCGTGTTTTATATCACACTATAACATAATAAAACTACAAGGACCTTTTTTGTCAACTCTTGAAACTCAAACGAGCCCTAGAAGGTTATAAAGTGACTTATTATTAATTTCGAAACCACAAGGACCATTTTTGCTATTATATGAAACTTAACCGAGCCCTAAGAGTTAATTTTGTATTTGTTATTACTTTCAAAACCCTAAGGACTAATTGTGACAATAACCGAACCTTAAACAAGCCCTAGGGACTTGTAGTGTAATATTTCGAGACTTAAACTAACCCTAGGGGTGTTTTATGTCATTAGTCGAAAGATTAGTGAACCCTAGGGGTGGTTTTGAAATTAAATCTAACGAATAAGAAATAAACTTGAAAATAAACTTAACGGACAAACTCTGTTGGAACTACTATAGTATGTAGCTTGGTGCTCTACTATCTTCGTGGTGTTTTGCATATCAAAACTTTTAAATTAAACCTGTGAATTCACCAACCTCGTGTTGACCCCCACATTTTTACTTACATGTTTTATCATGTAACTAAGCAGGTTTATTTGCACTTGGACCTCCAACATCATATAGAAGGCATCATATTTACCATCGGGGCGGGGTTCCTATTTGGGACAATAATAAATGTTGATTTTCTAACAATTTATTTAATCTGCACATTTGATTCATGTAATATGTTTAAATGATACTTTATAATCATGCTCTGTATACTATTTGCTATCGATCCACCAAGTAACACCCCAAGTACTACGCTGCATTCTGACCACTTTGAGAGTGTTACAACATGCTCTCATGCTACTGACCTTCTTCCTGACAACACAAATGATGCACCTCATGGTGATGCACTCGGGGGAATAAAACCTCGTTCCAACAACTCTTGCAGCTAATCCTGAAACTCCTATAACTCAGCAGAAACCCTGTGATAAGGATTTTTGGAGATAGATTCTGCTCCTAAAACAAGCTCGATGCTAAACTCTGTCTCGTGGTTAGGAAGAGATTTATGAAAACCCTTCTAGAAATACATCTGGAAACTCTGGAATAATCGGCTGATCATGGATTTAAGTAACTTCAGAAGTCGTGTCATGAATGGTAACTAGAAAGTCTTCGCAGCTATGCGATAATAAGTCACGTGCTTGTAAAGCAGAAACAATTTTTACTAATTTTTCTGGTAGGAAACATAATGAATGTATTCAGGAGTTAGTAAGACGGATCTTGTCTTCAATTGGACGTAAAACCTTAAAAAACATGGGTGATACAATGGGGCCTTTTCTAGGCTGGGAGGTAGGTAATACATGATCTAAAATAAAGCTGACATATGAATCCGTGCAGTAAACGTGGCAGATCTCACTGAATGTGTCTCGTTTGTACCCCTACAGAACGAACACTACGTGTCCAAACCTGATCAATACTTCAGTGGTGGTAACTGAGTTTTAAATGGTCTGATCTATACGTTGCATAACAGAACGGGTATACTCTTTGGAGGGTACCCTGAATTTTTGAGGGTCCGATGCAGAAGATAACGTGAGTCATGTGTTCTGACTCATGTCTTGAGAAATATACGTGTGACATGTATCATGACTGGCGTCCTGACATGTGTCTTCAGAAATTCTACTTGAGACATGTGTCTTGGCTGATGTCTTGACATGTGTCTTCAAGAAATATACTTAGGACATGTGTCTTGACTAATGTCTTGACATTGTATTGGCTGATGGATACGAATAAAGTTGAAAATTTTTGGTAACCTGCTAGAGTTGGCGGACCGGTTAGACTGCTGATCGCTGTTTTTTTGGTCATGTTCGTTACCAGAGTTCCGATTGTTATTGACAACTTAATTATTAGCACGATAGTTGTCACTACCGCCTTGTCTATCTGCTCTATGATGACCATCATTCTGTCCGTGGTTCATGTAACTATTCTGCTGAGTAGCCGGCTGACACCGGTTCCCACTCTTATGCCTGGAAGACAACTGAGCGATCCGTTTCATGTAACCGGGAGGGTAATGACATGGAATGGGATGATAACGTCTGGTGGATGAAATATATTTCTTGTCTGTTCCCCTGATTCATCATACTCATCTTGTTCTGAAAATCTCAGAGCTGCTAGCAGCATCATTAACTTGAGCAACATCGGTAAGTGAAATACGCCTGAGACGGTCGAGGATCGACTAGCGATTACACATGGAATACGATATATAGAGCACACCTGGAATAATGTATATGAAGTACACATGGAATACTATACATGAAGTACACCTGAGATACTGTACATGGAGTACACATAAAATACTGTACTTGGAGTACACATGAGATGATCGGTACTGGTGTCGACCATCTGACATGATCAAGGAGGCAAATGTTTAAGCTGTTCATGGACCAACTAAAGAAAACAACATGGTAGTCAAGTTATATCAAACACAGATATAATTCCAGTTGTATAAGGAAGCACAAAGACATGATTCAACGAAATTTAATCAATGATTTACATGAAGCATAATTGTTGAAATTCCAAAATGACTATCATGAGAGCATGATTAAAGAAGTTCATAACTGAATGACGTGAAAGCATGAACAACATGGAGGATCAAGAAACAATTTAACATGATGAAACATGAAAACATAATCAACATGAGGGAGCATGAATATATAACCAACATGAAAACAAAATCAATTCGTGAAAAGCATGAAACATAATCAACCTGAGGAACCATGGAATAAGCATATGAGATACATGGAATGATGATGAAGACATAGTCGATGGAAACTGACACGAGCAAGGGTGGATGCCTATGGGTCGGCCTACAAAACGAAATTCGAAAGAAAAGCACATGCGAATAAGTATGGCCATTCTTGTACCAACCTTTTACTTAGTCAAAACTTAGAAAAACTTAATGATAAAATGCATGAGAAACATGGAAGACAACAAACGCCAAAATTCAAGAAGTCCCTAGTGACTACCCACTAGTCACAGGTCAAGTTTTAGAGCCTACAGGTTGAAATATTGGGCTCTGATACCATAATTGTAACACCCCACTTTAATAAGTAGACCGTTACATGATAATTATGGCGTGTCATCAAAGCATGCAAGGTAATATGTAATAAAAACATACATGACCATAAAAATGGAAAAACCAGAATCAAACATCGGTTCCCAAACAAAAGCTCAAACATGCATAATGTAAATGAAAAGAAAAAGGAATAGAAGTATAAGGTAGCTCCCATCCTATGCACGTCTGCTAAGTGCTCAAGTCTGTCCTTGGGTACCCTCCGTATGAGTCATGGAAAGAAAATACAGCTGAGCAATACGCTTAGTGAACGGATATAATGACATGATAAGAATATCCGGAATATAAATGAAAGATCTGAAATATCAAGCTGAAATAGATAAAAGTACAGAAGCTGAAAGACTGATAAGTAACATGCAGCGGAAAACTGTGTATGATTTAGAAAAACCTGGTTTCTAACTTGTAAAAACCGAACTGATAACTGATAAAACTGAAAACATGCATTTACTATATTTTAGTGCCAAGAGCTTATATAGGGCATGTAATATAACAACGTGTGCATGAATACATAGAGGGGTGACCTCGTCATGCTGTGATGTAACACCCCCAATTTCACAAGGCAGCGGAATATCAACTTTGGGTGTTACTTCATAGCACATCACACATAGTCATAGAAAACGAACTCAAAAGAGACGTTTTATTAAATAAACCATTCGATAATTTTATTAAATCAGAGTTAACTAAAAAGAGGTCCCACCAATTTATACAAATCTTAAGAAAAAAAAATAAAGATTTGTCAAATGTATCGAATGGAAATTGTTTGTTTTGCCTTTACTTTATCCTGCGCAGCTCCAGCTCCAGCTGCTCTTAAACCTATACACCTGAGAATACATGCTAAATTGTCAACACAACGGTTGAGTGAATTCATAGGTTTTTAAATAAACAATAATGGGTTTTAAATAAATCACAAAGCTTTTGAACACAAGAATCTCATCCACTGTCAATATTGTAACACATACAATACTCAAAGTCCACGCTATTCTACTAAGCCATGACACCGAAGCCTTAAGTATAATAATGCCCTAGTCAGGTATCTTGCCAAATACCCCCTTACTTCTAATACAACACACCTGGCTGAGCCTCCAACCCACAGGTGCGACCTGCCCAGGTGGGGGCCATCCCCGATGGATCCATCCGTCTGTACCAGCGCCTACCCATCAAGGGTAGTTAACGGTTCATGGGTTTATAGGGACTTTCCAAATTTTGGCAATACAGCACTTAGCAAATAGCGGTTCACAATCAATACAATCAACGCTTGTGTTCATCTTTCAAAAGCATTTAATCAAGCATCTTGTATTCATTTACAACAACTTGTATTTGTTCAAAGCATATAGTCAAACTTCACATGTTTATTCATAAACATGTATCCTCTCAAAACTATATATATAGACAACGTATATTTTATACCAAGAGCATGTATTCCCCCTCGCGGGTTTATAAACACATATAAAGCAGTAAAAGCGAGGCTATGAACTCACCTGATATATCCGTTACACGTTTATCGAGGATAAAACACCCAATAGTCGACACACGACTTCACGAGATATCAATCGCTCATTGATCAAGAATGAGATGCCCATCGGTCGACATATGACCGAACGAGACCTATAATGAAGAGACGCGCCTTAGGCTCGAGTCTATACGTAAGCCATACATATATGTAAATAGTTCACTTTAGTAAGTTTGGACATTGTATAAGTTTTGTAAAACTTTTCGTAAGACTTTTAGAACAATTTACCATATAAGGTCTCATTATGAATATTAAGCCCATTAAAGCCCATTAGTGGCCCATTAAAAGTTATTGTGACTTTAGTCCATTTCAATCTCAGTATTAACCTCCAAACTTGTTAATAGTATCAAGCTCAATAATGGTCCAATAAACATTATAAGTGTACGTTGGGCTTTTGGTGGCTCAAGTCCACTTTATATGCATTACGGGTTCTAAAACACCTCAAACGACATCAACTTAATATCTCATGTTGGTCGAGTTTTAGATTCTCTATTTATCAGTATACCAATAATTTTATAATTCCCAACAAGTGGGTTCTACGATTTCGGTTTTTATAAAAATCATCAAGTTTCACGTTAATTAAATATAGTCAAATTCTTACAGTTTTCTCGACATGCCTCGTAGATTAGATCGTTTCTCTTAAACCGTAAATAATCTAGATGAGTTCTTTTTATCAAATTTATTCTTAACTTATGTAGTTTAATTATTATAACTCCAATTACCTCTAATTTATACTTATCATAGCTCATTTACTCCTTTTATCACTTAGAAGAGTTGGCTGTTTTTCGCAGCCAACTTCAGTTCCACCGTTTTGGCCGCCATTTTCAATCCGTAATGAACTGGTAAACTATCCGATTGATTTTATTTATTCATGATTTTACCTACAGCTCATAGTTTTGGCTTTTTCACTGGTTCCGAGTTTATCTAACAGTTTTAAGTCCGTTAATACTGTATGTTCAGAATAGGCCTCTTTTACCATTTCAGCCATATCTAAATCATCGGGTATCGTCACGAGACGAGCGACCCGGAAAAATCATCACAAAACATTGCCCTATCATCCTATGACTTTAAACCAGCCTCAAAGTCTATTGATATTTCCACGAAATACATTCTTTCCTACTGATCAAATACAAAATTACAATTGTCTATTATGGCTTGTTTACGTTGCATATTTGAGTATCAAAATATCTATACAATGTCCAAAAATATATGAGAATTAATCATACAAGATCAAAATAATTGTAAAAACAATAAAAGAAAAGACATGATCCTTACAAAAGGGGAGATTATGATTAAGAACAAAGTAATCAAAGTTGTATCTCTCCACCATAGCAATCAACCCAAAGTTGTTGCTAGATAAAAAGATCTTAACTTCTTTACCAAAATAGCTCATAAATGTTATGATGGATCTTTCTTATTTTGTGTTTGAGTTACGATAGAAAAAGATAGAAAATGGTAGCCTTGTTTTATAATTTTGAGACTCAAAATGAAGACTATTTTACTTCCACAAATTAATACTGGTACATGGATAGACATGTATACTATGAGATAGACATGGATAGACGTGTATACATGTGTAATATTCGTTGATTTAAAAGAGGACACGCCACCATTTGATGGGTGGCATTGTTTTAATATATGTTACTTTGTTCTATAATTAATAAAGCGGGTATTATCGAAGCCCGATATTTTAAAAGTTACGCGATTTAAAAGATACGCGCTAGACCACGAAAAATAAATGCTCGATATAAAATAAAAACTTCGACGTTCGGAGAGAATTTATATTTTTATATATAAGTAAAGGTTTATAATTTAATAAATGTTAACACTTCGTATAAACGAATGACGCCTAAAGGTTTAACGTAAATTCTGAAGAATGCTCACAAAATGGAAAAAAAATTAAAAATGACGACAATAGAAAATACTTTTATGTCATAATAAGGATATTTAATATCAATGACGGACATATACTTTGTCGACAAATAATAAATGATACGTATTTGATACGTTAAAGCCCTAACCGACAAGAAGGTTAGCCGAAAAATTAATATTATTCGTCGAACGAACATGACAAATAAAAGTCGAGTAATAATTATTGGCCTGAATGTTAGAAATAGTATTAGAACTCGGTCTAATGTTGATTTTAAAGTTTGAGTTATTACATCATCTAACCCTTTAAGAAGCGACGTCCCGGCGCTTAATTCGTCTCAATAGTCTTAAGTTTAATGGCAATAAGATGTGGAATAGATAAGTCATTGATGGGTTTCTTGCGAAGGTCAAAATGAACAAAATTCAAAGCAACGATTATACATGACAACCATGAATGAACCTTTTAAATGTAGCTTTAACCCTTATAAGTAAAGAATAATACATAACTCGAAGGAGAAGCCATTGAAAGCGAAAAATTAACAAGTCGTCAATTTTTGGAAGTGGTTCAAGGTACAATACTACTAGCTTATAAAAAAATGTGGCGGTCGATGTAAGTTCGTAAAATTCCACATGAAAGGTGAAGAGTCGAACGAAGTGGACGCATTTGGGAAAATTCCAATGCGACAATCAATTCAAAACCTCGGTGATCACATCGATCAAATCGAAACACATATCGATCACGGTTTTCATAAAAGAAACTACGTCATAAAAAAAATCACATTGATAGTACATAATTCCATGGAAAACGTAAAAAAAAATATTCCGGACGAGGTAATTATTACTAGTCGTACAAAATCACCTATTGGCATGATCTCAAACATGCATGCCTATTTCGTCAAAAGGGAATTCATCGATACGAAAATCGTTCAGAGTATACATTACTCTATCGAAAGCACTACGATCCAAGTCAAACACAAACCCATCACTAAGCACATATAATCACATTACGACATGTTTGTAAAATACTCAAGCCATGTTAAATCAATAAGTTTAATCATGTTAACTCGTGCTTGCTAAATAGCCAAGCAATGAAAAATAAGAATATTTGACAAGATTTCTGGATAAGTCCAGTCAAAGGAAAGTTTGCAAGTTAAAGGATTTTCACGATCTTGATTGCATAGATGCAAATCGAAAAATATTTTTGTCATCAGAGGGTGCTCACACACGGATCCATACCCAAATGACATTACAGGGTGCTCACAAAATGGATCCATACCCAAAAGATAATTCTCGTTACGTCTGAAAAATTATTCGATGAACCATCCGTAATAACAAGCAAAATTTCAAAATCTTTTCATCCAAGATAAGCTATCAGTGATAACTTAATCGTCGGTCGATCCACAAGTACACACTTAAATACTAGTGTCGTTTAAACAAGTTGTCTATTCTCATAACGGGTAACGATTCTTAATGATTAGCTTATAAAGCTCATGATAGTCAGGACACATTAGAAATGGTCCATAAAGAAAAATCATAACTCGATAGAAGACTAATGGGTTACTCGTACATAGACGATAATCAATAATAACCATAAATATGATTGTAATGAACGAATAATACCAACGAAACACGAGTTGAAGAAACACATTCGTATACAGAATAATCACAAACCAACTCAGGCACACTTGAGCCCACTCATTTATAATTTGTTGTTTACATCCAGAGGCGTCCCAATCCATGTAAACAAGAATTTATAAATTTATGGTTCGGGAACTTATAACTTTCTTGTTCAAATAAAAAGGCGTCCCAAATTATTTCAACAAGATGATTATAAGTCATCCTACTCAGGTAATACCGTCACAAAACACGATATCATAACCAATTTAAATGCCAAGAAAAGTATAGGGTGTCAAACTTACTCCATGATTTCTGTATTCAAACGTACCATTCCATCTGAATAAAGAATCCATCGACAATCTAAGGTCCAGTGGTTTAAAACTTTCTTATTCAAATGTCCCAATTCATTTCAATAAGAGAACCTTAAACGACACATAGTTTGGCGATTTAAAATCTCTATATTTAAATGTCCCATTCCATTTAAATACAAATTTTTAAGTTGCTCAACTAATGACTACTATGAGCATATCTTTGTTGTACCTAAATTATATATAGTTGATTTGGGTATATATATATATATATATATATATATATATATATATATATATATTAGGTCCAACATTGGCATCCTCCTTTTCGCCACAAAACGTAATCAAACACAATTAAATTAAACATTATATTACGTAAAAGATGTCTCCTTGAAGAAACGATTCTTCAAAATCACTAGGAGTGTAGAAATATAATAATACGCTTATCAAATATGTTTCAAAAGGAGATGTCCTAAAATGGCACATCACGATGTGTTGACAAAAAAAATAAGCTTAAATTAGTCGACATGCGATAGATTATGATACAATATATATGTACCCAAAATATCAAACGAGTTCCATACTCGTATTCGGATAATAACTTAATTATCGAGAAAAGTGATTGGCGGCGAGGCCAAACTCTCTATAAAACCGTATCATAAATGTACGATAATCACGCAAGGACCATTGCTTCATGCGCAATGCCCTTAAATACCATAGTATATACATTCATATACATACAACCATTTCTACATACACACAGGATCACATTATCACAACCAAGCACTGGTTTCTAGGAGCCATGAGCGCGCAGATACTTTGTAAGGCAAGCAAACAATTTTACGAAAGAGCAGTTATAGTCTAGGTTTTAAAAATGACCTAGATCGCAATAACTAGTGCTCTGATACCAATCTGTAACACCCCCAATTTCACAAGGCAGCGGAATATCAACTTTGGGTGTTACTTCATAGCACATCACACATAGTCATAGAAAACGAACTCAAAAGAGACGTTTTATTAAATAAACCATTCGATAATTTTATTAAATCAGAGTTAACTAAAAAGAGGTCCCACCAATTTATACAAATCTTAAGAAAAAAAAATAAAGATTTGTCAAATGTATCGAATGGAAATTGTTTGTTTTGCCTTTACTTTATCCTGCGCAGCTCCAGCTCCAGCTGCTCTTAAACCTATACACCTGAGAATACATGCTAAATTGTCAACACAACGGTTGAGTGAATTCATAGGTTTTTAAATAAACAATAATGGGTTTTAAATAAATCACAAAGCTTTTGAACACAAGAATCTCATCCACTGTCAATATTGTAACACATACAATACTCAAAGTCCACGCTATTCTACTAAGCCATGACACCGAAGCCTTAAGTATAATAATGCCCTAGTCAGGTATCTTGCCAAATACCCCCTTACTTCTAATACAACACACCTGGCTGAGCCTCCAACCCACAGGTGCGACCTGCCCAGGTGGGGGCCATCCCCGATGGATCCATCCTCGATGGATCCATCCTTCTGTACCAACGCCTACCCATTATAGGTAGTTAACGGTTCATGGGTTTTAGGCACTTTCAAATTTTGGCAATACAACACTTAGCAATAGTGGTTCGCAATCAATACAATCAACGCTTGTGTTCATCTTTCAAAAGCATATAATCAACCATCTTACATTCATTTATAACAACATGTATTCGTTCAAAGCATATAGCAAACCACATGTTTATTCATAAACATGTATTCTCTCAAAAGCATATATATAAACATCATATTTTTATACCAAGAGCATGTATTCCCTCTCGCGAGTTTATAAACACATATAAAGCAGTAAAAGCGAGGCTATGAACTCACCTGATATAGCTATCAACGTTTATCGAGGAACAAACATCCAATAGTCGATACACAACTTCACGAGATAACAATCAACCGTTGATCGAGAGCGAGATGCCCAACGGTCGTCATATGACCGAACGATACCTATAATGACGAGACGCGTCTTAGGCTCGACACTATACATAAGTTTGATATTTATTTTGAAAAGGACTTAACTCACATGAATATGTAATTGTCCACTAATGAGCTTTAATGGGCTTAATTGTCAAAATGGGAAAATATATGGTAAATTGTTATCAAAAGTTTTATAAAAAGTTTTATAAAACTTATGCAATGTCCAAACTTACTAAAATAAACTATTTACATATATGTTTGACTTATGTATAGTGTCGAGCCTAAGACGCGTCTCGTCATTATAGGTATCGTTCGGTCATATGACGACCGTTGGGCATCTCGCTCTCGATCAACGGTTGATTGTTATCTCGTGAAGTTGTGTATCGACTATTGGATGTTTGTTCCTCGATAAACGTTGATAGCTATATCAGGTGAGTTCATAGCCTCGCTTTTACTGCTTTATATGTGTTTATAAACTCGCGAGAGGGAATACATGCTCTTGGTATAAAAATATGATGTTTATATATATGCTTTTGAGAGAATACATGTTTATGAATAAACATGTGGTTTGCTATATGCTTTGAACGAATACATGTTGTTATAAATGAATGTAAGATGGTTGATTATATGCTTTTGAAAGATGAACACAAGCGTTGATTGTATTGATTGCGAACCACTATTGCTAAGTGTTGTATTGCCAAAATTTGAAAGTGCCTAAAACCCATGAACCGTTAACTACCTATAATGGGTAGGCGTTGGTACAGAAGGA